>PVJL010000843.1:0-331625 GCA_004026885.1 Lyroderma lyra
GGAGCCCCTCCCTCTGGCCTCTGTGGTCTTCCTATAAAACACTTTGTAATCTGTAAAGAGCTGGCTGACTGAACAAGGAGCATTTTTTTTTCTCTCTAATTGGGCGATTCCAAACTTCACTGCAGGGGGTGCTAAATTGTTGTAGGCGCTTCTATTTTATTTGTGTCAACAGGAGCAGGAAACAGACGGTCATGATGTGGTCTGTAATGTGAATTCCAGTGAATCATTTGGCATGTAGGTATGTATGTGTTAGGTTTCATCTGCTCTGGAGAAGGTAGTGGGCCTAATTGGGGACACGCATTTAGGAACAGTCAGTTAGCATTTTTTCACAAGTCCCCCATCCAGAGCTCACCACGACCTGGGCTTCAATCAGTACCAGAGGTTTTTGTTCATTGGCATAAAGGGCCTTAGAAATAGGCTGACCAGACGTGCCATTTGAAATGGGACCTAAAACAATGGTCCTGTCCCGTTTCAAACGGTATGTCTGGTCAGCCTCGTCTCACTGGGCTAAATTCAGGGTGTCAGTAGGCTGACCAGACGTACTGTTCGAAATGGGAGAGGACCATTGTTTTCTGTCCCATTTAAATGGGACATCTGGTCACCGTACTTAGAAATGAGTTCTCACTGGGATTGGAGATGGGTGGAGTGGTGAGGATTAGTGGCATCCCAGCTCTTGTAGGTACAGAGTAGGAAAATCCGGCCTGCCCCATGTTTGTTCCTGTAGGAACGGCACCATGGGTATGATTCCTAAGTGGCCCTGCGAGCATCTGGCTGCTGGTTTGGTGGGGTCTGTGCCCCTGGACTAGAAGGTTAGAGACTCCACTGCAAGGATCCCTCAGGCAAACTTTCCTGCCAGGCACTGCCGGAGCTCTGAAAAGGACAGAGGGCTGGAACTTCATGGAATTTACAGAACAAGTTATAGGACTGCTTGACGCAGCTTGCTCAAAACGACCCGAGGACTTCCTTTCACAGTGACCTGGTGGCACAATGTGGGGAGGGGCCCTCTACCCTCACCTACTTCTAACTACTGATGGCTACACAGCTTTGCCAAAAAGAACCTAAGCGTTTTTGCAAGACCAAACTGGCTTAAGTTGGTTTGCAACAGCTGAAAACTCCACCCCAGATTCTCTATAAAACCTTAACCAGCTGTGACTTCCCACCTCCCCATATCAATAACCACCATGTACCCCAATGTTTCCTCACAGGAATAATAGAGTTCTAATGCTTTTGTCTTCTGTCATAAGAAGTTGTAAGGACTGAAAGTATTATTTTCTTAAACCCTTCCAAAACAGATTAGATCCACAAATTGGAGATTGATGTCTTGGGGTGGGGGTGGGGTATTCGGGGGAGTTTTGAAAAAATCAGCGCTCAGGAGTGTCTGCAGCTTTTCCAGTACTTGTCAATGTCACAGCAAGGAAGGCCCTGGTGTTCATTAATCAGTAGAAGCATGTATTAAGGACTGATGTGCACGGGCACTGGGATGGGCATAGTACAGAACAAACTGCACAGATATGGTCCCTCGGGTCTCCACGTTTGCACTTCCGGCCGGATGATGCCACAGTACAGTTAGACTAGGAACAGTCACCAACCACACACACAGCCTGACACAATCAGGTAATCAACACAAAACATGTTGACGAGGAAATTAGATTACATCCATCCATCTGATGGCTCGGAATTTCGGTTGCCTACCAAGGAAGAAAACTAGGGCTGGGAGTTACGTTCTTGGTCTGGGTTAAATCTTCCCTCTCTATAGACGGGCCCTGAGGGGTAGAGTCAAGTGACTGGGAACAGACGGGTCTCGGCCAGCAGTAATTTGCTCACCCGTGTGAAGTAGACCCCAGTGCTCAAGACCTTAGAGCACAACATCAGTTCCGAGTGCGCTTCGGCCCTTTCAGTTGACAAAGCATTTTCACTGTCAATATGACCTTTACAGCTGACGAAAATGTGAGGGAGGCACAATCTCCTTGGGCTTTGCCAATGAAAGTCCAGATTTATTCTGATGTTAGGTGGCAATGTGTTCGTGGAAGGTGGACTGAACCCCAAGAGATGATTCATAACTCCCCTAAGTCAATCATGGTACAAGCATCATTCCTTGATGATTTAGTTTAGGGACGTCCCTGTCGTGGCCAATAGAACCTAACAGGGATCCTGGTGGGGGATTTTTCAGAAATAGTTTTCTTCTCATAGAAAGAGAAATGGTTAAGGAGATTGCTGCCATCATCACCGATTCTGTTCTTCCTGCCTTTGAATGGTGTTGTAAGGACATGAGATACTGAAGCAGCCACAGCCATTTTGTGACCATGATGGGGATGACAGAACAGAAAACGTAGAAAGAGTCCTTGATGACTTCTTTGGCCACTGAACTTAAGACCACCTGCCTGTGGGCTTCTTGTTATATATATACACATACACACCCTTACTGCTTAGAATTCTTTTTCTTGGATACTCTGCTGAGAACATCCCAATGGATACAAATCCCGTTTAATAGTTGGGAAAGCTAAGGCTCAGGGAGATTATGCCATAGAGCTGATTAGTGAAAAAGAGGGGCACGCAATCCAGGAGTTCCAATTTTATCCAGAACTCTCTTTGCAGCCTCTGAACTCTACAGTCTTAGAGAACCCCTGGGGCCCCCTCAAGGCCAAGGGTGCCAATGATTGGACTCTGTGTACCTGCCTCTCTTACCCTGCCCAAATCAGAGCAGGTGGCTTTTATCTGACCTTATTGGTTTCTCATTAACATTGTCTTTGAAACAAAAGGCTAAGAGGCTTTAAAATATTTTACAACCACTGTCTCATCCCACACCCTTCAATTGACAATAGTGGCTAGCTCTTTAGCCCACCACAGGGGTATTTGTAAAGAAAATATCTTTTCTAAGAGGAATCGTGGAGGGGGGCAGTATTTTATTTCCCAGGTTTAATCCCAGAAATACCAGCAAACTGCTCACTCCCATGCTCACACACGTACTAGCTGCAGACACACACACAAATGCACTTCGGAAGCATATGCATGCAGATACATCACTCACCGATTTCCATTCTAGTAGGCTCTCTGGGGTTATCATGCACAGAGATGCAGCGAGGCTAGTAGCACGGGTGCTGGGATTTACAGAGCAAGAGCTCCCGCCTTGCTTGTAGAAATGGCCAGCCACCACGGGTGTATTTGTCATCTGACATTGTCCTTGGCTGTTCCAGACTGCAGGGCTACTTCTATTCTCGAGACCCAGTTTCACTCAGCTTCTATCATTCGGTCTCGAATGGCAGCCTTCCCCCAGAGCAGATCTGATTGGGTGGGCTCCTCAACACACTGCATGGCCCCACCAGCCTTGCTGGGGCGGGACAGACTTCTCGAGCCAGGGTGCCTCTACCTTTCCCAGGATGCAGATTCCTGATCCAATCCATGGTAACGGAATCACCGAGTTGCATGACACAAAACAGGTGGCAACTCATGCAAAAAGAATCTGGCTCTCCTCGAAATGGGGTTATGAGCTTTGCAAGTGCCTGCCAGTTGATCAGCCCTGTTGCAGCCTCTGGAGAACAAATGGGCACTGCCTTCCTTTCTTCCCTCCTTCTATTCTCTCCTTCAATAAACATTTCTTCCATGCCTACTCTCTCAGTTTTCCATTGCTGCATAATAAAGGATCACAAAATCTAGTGGCTTCCAAAGAAAATCATTTTATCTCATCTCACAGTTTTGGGGGTCGGATTTTGGGCAGGGCTTGACGGAGCGATCCTTCTGCTCTCCATGGCATCTGCTGCCATTACTCAGTGGTATTCGCTGGCAGATTGGCTGGTCTGAAGGGTCAAAGTGGCTCGTGTCTGATGCCCAGCAGGAAAGGCTAGAAGACTGGGCTTCCTGGGCTGCTGTCCCTCTTCATGTCCCTGAAGGCCTCTCCACCTGGTGTCTCTAATGGGCAAGGAGGACTTCTTACATGGTGGCTGTAAGAGTGAGTATTCCAAGAGACAGGAAGGAGAAGCTGGTGGTCTCTTAAGGCCTGGGCACCCCAATTGGCACAGCATCCCTTTTTCCATGTTCAGTGGTCAAAGAAGTCACAGAGCCCACCCAGATTTAAGGAAGGGGGTTGCCTAGACTCCCTCCTCTCAGTGGGAGGCCTGTGAAACCATCTTTAATCTGCTACTTCTTCTGCTGGGAATTGGGAGGGATGCGGTTACATAAGAGATCAAATAACACCAGGACTGCCATTTTGTTCCCTTTTTACTTCCTTTGGGCTAAGCCCGTATTCTGTGGGTAGGCTGTCTCGTTTCCTTAGGTTATAGGAAAAGCTGTTTGGCGTTGTAAGGGGGTGAGGAGAGGGGCAGGATGGAGATAGAATCCGGGCAGGGCAGGCTTGCTCTCAGAAGGTAACATGGACGATGGGTGAGATCCAGGAAAGAGGAAACTGCAGCTCAGACTATTGGGGCTGGAGGATGGGCCAAGAGGAAGGCGCTGTGGGCGGCTGTGGGGGAAGGGAGGACCTTGAGATTGCCTCAATCTGAGTTCCCCCTAAAAGCAGAATCTGAAATGAAATTTTGGATGCAGGTAGTTAATTTGGGAGGTGACCCCAGGAAACATGAGGAGGGGCTGGGGAAGTGAGCCAGGGAGGGGAAGGAAACCAATAAAGAGTGTGCTGAAGGGCGGGTGGGAATCTGGGTCTCGATCGTGCTGGAGCCCGGGAGACTCCGGGGACCTACTCCTGTGCTATGGACTGAAGAGCAGCAAAGCTGTGCTGTTTATGCACCAACTTCCTTCCCTTGTGGATCTAGAGACTTTTCTACAGTGTTGATCTCTCAGCACTTTTGCCCTACTCTGCACCAGTGATCACCCCAGGACAGTCATTGTGCCCAGGAGCTGCCCGTTCGTGGCCTCCAGGGTGGCTAAGAGGGTCTAGGCGGGGCCCTGACAGTGTCTGCTGACGCGGTTTATGATGAGAACTTTCATTCCCTTTCAGTGGGATACGCACAGGGCCTGTGCCACACACACCTCCAGGGGGCACCTGTCCCACTCTATCCCACGTGCAAGATGCCCCTCTGGACATGCGATGTGACCTACGTCCTCCACCTTCCCACAAACTCCTCGTCAAAACCTGCACGGCCCGGGAATGCTTCGGGAGCCAGCAGCTCTTACGGGGTCCTTGAAGAACGCCGACTCTTAAGTCAAGGTCAGTTCTGGGCCAAAACAAAGACGCAAGCAGAGACATGTGGCACCTGCAGTCACCCTGCACATATTAATATTTGTCTCCTCGCAGCCCCGAGTCAGGAACAAGGGAAAGGAAGCACCTTCAGAAACAAGAAGCTAAATATAAGGTGATGGAAAGAGAAGTCACATTAGGTGGTGAACTTATTATACATCAAGTGGACAATGCACTGTAGAATTGTATGCCTGAAACCTATGTAATCCTTGCTAACAGATGTCACCCTATTAAGTCTAATAATAAAAATGAATTTAAAAAATTATGAAAAAAAAAAAGAAACAGGAGGCCAACCTCTGGGACTCACTCTGGTACCTTCCAAGCTTAAGAAGCACCAGGAGATACTTTGTCCACTGAGGCCACACCAAATTAGCAGGGTCATTCGCCCTCCGTGGGATCTATTCCATCAGCCAGCCCCGTAGCCCCCCCCACCTCCCAACAGTGTGGAGAACAGAAGGTGCACTGAGTGTGAAGCCCTACATCCTAGCTTAGAGCTCCGCCTCCACCATTCCCTAGCTGTGTGACCTGGAGGAAGTAACTTGACCCCGCTTAGTTTCTGTCTCCCCATCTAGGATCACTTCTCAGGCCTCTTCAATCCTAGCAGGCTGTGATTTGTGAATCTGAGGAAGGAGTGAGATGACACATATCAGTGAACACTGAGGAGTTAAAAAGTACTATACAAACTGAAAGCTTTCACGTGGTTGTGGCTGTTACAGCACTGCAGAGCACTCGTGGGAAAACAGCCTCGGCTCGGTTCTCGCAAGAGCCCCTGCCCCACCCACCATGTACTCCTGCCCCGCCCCCCATCCCCTAACAGGATGTCCCTGTCCTTGGTTACTCCATGAAACCTATGTTGAGAGACTCCGTTTTTTGTGATTTCTTCTTGACAGGGGAAGAGATGGCTCAGGCTAAGAGTGGACCCAACACAGGGTTGCCATTCACCAGTTCATGCCCACACCCTATTCTGTGTAGACTCTGGTGTGTGATTGTGTGTTGAGACAGGCAGGTCTTATTGCTCCAACTGGCTGAGGAGGGGGAGCTTTTCAACTGTTCTGGTTCAAAAATTATGTCTAGGCTGCCTCTTTAGCATGCTCTTGGTTGCAAGTGACAGAAGTTACTGCAAAGCTCCTCTCTTCTGTGGTCCCCTCGGCTCTGCCTTTCTGGGTATGTGTGTTGCTTTCAGCCTCCAAATGGTCCCAAAAAGGCTGCTGCAGTTCCAGGCATCACATCCAGACACATAACCTCCAGTAGCAAAGAATTGTCCCTTCCAGCTAGGGATGATATTCAAAAGATTCAGCAACCAGGACAGCAGGGCACTGATAAGTCAGAAAAACTTTCACTGAACTGCTATGGCCTGCTGGATATCAGGAGCATGTCCAGGATTGCCTTTCTAAGAGTAAGGAAGCCTCCAACACGATTAGCTCAGAACTCATTGGCCAGCACTGGATCACATAACCTCACCCTCAAAACCAATTTCTAGGGGATTACCATCAATCGGCTCTGAATGGTAAAGATTTGCCTCTGAATTGGGGATGGAGGTCCCTTTCTTGAGAGTGGACATGTGAGTTAGATTCAGGTTCCTTTAGCAGGTTGAAAGTTGGGGAGCCCATCAGTCTCATCCTCTTCCCAGGCTCCCACCTCCATGCCACCTTCCCAATACACAAGCTCCTTATGCCAGCCTCAGATCTACTACTAAATCGAACCCAAGCATCTTGTTTTTGCTTCCTTCCTTCCTTCTGCAACTACGAATGCTTTCTGCTGTTTATGAAATCTATCTTTATAATCTCTGCAAAGTGTAAGTTCTATTTGGTTCAGTTAGGCCCAATTCATAGATGGACAAACTGACCACTTCTAAATGAGTCTTTTGGGAGAGCCTAGGATAAGGCTGTAACAAACCAGCAGTTTATGCTCAACTGCCTGCCTTTCTCCCTCTCTTGCTCACACCCACTCTCCTTGGGCTTAATTGATAGGCAAATTATTGAGGGTTTGGCAGGGTGGCGGAGGCTGTTTCTAGCCTGCAGATCTTGGCTTTTGGGTAAGGTGTGGATGAGTAGGCCAGAGCCGTCAGATAATGGGCTTCTTCCAGAGACAGAGGCTGTGATGGATTTTCTCCTTTCTTTGATATCTGTGCTTTGGTTAGTTTGCATTTCATGCGGTGCCTTTCCTCTCGGCAACTCAAGGCCTTTTGCAGAGTCTTATGTAATGGAAAATAATTCTGCAAAGTAGGCAGACAGGACAAGGCCAGAATCCAGAAACCGCACTCCTTATAGACACGCGCAGCAACCCTGCTGGGGCCCATCTGTGTTGAGGCAGTGACATTTGTGGCACTTCGAGGCCATAAGAGAGCCCAGACACAAACAAAGGAGATGCAATTGTCTGCTAAGCTCCAAGGAGGCTCCGCTCCCTGTGCTAAAGTGACTGGCTTTTAAATAAGAAAAGGTAGGACTTTATGCTCTCAGCCACTCAGTTCAACTCTCTGAAGTTCACCACTTTCACCATAGTATAAACAAATGCATATGCATATCTACCCTTTTGCTTCTACACTCACTGTCCCATAGCTTGCTTTTCCCCCTCACTATATCTCTCTCAGATATTTCCATATCAGCATATAAGGAGCTGTCCCACTTTTTAAAGAGCTGCAGAGTATTTCAGAGAATGGAGGCACCATAGTTTATTTAATACAGACTATTTTGTAACTAGATCTGTGACTTAAAAAATACTATTAATATAAAGCTCTTTCAGTGTCAGTAAATCTAGTGCTACACGATCATTCGTTGTGGTTGCTCACCATGTACTGTCATTATATTATGATAACATGATAAGAAGCCAATCACATATTCTATGATTCCATTTATAGGAAATGTCCAGAATAGACAGAAAGTAGCTTAGCAGTTGCCTAGGGGTGGAGTGAGGGTGAGGGCAATTGAGGGGTGATGACTGCTGGTTTTCTTTTGGAGGTGATGAAAATGTTCTGAGATTGATTGTTGTGATGATTGCACAACTATGTGAATCTACTAAAAAACATTGAATTGTGCATTTTAAGTGGGTGAGTTATATGGTATGTGAATTATACCTCAATAAAGCTGTTACAGAAACAAACAAAAAAAAAAGAAAAAGAAAAGGGAGGACTTTAAACAAAGAAAGAGGTAAGAGAGAAAGGAATGCTGCAGTGATTAAAAGGAAGAAGTCAATGAGTGCAAGAACAGGGGCTCAAGGGCCTTGGTCATCCCAGAAATGTAAATTCAAACCACTGTGAGATAACACTATGCCCAACAGAATGAGCAATACATCAAAACAAACCAAAACAAAGCACTGGTAAGAGTGTGAGCAACTGGAACGTCATATGCTGCTGATGCGATATGACAGCATAGACATTATGGACAACTATACAGTAACAATGGAAGCTGCTCACCCTATGGCCCAGAGATTTCCCTTCCAGGTAAATACCCAGAGATTATACATGTGTTCACCAAAAGCCCTGCAAAATAATGTTCATCACACTATTTGATTCATCAAAGACTGGGGACAACCCAATGTTCATCAGAAGTAGAATGGATAAATTCTGGTGCATTTAGACTGTGGAATATTATGCAGCAATGAAAAAGAACAACTGCCTTCTTCATACAATAAGTAGACACGCGGAATGTGGAATGAAAGAAGGCAGACACGAAAGAGTTTATTTTGTAAAATACATGCGAGTTTATTTTGTTAAAATTCACTGAGCTGTACGTTCATGATGTGTATGCTTTACCATATGTATGTTACACTTCAAAAAAGGTTTGCAATTACAGGGGCAAGAGGAGAAGTAAGGAGAAACAGAAACCTGCCTCAGTTTGTGAACAGGTTGGATTCTGACTGTCCTTGAATCCATCTGTTCATTAATCCAAAGGGACTACCACTCACTCAACCTGTTCATTGCAGCAATTAGTATCCATTTTTTTTCTGGTGCTTAACTTTCCACCAAAGTTTGTGGGTCGAAATTTCTTAAGTAGAGAAAGAAGCTTCTGTTTAGAGTAGGCTGAAGGCATTAGAGATTTATGACTTCATTCATTCACTCATTTATTCATTCAGCCCTTGAAGACAGGAAGAATTATTATGTGATTCTAGAAATCTTTCGGGCCTCTCCCCTAGCTTCTGGTGCTTTGCTGATGATCTTTGCCAGCCCTTGGCTTGTAGAAACACCTCCTCAGGCTCTCTGCCTTCATCTTCATGTGCAATCTCTCTGCATGTGTCGGTCTCCAAATTACCCCCTTTTAAAAAAATTAATTTTTCAGTGGTAGTTGACATACAATATTATATTAGTTTCATGTGTACAACATAGTAATTAGACATTTATATAACTTACGATAAGTCCAGTACCCATCTGACACCATACATAGTTATTACGATATTATTGACTATATTCCTTATGCTGTACCCTACCTCCCTGTGACTATTTTTATAACCAGAAATTTATACATCTTAATCCCTTCACCTTTTTACCCACCTCTCCAGCCCCCTCCCAGCTGACCACCATCAAGTTGTTCTCTGTATCTGAGTTTGTTTCTTTTATTTGTTCATCTTGTTTTTTAGATTCCATATATAAGTGAAATCATATGGTATTTTTCTTTCTCAGCCTGACATTTCATTTAGCATAACACCCTCTTGGTTATTCCATGTTGTGGCAAATGGTAAGATTTTATTCTTTTTTATGGCTGAGTAATATTCCATTGTATATACAAGGACTGTCCAGAAAGTATCCAGCATACAGAGGCATTTATAGCTGGATTTTTTCCAGACAGCCCTTGTATGTACCACCTTCTTTATTCATTCATCCCTCAAAGAACAGCAAATTTCCCCTTTTTATAAGGACACCAGTCATATTGATTAGGGTCCACCCTAATGACCTCACTCTAATTTGTTTACCTCTGTAAAGACACTATTTTCAAATAAGGTCACATTTGAGGTATTGGAGGGTTAGGACTTCAACATATATTTTGGGGGGGAAAAATCCAGCCCAATGCCAGAGGGGAAGGATAACTCCAAGCTCTATCTCCTCACCACCACTGTGTCTGGGGCACATCAGCTAGAAAAGGCTGATGAGGGACCAGAGCTTCTGAAGCACATGGGGAGGGGAAAGCCGTTGGCCTGAAGAAGAATTAAAGTGGCAGAGTCCAACCTTTTGGCTTCCCTGGGTCACATTGGAAGAAGAATTGTCTTGGGCCACACATAAAATACATTAACACTAATGACAGCTTTTGAGCTTAAAAAAAAAAGGAAAGCAAAAAAATCTCATAATGGTTTAAGAATTTGTGCTGGGCTACTTTCAGAACCACCCTGGGCCACAGATTGGACACACCTGAATTAAAGATTTCCCCAAGCTAGAAGGAGAAGCTATGGAAACATCATTGTGGCTGCCAGCACAGGCTCAGAAGACTGGCAGGTTTGGTTCCACACGTGGACCCTCACTCTCATTGTATAACCTTGAGCAAGTTAAGGTTAGGTTCTTTAAGCCTCCGTTTCCCCCTCTCTAAAGTTAGGACTCTAGTTCCCAGTTCCCAAGGTCATAGGGTCCGGCTTCAACAGTGCATGTAAAGTGGATTGTACTGTGTTTGGTACATGGACAGCCCATAGGACATGCAAAAAACGACTGTTTGGTCTTGGAAGAGACTCAAGAAGGCCAGAAACATTAAGTCAGGGTTATAGTAGCTGTAGAAACAACAGTGTTAAAATAATTAACCAGTTTCTTAATTATTTCAGTCATATGTGGATATGGTTTTTTAAAATGCAAACACTGTAGACAGGTTCAAGGTGAAAAGTACCTCTCCGCCGTAATGCCTTAGGCCCACATCCCTAGAGTTTTTCCAAACCTATCTATATTATCTATACATTTAATTGTTTTTGTGTACACAAATGGGACCACAACAGATACTATTGTAACTACTGTCATCGCCTGGGTCACTACCACCCACCCCAAGGGGCACTTGTAGACATTTCCTTCAAAACTGACTTCTCCCTGAAACTCTCTGTGTGAGCATGCTCTCTGGCCAAGGCGATGCTCACCGGCATGCCATGCCGGCCAGAAGTGGCAGGAAATGAATGTCCCTCAACCAGTGAGGGACTGGAGTTGACAGATAGATACTCCAGGTTCCCTGCTCTTTGGTAGTGTGATCCTGAGGCATGCTACACATGGGCCCTCAGTGGGTTCCCACGGGACTGAGCCCCAGTTGCCAACAGTGGGAACCCACTCACTGACACAGCCTTTATTGGCCTCCTCCCTGTCCTGTCTCACCTCCTTCTTCCCTCATTGTGCTTCCTGGATCACCTCCCAAATAATGGCTCACACCTAGATTCTTGTCTCAAGGTCTGCTTTGGGGGAAACCCAACTAAAACTGGGACAATACAGTCACACACTGGTCTGCACCAAACCTTTCATCAGCTAACAGTATGGCTAGCAGGTCTTTTCCTTCAGTACTGGTACAAATTGAAGGACTGGTTATTATTCCACAGTCTGGGCGCGCCATATTTAATTTAGTCAGTCCTCTTCTGGTGGACATTTAGGTTGCTCCCAGGATTTTGCTGTAAGAGTAGCCTTGTGCACATATCTATCTGCAAATGGGCCAATAGATCAAAAGAACTTTCTAGAAGTCAACTGCTGGCTCAAAAGCTAAGAGAACAGTTTTGATCAGGACCCAGAGGTGGCTCTGGAGCTCGAGATGAGAGGTGGCAGGAATAGAGTGGCTCAAGTGTGGGGACACCATTCACAGTGAGGAGCCAGCATGACTGAAGAGGGCCTACCCACCCCGAGATTGTAACCAGGGATCTCTATATTTGAGGCGGCCTACCCACCCCAAGATTGTAACCAGGGATCTCTATATTTGAGGTGGCCTTCTTTGTGCTCTGACTGTGTGCTGGGCAGAGGCCCCACTGCACCTGAAAGGCCTTCCCCCAGAGTCACTGTCTTCAAGAAGAACCCTCACCATCCTATTTCACATGCCCACACCCCACTGCCATGTTTGTGCCATAGATAGTTGTTTTTCAAGCAAAAGTCTCCAATTTTCAGATAAAAAACTACTTCTTTTAAGAATATGCACTCCTGAGATCTTTAAGCTCTTCCTCCAGACTGACTGTTGAGAAGAAATTAATTTTTAGGGTAAGAGGAATTGCTGAGGAACCTGGGAAGGGGTCCATGGTGTGCACAGGAGTATCTTCTATAATTTGGTAGCTTTGCTCATTTATGAACACTTATAGTGTTTACCTGATCATTAGCCTGTTCAGAAAACTTTAAAAGCATTAAAATACTTCTTTGTTTCTCTCTAGAGTTATTTTCTGCCTTTGGCTGCCTACTTGATATCACCTTAAGATGCAGAGAAAGGTGTCCTGACCTTGCTCTGGGGACTTGAACTATCTGCAAGATAAGATGGAAGCAGCAATGGTGGCAACCAGCTAGAAAGTCAAGGTTATTGATGGAGAGGAGAGAAGGAATTCTTCTTTCCCTGTCTTTTCCTTTTTCCTCTTTCTCTTGCTTTTCTTTTCATCATATTTTACCTTTGTCATTGGAGATGAGGAGCAGGGGGAAAAAAACACCACACACACACACACGAACGCATGCATGCATTCCTCATAAAACCTTCAGGAAGGAAAAGGATCTGTGAAGACGTGCTCAAAAGAGAAAGTAGTATTTTGTTGGCTTTCTGTGCATGTAAGGTATTGGTATCACATGTTCTCTCTCTCTCTCTCTCTCTCTCTCTCTCTCTCTCTCACACACACACACACACACACACACACACACACAGAGAGAGAGAGAGAGAGAGAGAGAGAGAGACAGAGAGAGACAGAGAGACAGAGAGAGACAGAGAGACAGAGAGACAGAGAGACAGAGAGAGAGAGACAGAGAGAGAGAGAGAGAGACAGAGAGAGAGAGACAGAGAGAGACAGAGAGAGAGAGGGAGACAGAGAGAGAGAGAGAGAGACAGAGAGAGAGAGAGACAGAGAGAGAGACAGAGAGACAGAGAGAGAGAGAGAGAGAGAGAGAGAGAGAGAGAGGAAAGCACTAGTTCAGGATCTGAGCCTTGGTGAGAATCTGATGCCCACACCTTACATAACCCCAACTCCAAGGCTACGACAGTGTCAAGCCAGGAAAAGCAGTACAGTTAGTCATTCACCTCAGCAACCACACTTAGGAAGGGTGGCTCAGGAAGAGGTCTGCCCTGCCTGCCCTTGGGGAGGGCCCAGGACTCACCTGCCCTTTAGGGTTGTTCTCTGGGCTGCATAGGGATGGTCCCACTCCTGGAGGTGCGAGTTTTGGGGTCTGGAGAGAGATGTGGCAAAGGGGGCTGGTCCTCCCAGGTATCCCAGCAGAAGTAGAAAGTTGAATTCTGACTTTGTTGCCAAAGGTGTGCAATTCAAAGGAGGGATGTAGTCAGAAGCAACTGGGAGGCGTAGTGATGCTAACCAGCATTCTTATTTATTGAGCACTTACCCCCATGCCAAGCCCAAGTACAAATAGCCCAAGTTCTCTTTCTTCATATCCAGGTAAGGTCCCTGTACCTGAAGAATGCATCTGAGGATTCTCAGGCATACATGGTCTCCAGTTAACCACAAATCACCTCCTTTCCCCATCTCCTATTGGCTCCATCTCCTCGGTACCTCCTGCCCATCCTTCACATTCCTGCCTTCCCTGTCTTGAGAAGCAGCATAGCAGGGTAGTTCTGAGTGTGGACTCTGGAGCCAGATGCTGGAATCCCAGCACTCCCAGTGACCAACTCTGAGACCATGAACAAGTCACTTAACTGCTCTGTGCCTTGGTTTCCTCATCTGGTTGTTGTAAGTGTCAATATTTGGGAATTGATTCCAACAGTGCCTGGCACATGGTCAGCCCTGAATACGTGTTTGTTAAATTAAAATGACTACATGCCTCCCTTGCCTATAAAAGGTAGCAGCACTTTACTGAAGGTTTGGAGGTGGTGGTGGATAATTACAGTCAGTTAAGGGCAAAAAGCATCTTCAGAAGGCAATCCAAGATGGCAACATGGGAAGATCCTGAACTCCCTTCCTCCCAGGCACACACTGAATCTACAGTCACATATGGAACAGTTTTCTCTGAAAAAGACCTGAAAACTAGCTGACCAGCTTCTTCACATCAGCGAATGAAAAAAGAGTCACATCAAGACCGGAAGTAGAGGCTGATACACGGTCTTGACATGAACCCCACCTCCCCAGCGTGGTGACCTGTAATCAGGAGGGAACTCAAACCACGAATTTCTCCCCGAGGAGCGAAAGGTTTGAAACCTCACCTTTTAAGACCTGCATCTGAGAGACCAGCCCCCAAACGTCTGTCTTTGAAAACCAACAGACCTCGTGTCCACAAGACCCAAAGGGTTTTAGCAAACTGAGAAACACCTCTTAAAGGGCTCATGGGAAGAAGCAACTACAAATTGAACTTCCTACAGTGTTCTGGCTGATTCCCCTCAGTGCATCCATCTCAGGCATTTTCTCATCTAAGTCTCCAGGAGCCACCATTTTGCGATTTCCTGCCTGTCTCTTTTGAGACCTTTGTCCTTTCAATTCTCTTGCCCCAGTTTGGGGAAGTCTCAGCCTGCCCCTGGAAAACTCAAAATTCTTATTATTTTCTTTCCAGAGCAAGTTATTCCCCTTTGTTCAAACCTCTCCATTCTGGATGCTGCCCTGCTGGGATCCTTCTTCATGAAAACACTGATGTGTTTCCTGAACAAAAGAACCACCTATGCTGAGTCTGCATTTTTTGCAACCTGAATGTGATCTTCTTTAATCCTTATGACAGCCCTGTGAGCTGAACATTGCTAGTACCCATTTTATAGCTGAGTAGATCATGGCCTAAAAAGATGGTTACAAACCAGTCAATCATGGAACTGAGATTTTAATCCAGCTCTAACTGCTTCTAATCACTACCCCATACTGCCTTCACATATAAAACAAAACAAAACAAAACAAAACAAAACAAAACCTATTTTAAAGGAGATCAGAATTTCTGTGCCCTACTCTGAGTGACCCTACTCTAGGTTCAGCTAAAATCACTACTGCTTCTGTCACTATGGAAAACAGCATGGATGTTCCTCAAAAATTAAAAATAGAACTACTGTGTGATCCAGCACTCCCACTGCTGGTTATTTATCCAAAAGAATTGAAATCGGAGACTCAAAGAGATATTTTTTACAACCCTGTTCACAACAGCTTTATTCATAGTCAACAACAAGTGGAAGCAACCTAAATGTCCATCAGTGGATGACCGGATAAACAAAATGTGGCATATCCATGCAATGGAATATTATTCATCCTTATAAAGGCAGGAAATTCTGACACATGCTGTATCATGGATGAACCTTGAGGACATTACGTTAAGTGAACTCAGCCAGTCACAAAAAGACAAATGCTGCCTGATTCTACTTATGTGAGGTCCCTAGAGTAGTCAGACTCATGGAGACAGAAAGTAGAAGGGTGATTGCCAAGGGCTGAGGGAGGGGAAAAAGGGGAATTGTTCAATGAGTACAGTTTTGCTTTTTCGAGATGAAAAGTTTCTGGAGATCCGTTGTACAACAATGTGAATATATTTAACACTACTGAACTGTACACTTAAAATGGTTTGGATATGCTTTTTATTACAATTTAAAACTTTGAAAAATTAAAAATTTTAAAACACTATTGCATCTGAAATGCTCACTGTTTAACCCACTCTCTGACCTTGCATGAGTTTGAAATCCCCTTTGGAGAACACAAATGCTGGACTGGTAGATCTGACTCTACCAGGGAATTCCTAAACCTCCCCCAGGCCATCTCTAAGCAAGAGATGTTTTTGTACACCTTGACTCCCCAACCATGTGGAGTTTCGAGACTCTTAATGCTTTGGGGGACTCAGAATGCTTTTTAGAATCTGATAGAAGCTGCCACAGTATCCCCACTTCCACACCCCAAATGCATATATTCATTGACACAAATCATTTTCCTGTGATTCAGAGGACTCCTAGATACCCTGGGCCTTCTCCATGGTCTTCCAAGGACCCCAGAATGAGATTCCCTATAGATCTCACATTGCAGACCTTCCCTGGTTGGCTCAAAGATTTGTTAGTCATCTGCTTTCCCTTCCAGGGAAATCAAGGAAAAGGAGAGCTTCTTCAAAAAGGCCACATGTGGTGTCTCATTCTACCAGCAAGGTGTTATATTATCTGTGTGACAATTCACTCTAAAACATCTCTATATGTACAGTGTGTGTGTGTGTGTGTGTGTGTGTGTGTAAGTATACTTACCCGAGGGGCAATTAGTTAGCATTCGGAAGAACCTAATCAGGAACCCTCCAGAAATGGTTACTCAAGTGCTTCAAATATCTGTATGCAAATCTATACCAGAGGGTCCCTTAATTAGCACAAGTATCTTAGAAATATTAAGATACACAGCTTAAGATTACAGGTTCCTTGCCAGGATAAGAATGAGGTTAATGCAACCACTAGGCATCCTCAGAGCAACACTCTCATCCAGAGTTTCATTTGGTCGTCTATCATCTTCCCATTTTCTGAGGACCGAGGGTGGTGGGGAAGGACAGGTAGAGTCCCGACCCATTTCCCTGGCAGCAGGATCAGCTCAGGGTTGCCCACAAGCCATCCAAGTCAGATGAGGCTTTCATGTATTCATTTGGACTCACTTTCTCCCTCTCTCTCCTCGTGGCTCTGGTTTCATTCTTAGGCTCCCTGTTGATGGCAAGATGGCAGCAGCAGCATCTCCTCATAGTCACTTGGGTTCAAGTTTGGCATGGAAAGTAAAGATCAACTCACGGAACTATGAGAAATAATGAACCGTTATTGTTTGAAGTCATGATGTTTGGGGGTAGGGTGTTTCACAGCCATAGGTAGGTGATACAGAGTGGCTCCCCAAATGAATATCAGGTTTTTCTGGAAATTAAGTGAGTGAATGCTAGATGGACAATTAATAGGAGTCCACCACCACCACCTACTCTGTGCAGTAAACTCTTCCTGGCAACTGATAAGCTCGAGAAGACGTGACATGTTCTGTAGTAATGTTCCAGTGTCCGCTCACCAACTTTGCCAGCATCTAGAGGCAGCTTCTTCGTTCCAGGCTCACAGATCTAGCGATGGGTTCTTAATCACAGCTGCTCCATTGGTAGCTCCTGGTCTTCTTGCATGTGGCAAAGATGGTGACTCCCCTGGCAGGTCAGTCCTAGAGGATTCTGGGAGTCTAGATTTTCACAACAGTCCTTCTTGCAGTGTGTTGAGCAGTGGCCTCCCAAAAGCTATATAGCCACGTCCTGACCCCTGAAACCTGTGCATGGGGCCTTATTTGGCAAAAGGGTCTTTATAGATGTAATTAATTTAAAGATCTTGAGATGAGCTCATCCTGGATCACCTATGCAGGCCCTAAATCCAAAGACAGGTGTTCTTATAACAGACAGAAGAGGAGAAAACACAGAAAGAAGATTGTGTGAGGGCAGAGGCAGAGACTGGAGGAATGCAGCCACAAATGGTACCAACAGCCATCAGGAGGTGGAAGAGGCAAAGGATTCTCCCCTATAGCCTCCAGAGGGAGCATGGCCTGACCTTGATTTCAGCCTTGTGCCCTCCAGAATGGTGAGAGAATCCCCTTGTTTGTTTAAGCCACCCAGTTCGTGGTCATTAGTTATGGTGACTTCAGGAAACAAATACAACTTCCAATGATTCTGTAAGCACCAACTTCCCTGTAGCATTAAATCCCTTTCTGCTTAACATATCTGGAGCAGTTTCTGTTTCTTGCACTGAACCCTGGGTGGTACAATTCCTTTTCCATCCTGGAAATGGAAGATTAAGTAAGCCAGAACACATATTGTGAGTAGGACCCAGGGATATAGTCAGATTTGAGGCTCATAAAATGGTACCATCCGTGGTTCTGCTGTCAGCTTCCCAGTTGGGCAGAAACACTGGTCCTGATTGGGTCTTCTTATCGCCAGTGTGGCAGCAAATGTTTATTCTTACTTTAAGTTATTCTGCGGCCGGTACCCTGGCTCACCTCTGCCAACACCCCACTACGTCCACATTCTGGGAACGTGAATTCAGGCAAGCCCCAGCGATGCCTACCTCTCTTTCCTTTATCCCACAGTATCCGAAAAAGAGCTGGCAACCACTGGACAGGATTGAGAATCGTTACCATACCAGTGACAGGGTCCAGCCAGCGTCACTTCCAAAAGAACAAGCTGTCTGGGTCAGCTTTCTTTCTCCAAACCAGTACTCCACATTTTCATGGAGATGTGGGTGAGGTGTGTCCGTGCATGTCTCTGAGTCCGTGTGTCTGTGATCCCAGGTGTGTGCATCTGTGAGTTTGTGTTTGGTGTTTGGGTGTGTGTGTGCGCGCGCGCATGCTCGTTTCTCTGTGTTTCCGTGTATGCGTGTGTGCATGTGATTTAATTGTTCATGCGTATTTACGCGTGCATGCGTATTCATGTGTGTGTGGAGAGAGGGTGTCGGCAGAAGTGAAATGGTTGTTGTTACTATTAATACCATAAACCTGAGCTATTGTTTTCACATATAGGAGGCTGGTCTCTTGCTGCTCTTACCACTGTGCTGTTGAAATGATATTGCTGGGGAAGAATACTTCTTTCGTTCTGCAAGTGTAACCACGTAAACCAGGATGGGTGAATTCTGCTCCATGGAAACCCAAGTGGGATCTGCATCCACGGAGTTCTAAGCCCAAACACCTTGTAGCCTTTGTGTTGGGAATCAAAATCAAAACCACGGAAATCTCTGCTAGTAAAGGTGACATCACCTCAGTGCTTCTTGATAAATCCCCAGTGGTGTCTATGGTGATGGTTATTTATTAAGCATGCCTTGTGCACCTAGAGCTGTTCCAACCACTGGTTTTACTGAGAGAAGTCCATCCCCATTTGGGCCCTCTTGACCTGGTAGCTCTTGACCTGGTGTGGTGTAATCAACACTGGGCAAGGCAGGGGACAGGAAGCCATGAAGTTGCTGGTGGCTCAGGCCATCTCTGTCCCTCCTACCTCGAGCCCAGGTCTCTAGAAACGGGTCTTCATGACCAAGCCCCCACCTTGGACCTGGGCCCCTGAACAAATCCTGCTTCATCCCTTGGCAAATTCCAAAGGGACAGGAAGGCCACTTCGATGTCTGCATGCCTTCAGATTCCTGACCCTGGATCCCCCTCATTGGGCCTGGGGCTCTGCTGCCACCCACCCTTCTACATCCCCAGTGACACAGCCTTCTATTGGTCAGGCCAGGCCCGACCCCTGACATCCACCCAGCTGCCTCTCCCAGTCTTCACTGCTGAGGTGACAGCTGGAAGTGTCTGGAGCTTGGGGCCTGGCCACACTCGCTGTCCCATCTGGATATCCCCCAGCCCTTGTTCTGACAGCAACATTGGCCGGGGCTCATATCACACCTTAGCCTGAAGAGTTCCTCAGACCACTGCCCACTAGCCAGCCTGCTCCCAAAAGGGCAGGGTTGCCTGGAGACCAGCTCCACAACCCCTGAGCATCACCCAGGACGCGGGGAGCACTGTGACCCTGGAGCTCGGCCAGGAGATGCAACAAAGCCAGGGTTTCCAAGTGGGCTCAGAGGACTAAAAGGCAAAGACTAGAAGCCAAGGGCTGGGATGGGAGCTGAGGAAGGTGGGGGGCGCCCACTTGGATACATACACCGGGAGCACCCTCAGCACCCCTTCCTCCAAAACCTCACCTCCTGCGGGGGCGGGGGGACAATTGGTGGCAGTGGCTCTCAGTGGTTGAGTGCTCACTGTGTATTAAATGCAGGATATGCAGCTTCACACCAGGCCTCACAACAGCATGAAGGGAGGAAACAGAAATACAGCTTGAGTGACCTGCCCACAGTTAGAAAATGTGGTCTGCTTCCCGTGTGTTCCCTCAGGCCACCATGGCTGACGCGCCACTACAGATGTCTCAGACCTGCTGGGTCTGGACTGACGGAGTGTGGGGACAGGCACAGGCAGTTCCGCCCCTCCACCTCGGCTCTGTCTCCCCTCAGTGACACCTGGGCTCCGGCCCCTTCTTCCCTCCCCTCTTTGAGGCTCAGACCATTAAGGTCACCATCAGGGCTACGAAGCCCAGCAGGCTCCGTGCTGATTCCTCGCCATTCATCATGGGGGCTCCCCTGGACGTCTGTGTTGACAAACAAATGTTCTTCCCCTTTAGTAAATCATGTGAAACATCACACACAGGGACAGCTGGTTAGAACACGAACTACTACTTTTCTACAAGGTGAGGACATTGAAGGCACGAAATATATGCAGGGCTGCACGTGGGCAGTGCCCAGTCTACCAGCTCAGCACATCCTGGCCCCTCTGCCTCGGGCTCCAGGCCAGCTGGATGCTGTGTCTCCCTCCCCTGTCCTTGAAGAAACAAGGTCATCTTTCTGGCTGGTTACCGGGGCACAGACAGGCTGGGCAGACACAACTCCTCCAGGCACCACCCCAACACCTCAGCTTACTTGGTGTCTCGTCACTGGTTCTCAAAACCAGAAATCTCACCAACATGGCTCTTGTGTCAGAAGCAAGCAGGCTGGTGGGGTGGGGAAGAATGGTGGATCAGGCAACATTGGGCTGTAAACTAATCATGTTATTGGACTCTTTTATAGCTCCTGCCCTTTGGGGTGCTCTTTCTTCTTTACATCTTCAGGCTCCTAGACCCAAGCTCCCATTCTTAAGAAAACATACTCTTTGAAATAAATCTCACATCAGTCATTTACACCTTAGTATGAATTTAAGGCAATGAAATAATTTTCTCTCCCAGGAGGATTCACATTTAAATCGTTCTGGATGGAAATCATTATTCCAGGGAGAGACTTGTCCCCATTAAAGGGATTTTTGATTCATAATCTTGTAAAGCAGAGAAGAATTTTAGGGGATATAATGCTTCCACAAACTGGAAACCCCACAACTTCATCCACCTGTCCTGTTTCCAAAGTGTCTAGTGTAGGTCAACTTCTTCCCTCTATGCTCTCTCAGGCTCTCCAGCCTAAAATGATCCTGGGGTTTGAGAGTTTTTGTTGACTCACCTTCATGATTCATCTAAGAATCCTAAGATTTCAAGTCTGATGGGAACTTGGAGATCAAATAACACAAGTTTCTATGAAAAAACAGAAACTCAGAGAGAGAGAGAGAGATGAGCAAGATCCCACAACAAGTTAAAAGTTAAAACAGGGCCCAAACCCTAGATTTCCTGGCTCCCCACAATGTCCTTTGCACTATGCTACACCAAGACCCATAAACAACTCTTAACCAAACACCAGCACTGTTTGCAAACCGAGGTCCAAATGGAAGCCCTCTGCTTTGCTAAACTACAGAGCATGTGCCTGTACCAGGGGCTTGGCCCTTCCAGGGTTAATGACACAGGCAGCCTTTGTGCAGCTTGGGAGTAATGTTCCTAGAAGCATTTGGTCTAGAAAAAGAGGCCCATGGAGCTTCACTTACAGGTGCAGAGTCTACAAGGTGTGGAGGCCAGAGACCTGAGCAAAGTTCGCTGTTTTCACCATCCACACAAACACCTTTCCCGAGTTTTGCAACAGGAGGCTTTAGTTTTATTTTCCAAGCAGCCCCTCATCCTTCAAAAGCAGAGCCAGGCTTGACCATACCCACGAAGCCAACTTTCTCAGTTACTTCCCTCATCACCCAGCACAAGGGTCTCTCACCTATTTGAGATCAGCCTTTGTCTAAATTTGATCTCAATGGATCCCAGACGTATAGGCCAAAGGCAGAGGGCCAGAATCAATATGTGGTCTGGTGGCCTAACAGGCACTGGAAACAGATTATGCAAGTTCAAATCTTTTCTCTGCCACCTCCCAGCTCTGTGTCTTTAGGCTCTTTACTTAACCTCTCTGTGTCTCAGAATCCTCATTTCTCAAGTAGAGATAATTCTGGCACCTGCCTCCAGGATGGTTGTGACAGTTAAATGAAGTCAATACAAGGAAAATACTTAGAACTGTGCCTGCGCATAGAAGTGCTCACTTAAAATTGCCCATAAATGCTGTTGGTGCCTCCTTTCAGAACCTCCAGATGCTTTTTCACCTCTTCCCCCTGAAACTAAGCACTGCCACCTTTGGTTTACAAAGACGGGTACATTAAAAGGATCCTGTGTGGACATTTCTGAAATTTACCTGAAAAGTCAAATACACAGGCCACACCCACTTTATCCTGACATCAGGCTAAACCAAACCAAGAAAACTAATAAGACAAAGTCCCAGTGAGATGTGTGTGTGTGTGTGTGTGTGTGTGTGTGTGAGCGAGAGAGAGAGAGAGAGAGAGAGTTGTGGGTTCTTCCCTCGCCCACTGCCTCATTTGAGATTAGCATTATTCTGTACCAGGTCATTATTCTATAATCTTTTTTCGACGTGTTCTTTGTTTCTCACATACAGGTTAGTGCTGAGAAATAATATAATGAGGAAAAGAAGGTAGAATCCTCTGAGGGAGTGAATCTTACATAAATATTTTAACTTTCAAACCTTGATGAGTTCTGTAGATACCGCTCTTTTCATTCTTGCCCTTTTACCCTATAAAGCACAAAATCTATGTAGCTCTGAGCTGGCCACCAGCATGGCCCAGACACATCACCTCCTCCCTTTCTGCATCATCCAGGTACTGATTCTCAACAATGGCTGAGGAACCACTTTGTGGAAGCTGCTTTCCAGGCTGTTTTTAGAGCCCTGGTGGCTACAGTGTGGTGTTTATGGGCTCAGGGTACACTGAACAGGCAGCTGTCTGCAGCAGGAAAGTCCCTTGGCTGAAAAATATATCCCCTACTGGCCTGTGGTAAATGCCTGAAATTCCACCATTAGCAATGCATTCCTTTGGTTATGCCACGCCATTCTCAGGCCACAATTTTCAAGTGAAAATGCTCCTCAGGGGAGTAACACGTGAAGATTGTGACACTTATGATGAATGAGTGTTTCAGCTCATTCCTGAGAGAGGAGGTAAGCGCTGGCTAGGGGCAGGGGAGAGTGGAGTATGGAAGAAAGGGTGGGGGCATGGAGAGCTGAGGACAAATTTGGACAGCTGGGCCATTATAACACTTTTAAAACATGGCTTTAATTTTTTGACACTCCTTCCAACGAAAGGTGGGTTTTACGGCCTCTCCCCTTGAATCTGGGTGGGCTTGTGACTGCTTCAACCAATAGAGGATGGGTGAAGTACCCGGTGTAATCTCTGAGGGTTTGTGGTCACAACGAGCCATGCAGTTTCCCCCTGGTTCTCTAGAACACTCACTTTTAAAGCCCTGGATCATCATGTGAGAAGTCCCACTAGTCTGAGACTACATGCTAGAAAGGCCACTTTGCCAGCCATCCCCGCTAAGGTTCTAGACATGTGAGTAAAGCCTCCAGAATAATCCATCTGCTAACTGAATACCACTGAGAGACCTCCCTAATGCCTGGAGGAGCAGAAGAGTCGCACAGTCAAACCCTGCCCGAATTCCTGACCTATGACATTGTAAAATATAATAAAACAGTTGTTTTAAGTCACTCAGGAATGAGGTAGTTTATTATGCAGAAATAGACAACTGGAACAGCCATGAGCCCAGAACTGGCCTGACAGCCTCACACATGGATGCTATAGAGACTTCTGGGAATTGGTGGTGGGGTGGGGGTGGGGGTCTGAACTCCCATATAGAATAGGCTGATCCATAAGAAACAAATGCCCTGAGGTCTCTCGAAATAACTCCCAGCACACACTTGGGGCTGCACCTCTGGCCCACCTTAGGTCATTTACCTGTCAGCCCAAAGAACCCTCCACAGACCCACAGTTGGAAGCAGAAAACTTTGGGGAGTCCTGTTCACCTTCCTCTACAGACAAGAATTCTGAGTTTCCGAGATGAAACTTGCAGCTCCCCTGGGGTCCAAGAGAGGTCCTGGTGTCCCGCTCTTCAGACCCCCGAGGGGGAGTGAGGTTTTGTGGGAAAATCATGGACATGGGCTCAAAAGCCAGCAAGTTTCAGGATCTGACTTCTTCACCTTTTGGCTTTGTTGGCTTTGGGTGGTTGAACGACTCAGTTTCCTCATCTGTGAATTGGGCACAACAGATCCCCATTCATAATGTGAGAGTTCCATGAGATGGCTTATGGGACAGCCTGGAAAGCGTGAGAGTCACCTTCACCCAGTCCATGGCTCTCTCCACCTCACCGCACAGGACCCCGTCCAGGGAGCATCCTCTGAATGTCCTCTCCTCCTTCCTCACTTTCTGGCTGTGGCTGTGGTGGGCAGGTGGAATGCAGAGGCCTCTGGGAAAAGGAGGCTGAGTTCCCCTTCTGAGTGCTCCCTGGGGTCTATGACCCTCTCTCTCCTTGCTCATTCGCTAGCCCAGACCAGTGCCCTGTTATCAAGAGAGAGCCTCCTACTGGCCTCTTACTGGCAGAATTAGCAGGTTGTGTTTTGGATCCCTGGGTTTTCCATTTCTTCCCTGGGCCACCGCTAAAACAGTTGTCAGATGGAGCTAGGACAGGAAATAAAGTAAAGCAATCCAAAGTCCTCCAAACTAACCACAGGCGATCTTGATGGTGGCCACTTCAAATCTGTACTCCAGATGGCCAAAGATCACTAATTGGAGAGGGACCCTCTTGTATAAGGAATCTAAAACGTCCAGATCTATGAGAGTGGGGGGAGGGATGGAGGGAGACAGGAAGGGCCTGAACCACACAGGAAGGCCCCATCTCCCCAGCCTGCTGAGGGCCCGCTCTGTCCTAGGCCCAGCCCAGGGGGTTCAGCAGCACGTGGCAGCCAGAGATACTTTCCAGGACACCTGGGCAGGGCAGGGCAGGACGGGGCGGGGCGGGGCGGGGCGGGGCGGGGCTGGGGGGCGGTGCCGGGCCGGGGCGGGGCTGGGGGGCGGGGCCGGGGCGGGGCGGGGCCGGGGCAGGGCGGGGCCGGGGCGGGGCGGGGCCGGGCGGGGTTGGGAGGAGTTGGGTGGGCCCGGCCCGCCCAGGGGCCCCCGCTGTCATTAGGAAATCTTTTCGCTCACAGATGGGTATGTTCTGTCAGCACATTGTTCCTGTTCTGGAAAAACAGAGATTGTTCTTAAGGGAGAGAGGGTGGAGTAGGAAGATTGCTGCGTTGGGTTTTTTGTTTTTTGCTTGTTTGTTTGTTTTTGTTGTTCTTATAAAGGAGACTTTGATGGACATAAACATAACACTTTTTTTTCTTCTGTGTAAGTGGTAGCCACCAGGTTTACGCTCATCCTGGAGTGTTTTCCACTCTTCCTTTTCTTGCTTCCCCAGATACTCCTTTTCATTCTGACTAGGCCGACCAGATGTCCCATTTTAAACAGGACAGAAAACCACCGTCCTGTCCTGTTTTAAAGACTATCTCTGGTCAGCCTACGGACACCTTGAATGTAGCCCAGGGAGACGAGGCTGACCAGACGTCCCGTTTGAAATGGGCCAGGACCGTTGTTTTCTGTCCCTTTTTAAATGGTACATCTGGTCAGCCCACTTCTGACCTAGTTTGGGCTTCCTCACAAGTAGACTCCGAGAACAAAATTTGAGCATAGCAGCTTTATTTGGAGGAACCACAGTGGAGCAGAGGAGGGATGGGGACATGAAGGAATGAAGGAAGCGTTACGAAGAAAGTCTCTTCAGCTGGGGGCAAGGAAGCAGAGATAGTTATCGGCTCGCTCGTGGAGTCTAGGGCTGGCGCTGGCCTACATTCGGGCCACTAGCAAGCCCTCCAGTGGCGGTCACCTGAGCTCACAGGTGGACCTCGTGGGCACACACAGAAGCTGAGAGCGACACCTGTGCCTGCTGCAGGTACCTTCAGACCTGTCTCTGCCTTCTCTCATGATCACCTGAGAAGTCCCTTCCCACAATCTCTACATCCATTTCTCAAGAACCTCATGTTGAGCCAAAGTCGCCATAATTCCCCAGATTCTCTCTGAGTTGCTGGGAACAAAGTAATGGCCTCAGTCTCCCTGCCTTGGAGAAGGCAAAAACGACTTAGAGAGGGGCAGATTGTTCCTCCTGTGTATGCACAGGACTCCCCTCGCTCCCACATTCCGGCCTGTAGCAGAGGCAGCCCCTGGCTGCAAGCTGCCCTTGGCTGCCTTTCCAGAACGCCCCTTCTCCATTCTGCACTCTCCCTCCATGCCCCGGAGCCCGAGGGTGGGCTTGGCATTCCCTCAGCCTTCCCTTTGGCAGGTCCCAGACCTCACCTCGCTTTGTTAAGCCTTCACGCTCTGCCGAGTTGGGCCCAGCTGTCGCTGCTGTGGCCAAGCCTTGACACGGAGCGGTGAGGTTTGTTTTCATTTTCTGTTTCCAAGGCTCCTTCTCTCCCAGGAGCAGGAGGGGCCGGGGAAGCTGTAATTTGCTAAACAGGCATTAATCTTCACATCAATCCCGAGAGGCAGGTAGAGCTTTTCAGTCAAAACACACAGGGCTGTGATTAGACGAGGCTGGCAGGAGAATGCATAGGGATTTGCACATCCCTGGCCAAGCCCCGGCTTCCGGGGGCCAGAGCTGCCTGACCTCGCAGCTGGGCTGTGGCCCACAGAGAACGTTCTCTTTGCAGGGGGGCAAGAGAGCCAGGCATCAAGGGCCATTCTACTGCTTCCCTGGCCCACTCAGTGCCCAGCCCTCCCTTCAAGGACAGGGTCGAGAGAAAGTAGCATGGTCTTGGAAGAAGACAGACCTGGGTTTAATCCCACTGTCATTTTTCTCCATTCAACAGATGTGAATGAGTCCCTTTTATGTTCTTGGCACTTTTCGGTTCTGGGATACAGTGCTAAATGTTGGGGTTTCATGAGGGGGAACTAATAATTCTCCTTTCTTCTCCTCCCAACCAATTGAGAAGTAGACATCGAAGTCCAAGTGGTAGAGTTCACAATGTCCTTTATTTCAGAAAAGGTTATATTGGCGGATGTGTCTCGAGGTCTGTCACAACAATTGTCTTGCTGACACTTGACTCAGCATTGATCTGACCCATTCACCTACAGGCAGAACTGAAGACCACAGTGAGCTGAGTTGATGCACTTTTCCTGGGCAGGCTAACTCCCAAAGGGGGCCCAGAAAGGGCTGAGCCCCCTGGGCCTGGATTCTTTGCCCCAGCTCATCAGATAAGTCACTTGCTTCATTTGGGTCCCTGAAGGGAGCCCCTAAGACAAGCATATGAACTAGGCTGACCAGATGTCCCATTTGAGATGAGACAGAAAACAACGGTACTGGCCTGTTTCAAACAGTACGTCTGGTCAGCCTCGTCTCACTGGGCTAAATTCAAGGTGTCAGTAGGCTGACCAGACGTACTGTTTGAAACGGGACAGTCCTGTTATTTTCCGTCTTATTTAAAATAGAACGTCTGGTGAGCCTATCTAGAATATGCCAGGCTGGGCCACCTTGGGGAAAACATCCATCAGGCTGACAGGAGGGGAAGCCATCAACCTGTGCACTGGTCCAGTACCTGGCTGCTTCCCAGGGCAGGGGGTCTGCTCCATTGCTGGCATTAAACTCAACCCCAGGGAGGTCTTCCCCTCCATCAAAATGAATTTTCAATCTGGAGACCGACCTCAAATTAGAAACAAGAACATCAAAGCCTTTTGTCTTCCATTTGTTTGTCCCATCATCAAAAGACCTCAACGGGAGTGGAAAGTGAACTTAGTTTTACTGGCAGAGCATAAAAATTGGGACCTGTTCTAGGCTGGGAAGCAGCAGGACAATAAAGCATGAGTGGTCCCACCAGGAGCTCTGGTGGGGGCTCCTCATGGAGACCACCAAAAGCTGGGACAGTGTATCAGTTAACTTTAGTGGTGAAACAAACCATCCCAAAACACAGTGGCTTGAACACCCACCATCTGTTGAGCTCATGTGGCTGTGATAGGTCATTTGGGCTGGACTCAATAGGCTCCCTCAGGTAGAATGGGATGAACGAAAATGAGCATTTACTGAGCATCTACTATGTGCCAGGCTCTGTGACTCTGGGACTTTAGACTTTGTCTGGCCTCCAGGGCCTGGGTTATGCTAATGCCAAGTTGACGGCCCCCCGGGGCCGAGTGGGGGTGACATTCCAGTCAAGGACTGAAGGGAGTTGAGGGATATCTAGGCAGGCCCTGATCCCCTTAGGGCAGGGTTCCCCACCTCAGCCCCCCCACCCCACCCCCACCCCACCCCACCCCACTCCCTGACCATTAGGAACCAGGTTGCACAGCAGGAAGTGGAGGACGAAGCTTCATCTGTATTTATAGCCACTCCCCATTGCTTGCATTATCACCTGAGCTCCACCTCCTGTCAGATCAGCAGTGTCATTAGCTATTTTCTCATAGGAGCAAGAATCATCCCAAAACTGTTGCCTGCCCCACCCCATTCATGGAAAAATTGTCTTCCACAAAACTGGTCCCTGGTGCCAAAAACATTGGGGACCACTGCCTTAGGGAACTAACTCTGAGGCACCAGGTCCTCACTGTCTCCCAATAATCCCTGGTAGAATTGGGCTCCAGGTACCCCCAGTGGGGACCTGCTCAATGGTGTTTTCTTTACTGACTGATTCCCGTTCCTGACCCATGGCCCATGGTCAGCCAGGAAGCTCTGCTTCTGGGGACTGGCTGTCAGGTGGAGCAAAGGGCTAACAAGGCCATGGCCATCATCCTCTAGCATGCTGGCCTGGTAGCTGAAGATTTCAAGAGCAGCAAGTGGACAAACACCACCATGTAAGTGCTTTTTCAATCCTCTGCTTACCTTATGTTTGTGACTTGCCAAAGCAAGCCAATGGCTGAGTCCAAGGTCAGCACGGGAGTACACAACCAAAGGACAATGGATAATTTGGGACAATTTTGCAACGTACTCCAGGGAATGTGGCAGGCATTGCCACCCAGCTTATCGAGGAGGGTCTCCTGGCATAGTCTTCCCTGAGCCACACCTCTGAGCAGGTTGTGGGCTGATCATGGACAGGGCTGTGTGGCATTTATATCCCCAGCCCCAGATATGAGTCCTGGGCAGCCATATCAAAGAGGCTTGTCAAGTGTGTGGATGAACATTGAATACATACATCACTTCTAGCAGCAAGGTGGGCAGTGAGATGATTTCAGCTTCATCCTGACTCTCCAAAGCCCTCTGTGGCCCGGGGGGCCTCATCAGGTGTCCTTGTTCCAGATTGGGGACACCCAGGGATTGTGCCGACAAATGACTGCTTTCACCTCTCTCGTTTGAAAAATGGCCCATGTTTAAGGATTCATAAAACTTACAGAATGCATCACTGAGCCTATAACGCCGTGAGAGGCCCATGTAGAGAACAACTTAAAAAGAAGATTCATCAAACTAATTACATTTCCCCCCCTCCCCCACCCCACCCCACCGCTCTTTCCACTTGGCCTGCTCAGAAAGATGTACAGCCTCAATGGCTGTGCTGCTTGGAAGCCAAACCCTAAGGCCTGCTTGTGAGGGAAGGGCATGAGACACCCTGGGCCTCAATCTTTCTCCTGCTTTCTGGGCAGACAGGAGTTTTTCCTGCTGATTCATCTATTCCAAAGGCTGAGGCAAGGGCAGGGTACCTAAGGAGTGGGGCAGGGGAAGAAAGGGAGGGAAATATTGGGACATAGGAAGGTTCTCTGTCATTCATCTCTCTGAGGAAGATTCTACATAACCCCATATGTTGCTTCATGCTGTGTCCCCTGGACCCACCTCTGGGTTCACCCACACCACTGGTGGACAGTTCCTGAGCCTGCTGACTGCTTCCCACACAAAGTGACTACCTCTCTTTTTTCCAGGGCTTTCTGTGGATGCTCAGAAGCTTGCTTCATGGAGGGCCAAGTTCAGTGCTGAGGTTTGACTGCCAGGGGCAACCCCAGGCAGTGAGGAATGAGAGTCTGTGGAGAAACACTTCAGCTTCACATTTGTCATGGGTTGAACCCAAAAGATTTGTTGATCCAGAACTTGTGAATGGGACCTTATTTGGAATAAGGGTCTTCATAGGCATAATCAAGTTAAGGATCTCCAGGTGAGATCACCCTGGATTATCCAAGTAGATCCTAAAGCCAATGACAAGTGTTCTTAAAAGAGAAGAGAAGGGGAGAAGACATACAAGGTGACATGAAGATGGAGTCAGAGACTAGAATGATGTGTCTATATCCAATACCAAGGACTGTCGATAGTCACCAGAAGCCTGGGGGAAGCCATAGAATGACATCTCTCTCAAAATCTCCAGAAGGAAGCCACCCTGCTGACAACTGGATCTTAGGTTTCCAGCCTCCAGATCTGTGAGGCCATACATTCCGTTGTTGTAAACCACCCAGTTTGCGGTGCTTTGTTACAGCACCCCTAGGACACTGATAAATCTACCCTCAATGGGATGATTCTCAGATGTGTTCAGAACAGTTCCTAAGAAGCTCCCCAATGGGATTGAGCCCCAGTTGCCCATAGGAGCATCCAGCTCATTTACAAGTATAAACCTTTATTGGCCTTTTTCCTTTTCCCAACTCACTTCCTCACTGCCCTACTGGGAGTTCCTGGGATTGCTTCCAGGTAAATCACTCATATCCAAGTCCTTGTGTGCTTTTGGGAGACCCAAAGGAAGGGCACACTGTTCCATACCACTCAATCCTTCATTAATTCATCCCATCATCATTTATAAAGGAGGCAGCATAAAAAGTGGCTGTAGCAGACCAAATAACGGGCCCCAACGATATCCTCATTTTAATTCTCAGAACTTGCAAGGGGTACCTTACATGACCAAAGGGACTTTGCAGATGTGGTGAAGTTAAGGATCTTGAGATGGGAAGATCATTCTGGCTTACTCTAGTGAGCTCAATGTAATAATCATTGGGGTCTTTCTAAGAAGGAGGCAGGAGGTCAGAGTAGTGGAAGGTCACGTGACCACGGAAGCAGCAGTTGAAGTAATGCAGCCACGAGCCAAGGAATACCAGCAGCTTCTAGAAGCTGGGAAGCACAGAGAATAGATTCTCCCTTGGAACCTCCAGAAGGAACCAAGCTCTGCCAACTCAGATTATAGCCTATAAGATTCATTTTAGACTTTGACTTCCAGAACTGTAAGGTGATAAGTTTGTGTTGGTTTAAGCCATTAATTTGTGGTAACTTGTTATAGCAGCCATAGGAAACTCATACAGTGGTTAGGAATGCAAGTGTTGGGATTAGGCATAACCAGGTTAAAGTCTCCATTCTGCCACTCATTGCTATGGACCGTGGGCAAGTTACTTGCCCTCTCTAAGCATAAGCTTCCTCAGGAGTGAAATGAGGATAGTCATGGTGTAGCTTCCTGATGCTGCTGTTGTCCAGGAGGCAGTACAAAGGGTCAGCGGTCAAGTCAATGCTGATAGTTCATCAGTTACTATTAGTCTTTCATTGTGCTCCACCTGTTGGAATACAAGGTCAAATACAACACAATCCTTGCCTTAGGAAAACAAAATGCAACGCTGGTCTTTAAAGAGATCATAACCCAAAAGCATGGATGAGACAACTAATGTTTGTGAAAAGGGGATTCCTGAGCTACTGCCCCAAATGGAACAAAGGTGCTATTTGGCACTCTCAAGCAACCAGCAAAATGTGTTTGCAGGTTGCTTCAAACTTTACCAGTTGCTTAAGTTCTGTTTGATAGAGAGTCAACTTACATTTATCTCACATCTACCAATCCCCATAAGTGCAGGTAGACTGAGAGTCTACTGTATTTGTAATAGTTACTACTGTCACAGCTCTAATATCATCAATGTCCCAGCCCTTGGGCTCCAGTCTGCTGGTTGATGCTCGGCCTCACATCTCAGAAACTATCCTCATTGTCCTGGAGTCACTCAGAATGGCAGCTATTATATTTTGGGTTCCTGAACCTAATTCCAGTGTGTGTGTGTGTGGGGGGGGGTCCCCTACATTACCAACATGCAATGTTCCAGATTCCAGCTGGGTGTCTGACAATTCAAGTCAATTCTAACACCATCTACCCAGAGATAGCATCAGATTCACCAGGTTAAAGGCTGGATCCTACAAGACTGCCTCCCTCTTGACTTCAGACATCATCAGTCACAAGCCCTTTACTTCTGACCAATGGCAATAAATCAAAGGTTCCCGTGACCCTGTCCTTTCTTGGGAGATAGTGCTAGTTAATGTGAGTCCAGTCACAATGTTCCTGCAAATTTTTGATAAACAATACATACTTTATCTGCTTAAGTCACAAGCAGAATGCCTCTAATGATTAGCATGTTGATAAGCAAGACTAAGCAGAAGCTATTAGCCTGTAGGCCATGGGAAAACAGCAGGTTTGAACAAAATGGAGTCAGAGAGGCCAAACATTTCTCTCTGTTACACCCTGAGCCCATCCCCAATTCTGGCCTTGCATGCCCAAAGGCCTGGCCACATTCCATCATGGCAGCAGGAACCCTTCACAGGCCAGTGGCCCAGACAGGACAGCAGCAGGTCTGCAGGACAGGCAGGTTTGGCTGGCAGGGGCCAGCCATGGAGGTCTTCAGGAAGGGAATACAGTGACTGGAGGACAGAGAGGAGACTGGAGGTGTGGCTGCTGCCCGTGATCTCTTCCCTTCACGCTGGCAGGAGGGTAAATACACACTAGCTTTCTGGAGGGCAATTCAGCCACCGTTCCAAAGCTTTCAGATTGACCCAGCAATTGTCAAAAGTCCTCAGTTGATTATCTGACACAGTTGAGCTCATCACAGTGTAGTTTATAATAGTGAAAACTTGCAAACAACCTAAATGAACCATAGGCAGTACACTTAATAAGGGATAATGTTTTCATACAACAGATTACAGGGCAGCCATTAAAAAACTCAATGTAGATTTATTTTTATTTAGGAAAATACTCAAGAGCCATTGTTAAGTGAATAAAGCAATGAGTTTGTTCATATGGCACACCCTAAATTTGTTTAAATAAATATGTTTATATGTATATTTGTCGAGGTGAAAGTTTGATGAGATTAAAGGGGAGCAGAGTTTGCCCACCCAAAATATGCCTCTGAGATATTTTAGGCTGGTAATTTTAAAAAGCAGCAAACATGGGAAAAGCTCTGAAAATGCATAGTAGTTACCCTTTGTAAAAGGACATTGATGTTTATAAGGGAAATCTCCATCTGTAAGAGGGTTTCCCTCACTGCACCAGGCCTGCTTTCACTATCATTGGTGAATGCTCAGACTTAAATCTGCATAACAACCTTACCATTGTTTACTGTGCTTGGCCTGGTCACCTCCTATAACTGACTTTAGCTGAAGGCGGTATTTAAGGTGATGACTTCCACCATTTTGACACTACTCAGTGTTCCTGGGTCTCTCCCATGTATACAAAATGTATACATGTTATTAAACTTTAATTTGTTTTTCTCCTGCTAATCTATCTCATGTCAATTTGATTATTAGACCAGCTAGAAGAATTTAGAAAAGTGGACAAAAATTATTTTAACCCCCCAACATTAGCATGACATTATAAACATATTAACATTATGTCATTTTAAAAGGCAAGGGTTTCTACCTGTAATTGCTCACCTGTGATGTTATTTGGATTCTCCTATCTGGGCCTGCATGAGCTCCCTGGGGAGAAATGCCCACAATGGGGACCCAAGAGTCCTGGGTTGACAAGGTGTTTGTTTGGTCAGGATGGCCCACAGAGACCATGAGACAAGAGTCCCAGCTATAGTGGAGGAGAGAGTCATGGTGTCACTATCGTCTGAAGGGCAAGGCCAGGTTTAAATAGCGTGCAAGTCACACTGGCCACCTTAAAATTGGTTCTGCTTCCTTAAAGCAGATTGGTGATTACTACAATCCTTGAGTTATATTACAGAGAAGGCACTGAGCATGTGCCACCCCTGTTCTCCAGCTGCACCCGGAACCAAAGACTTGCCATTCCCCACAGAACCAAAGAATGTCCACATGACTAGAATCTGAACACCCAAACCCTTTCAGAAGCAAAGGGTTCATTGTCCAGGAAGATCTAGTGCTGAAGCCCCTTCCCATAAATGGCCAGGTTCCAAGGTCCTCCAATTAAAACTCCCCCCACCAGCACTTCCGCATACCTGTTCCCCCTAAGTCCTTAAAACCCTGATTATAAGCCTTAAAGTTCAGGCTTTGAGCGATATAGCTTCCTATTCTCCTTGCTTAGCACTCTGAAAATAGAGCAACTCTAAGTTCTCCATTGCAAAACTCAGTGTTCAGTATCTGTCTCTGCTGTGTATGTGTGTTGGGGCCGGTGGGGGGAGGGAAGGAGGACCACAACAATGTCGAACTCTCTTCACGTTCAAGTACAAGGCCATAAACTCAGAGGGAGTCCTGAGGGCAGAAGGGAAAGGCTGCAAGGGAGATCAGAGCCTGAGTTCTGAGGCTGTGACCAATCATGAGGGACAGAGGTCTCCCTGCCATACCCAGGTTGCCCTGGGGAGCTGGGGCCTTCAATCAGCCAAACAGGCCTGAGCACGGAGAGCTGCTCCTTGTTGTTTCAGCGTGGCACCTTCTGTAACTCCACAGTGAAAAGGAAGGAGTTAATATCCAGAATCTTCTGGTGGAAGCTGCTCAGAGCTCGAGGCTGCGTTTGTGAAAAATAGGCTCAATTTGATATTTGGAGAGCAATGAAATTGAAATCATTTCAAATTTTAAATGCCCAACATATTGACTCCCACCCTCTGATAGATCTTCCAAATTAGTTTGCGAGCTCTCCACGCCTAGCTCTAGGAGGGGATTCACTTCTTTGCCAAAAATATTCCTCTCTTTGAATTGGAAAACGAGAGACTCCACCAAGTTGGCGGGTCTCCCTGAGCCCCCGCCCTGGGTGTGCTACCGCACGCCTTCTGCACGGAACTAGAGGAGGAGTGTGTTTTTCTTCCTCTCTTAGGTAATGAATTTGATCTAATGGGGCTGTCTAAACGCCCAGATACCATGGTGATAGACACCCTGTAAACACAGAGATAAACAGGTAGAGAGATATATAGAGGCGGGCATAATTTGCTTCTAAGTGCCTTTTCACCAGTATAAATAAAGCAAGAGAATAAAGTTGTTGGAGGCACTTGTAATACTAATGGAGGGAGGAAATTAAGCACTAATTATAGCATTAAGGATAAATGAAAAGGCCCGCGCAGTTTGTGTTGGGGGTAGGCTTGGGGGGGATGGGGATAGGTGAGAGGAAAAGTACTGGGCCAGCATGGTGGCACCCATCTTTCTGAGCTTTGTCCAGGAGGTTATCTGCAACAGTTTGTCTATGGCTTCCTGTATTTTTCTGCCCAAAGGCATTCCCCAGCCCAAAGGGCATGCTTGGGGTGGGTTGGGGACTGGGGCAGATTGAGTTTTAATGCCCGAGGAGTTAGGAGTGAACCTCAACAAATGAAGACTGGGTGTTGAAGGATAAATACCTCCCAACTTCCTGGCCTGTCAATAAAAGGGTGTTTCTGGTGTCTTCTACACAGTCTCTCAGAGGGCCCTAGGCAGCATTGCATCCCAAGTGCCCACAGGGTAATCCACCCAATTAACAGACCTGAATGGGCTTTCCCCACTTCCCTTTCTCACTTCCCCATCCCCAACTAACAACTTGAACCTACATCCTTGCCCCAGGACCCCTCTTTTGTGAGGGGAACTCAAACTAAGACAGGCAGTTTTACACCAGCTGACCAGAGAGTTGATTTGGAAGTACAGCTTGAAACCTGCGGACAGCGTTTCAGAAGCACAGGGCCTCCTCTCAAAAGGGCCCCATGTTTGGTATAATCTTCAGCTGTCTCGTCTGCATAATTTTACATTTGAACCTGTATTTCATAAATGACATCTGGTAGGACAATGGAGCATGCATATGAGCAGCAGATACGCTGGGTGGCAGCTTGGGCTCTGCAAAGAGCACAGCCCAAGCAGTTCCTTGGTAACCTGGGGCACACGCGGACGCCTGGGGCAGTCGTGGCCCCGCAGAACACCAAGGCCCAGATTGGTGGTGGTGATGGCAGCAAAAGTAGCAGCTGAGGCAGGGGAGAGAGGAGTGGCTTCGCATGGGCTTAGCGCTGGGACCCACAGTGGGTGGCCAGCTTACCCATCAATGCCTGGACGCCATCTCTGTGACATCTGCACAAATATTAACTCTCCAGCCTGAGCGCCTGGACAGAAACTGCTGGAGCTCAGACAGTAAACTTTGTCAGTAAATTATTTAAAAAAACAAAGCATGCACATAGATGTTGCAACAAAGCATACCCGGGAATTGGTAGAGCTTTTCAGAGTTTACAATCTTGGGTTTTGAAAACCACAGCAACATTGCATGACAAATATCCACAGGCTTAGAAATAGAAATTAAATTTAAAGATCATCAAATTCAACTGAAAAGAACACCATTTTCATCGGAAGCTTCAGATGAGCCAATTATTAACAAAGAAGACAATTTTTTAAATTGATTTTTTCTTGTAATTGAAGACAGAGTAATAGAATGCATAAACGGGAATTTTTGATTACATATAAATCACAAAGCCACTTTTAATTTCTTCTATGACCTCCACAAGTTATAGGAAATGTCAGAGAAAATATTTAAATGCCATTGTATAAATTTACATTTAAAATTAAATTCAGATTTACGTGAAACTGGTTTGTACAGTTAAATTTTTAAAAATTGTTTCATGAGAATCATTAGCTCCAGATATCCTAAAAAGTTTTTAATTACAAAACATATTTTCAAAAGTCTATTAGAAATTTATCCCAATGTTGTCATAGCCTATAAAAATACTCTTAAACACTCTAGTAATGGTTGTATCCATAAAAAGAACCTTTTCAAAATTAAATATTATCAGTTACCTGCAATCTTGAATTTGCCAAGAGTGATTGACATCACTTTCAATTTGTATTGATTGAAAATGAAATCACTAAAAGTATAAATTTTGATGACCTAATAAATGAATTTGTGCATAATGAGCCAGAAAAATATGATCAATCAAGATATCACATTAATAAACTACTATTGTGTTACACAGTATGATGATATCAAAAATAATTGTTTTGCAATTTGTAAATTTCTGTTGTTATGCATGTATCACTATTACTCCTATTGTGTTTTATAAGTAATAAAACATTTTTAAAGGAAAAAGCTTTATACTTTCGTATCTTTAACGGCACTTTTTTCCTGCTTTTTAACAAGGAGCCCTGCATTTTCATTTTGCACCAAGCCCCACAATTTATATAGGCAGCCCCGCCTGCTGAGTTTGCTTACCAAGTTTTCCAAGACAGATAGGTTAGGCCTGTGGCCTCTAGGCCTGACACTGACTTTCTCTCTTCTTAATCCCACTGCAGCACTCCCTCTATCCTTGCTCGCCTGGTTGACAATTACAAGAGGTAAACTGTAAGGACTTCAGAAAAAGGAATTCTTGGACCTGAGACCTTCCTTAACCTCAGTTTCACACACTAGGCCTTTGTCGTCAGGCCATTGGTCATCTAGTCATTGGCTGGCTAACACCAATGGATAACATCAGGTCCTTGTCATCCAGTCATTAGCTGCAGGCTTCCCTTGGGGAGGAGCATGACCTTGAACAAAGAAGTTCACTGTAGTTAAGGACAATTCCCATTAAGAGACACAAGTGTGAGCCATCAGCAGCTGGGGGCTGCGCAGGTTGGCCTTGAAGAGGGATCTGGGTAGATCATGATGGTATCTACTACAATCCACCCCTTGTACCATTTCAGTCACTTCCTTCTTATAACAAGTTTATTCCACTTGAGAAGAGCTTGTCCAGGATTTTGGAGTCTTGTTTTCTGGGAAACTTAAAAGAGAAGGATTAGTTATAGCCCAATAGATAATCCTCCTCCACTACCTTTCCTAGACTCCCCTCCATTAGCACCCCTGTTATCTATTGTGTTTCCTAGTGAGGTGATAGAGACCCTTATCTGTGAAAAGTCTGAATCCTGGGTTGCCATGGCCTTCTTATGCTGTGACTACTGTACTTGTTCCCTTACCATTAACACTGGGCATTAAGAGGGTTATCTAGGAACAGACTTTTCACTGTCCCTGTTGGGTAGCAGCAGCTCCATCTCCTCCTAATGATCAGAGGTCTATTGCCATTGCCAGGATGATGACTTCTTTCTTTGCCTGCTGGTCACTTGGAATATGGAGTCCAAAGAAACTGGAGGGCCACTGAATCTTAAAGTTTAATAAAAACCTTACTATATCTCCTAATGTTAGCAGTGCTCTGAGAACAAAGACCTGTAGATCCACTTTCTGGGGACCAGAAGTACAAATTCCCCAAGTAGAACAACAGGCTTGATATTAATTGGGCCACTCCTCCTTCTACCTCTTTGTTCCTGGATCCACATATCCTACTATTGGGGCTACAGAACTATATGATCATTATTGGTTTAGAGTATGTACGATGTCTCAGAGGATGGCATCCCATCATTACAGAATATTATCGCCAAGCTGGTGCATCAGAGGCACCATTAACAGGTCATTTCTCAACTTTATGATGACAACAGCTCATAAGTGGTGCAGTATGTGACAGAACCAGAGCATCCTGTGGTCATATGCCCACTGTCATGTCTCATTTGCTATAAAGAAGATCCTTCTGTCTGAGGTAATGTTATGTGAGATCCCATGTTAGTAAATCAGGTGTTCTACAAGCCCTCAGGGAGTGGTGCTAGCTGAAGCCCAGAGGACAAAAAGGTAAACCCATACCATAAATATGTATTGATCACAGTCAAGAATAATCATTGCCCTTTCCAGGGTGGAAATCAACTTGCTACCAAATAGACAACTGGTTTACTTGAGGAATGGTGCCATATCGGTCTCTGTTCATGACAGGTTGGACATTCAACAGTGCCAGTAGGTAGATCAGCCTTAATGAGGGGGAGCCCATGCAGGTAGGCTCATGAATAACCTCCATCATGCTGCCAAGACTACTTCATTCATGACCTATTATAGCATTGTGCCAGCATTGGGGTGGCCAATGACAGAGAATGGCTGATGTCAACTGGCGGAGTCATTTTGTTGTTTAGTGCATCTTCTGCAGTTGCTGCTCTCTGATGGATATTTATGTGTGATACAAAGATCTTCATACTTGGTGCATACTCCCATAGGTCATTCCACATGCCTCTTCCCCAGATCTATCTGTCCCTGAACTTCTAATCTTACTCCTTCCTGTTCCCTGACTAACCAGCCTAAGCATTTGCCACTGACTTTGAGTTTATGTTTTCTTACTTCAGACCATTTTCTTTCTGCACAAGGTAAATTATTAGGTGCATCATCTAGATCTCCACCCATAGAGAGGATTTTTCCTCAGCTCTGTTTTTAAGGGCCATGTTTGATTGAGGTTGTAGTGTAGCAGAAATCCATTTTTGGCTGTCACCAATGTACCAAGTTGACCCATCCGTGATTCAAGCTCAGGTTTTCCCTTTATTCATCAGCTGGTCATGAGGAACCCCCCTCCATATGTGGCCATTTGAGATCAGATGAAGGAAAGATGCTGGTGCAACAGTGGTGGATGACATGGGCAGCTAAACCACCTGTTTGTACAGCTTATTTTTGCTCTCTGGTCCTACTTTTAGCCATCCAGAATTACCATTTTCATCATACAGTGGATTGCTGTTGAGCCTGCTTAAACTTATCATTTGGTAGGTCCTACAGTCCCAGCTCATGATGGGCAGTTATGGTCACGGGGTCACTTGATACCCCATATTTAGATGCTCCATGCAGGGAGCTACTTTCTGAATAGCATGGTATAGCCTTGCTCCAGAAGCTAGATCCAGGCAGCTACATTGTGATTCTTCTATTCACATTGGGGCTTTCTATGAACTCCATCCAGTATCTTTTCCCATTACACTTAAGTATTAGGCCATATAGTCCAAGCCACAGGGCTGCTGGCATCACAACCTGGACTTGCTGCAGAGTTCTTTCCTGTTCTGGTCCCCACTCAGAGCTGACAGCCTTTTGTATCACCCAGTTAATGAGTATCTCCAAGTGCAGAGCATGCTACCCCCAAGACCTGAGGAGGCTTACCAAACATGGTGCTCCTTTCTTTGTGGTGGGATAAAATGTAAGAAGTTGTCTGTTACTTAATAGGAGATGTCCCAGCATGACCCAGCCCATTCGGTCCCTCAAAACTTTATTGATGTGGTTGGGTCCTAATTTTCACAGGGTTTATTTCCCACTCTCTGGAGCTCAAGTATCTTGTCAAGACCTCCAATATATGTATCACTTCTTGTTCATCTGGCCATCAACATGACGCCATCAACATGGTGCATCTATGTGATCTTTTGCACAATGTCCAGATGGTCCAGAGCCTTTCAGATTATGTTAAACAATCCTTGAAAAGTCTGCATAGTCTCATTTGTCTAAGGCTCTGTTACCAAAGTAAATGGCAATAGGACTTGTTGGAATAGGAATGAGCCTCAACCAACAAGAGGTGGGAGTAAATGGCTTCCTTGCTCATTTGGGAGATCATTATACTCCACATCATCTCCCAGACAATCCCCAATATGATTGTGTTCCAGTTGCCCACAGAGGTCACCTGCTATTTAGTTCACCCTTGATTGGCCTGTCTCCCTTCCCTGGCTCATTTCCTCAGTCCACCACCATGCTTCTTGGGACCTCCTCCTAGTGAACTACTTGTACCCACATCCTTGTCTCAGGGTCTGTGTCTTGGGAAACCCACACTAAGACAACAGTGCTGAAATAATGTGACCTTAGAAGGTGATCCTCTTCTTGACCTTTGGGCACTTCCAGTCTGTTTGCACAGCTATGCAGAAAAGGTTCCAGCAGCCTCCATGGCAACCCAGTCTAACATTCAACTCTCATTGTCACACCTTTGCATTTTATTCTCAACACTCAGTCCTTCCTGTTGAAATTTAAAAGCACTTTATCATCTTATGATTTTCTTTCTTTTTCTGAGAGATGGAGAATGGCTGATCACCAACTTCAGTGTGAGAACCCTTTATACACTTGAGCATGGGCATTAATCTTTACTTCTCTGGGCTGAATAATATAGGTTCTTCTAAAGAGTGCCCATCAGTCCTGTTTTCCAGGCTTTGCATCATCTTCACGGCTATAAGCTGTCATCCTCAGCTGCTCACCATAGACCAACCTACAAGCTTCTGGAGACCACCAGATGCATGTTTTAACCCAAAGAAATTCACAGAGGGGAGATGTCCTAGCTGCTATAAATTACCCTCTCCCTTGCCTCCTCCCCAAAGCTGGAGAGAGCAAGCCTTAGCTTGCTGTTGAAGGCCATAAAACTTCTCTTCTTTAAAGGGCCTCTTTGTCGGGCATGTTCATTGCAGCAGGCATGCAAGTCCACCAAGGGCCCATAAAACTTGCCCAGGCTTTGTGCAGATGACCCCATGGGCCTGTGCCTTAGCAATCACACCCTTAATCTCACAATGAAAATGTTGCTGGGTTCACCCAGAAACAGACTGGACTCAATTTGTCTTGTGATTTGTTTGTTAGCTTTACAAATGGCTTTTGAGGCCAGACAACTCCTCCTAACACCGGCTACTTGATCAGTGGAAGCTCAGGAACTTTCAGGGGAACCGTGGGGGCTCTTGGGTCTCCATGGAGATTGCAAAACAATTCTCCTCAGGGGGAAAACAGTTGCTGCCCTTGAAGGGTGAGCCAGGATTCAGATGGATCTGGGCTGTCCTGTCTGTGATGGACAAAGGTGGTTTACCTCTTGCCCTCAGCAGCGTGGTCCAGGGCCCACTTCCTGAGAAGCCCCAAGGCCTTTGCCTGGTCTCTGATGATGAATCCACTCCAGCAATCGTAGCAGCCGTGGTAAGTGACATCCATGCAAAATCAATCAGCAGGAGGATGATATTGATCTCATACATGGAGTAGTGGCTAAGAGCACAGACTTCAAACAACCCAAATGTCCATCCACAGTAAAATGATAGTCATACAACGGGATATAAAAGAACAAAGCAGAAGAGTAGATCTTAAAAGTTCTCATCAGAAGAAAAAAAATTGCAACTACGAGTATGTGTGGTGATGGATGTTAGCTAGAATTAATGTGGTGATCATTTCACAATATATACAAATATCAAAACTGATGCTAGCACCTCGTCCACCCTTCAAAGCAATTTTCAGACTCTTTCTGGAATGGCCATCAGAGCTGTAGTCATACCCAAATCTGACAAGTTTGCGAACTTGCCACCATGCACTTACGTTGGCAGCACTGTACAAACAACTCGGTAAGGTATCATGAAGACAGCTCTGATGACCACTCCAGAAAAAGAGTTCCAAAACTGCTATGAAGTGTGGATGAGGCACTGACATTGGTGCGTAGCTTCCCAAGGGGAGTACTTCGAAGATGACGGTAGTGATGTTCAGCAATGAGGTATGTAGCACTTTTTCTAGGATGAAGTTGCAAAATTAATTGTCCAACTGTGTACACATAGAAAAAGTAATCAAGCTATCTGCTTAAGATCTGTGCTCTTTCCTATATGTAAATTATACTTTAGTGTAGTACTGGGGGGAATACTCTGATTTCTGACTTACAGAACTATTAGCAACAAATGGCTATTGTTTTAAGCTGCTAAATTTGTGATCTGTTACATAGCCATAGAAAACTAATACATCTCAGTTCTAACATTGGCCCTGCATCCACTTTACTGTGTGACCAATGGTATGTCATTTCCCTCTCTGAACTTCAGCTGTCACAGTTAATGAAAACAATAATTCATTTCCTGCCTGCAGAATTAATGTGAAAATCAAATCAGTTCATGTATGCAAAAGCACTTGGAAAGATATAAAGTGGCTTATAAATGGAAGTTTATTATTGTCATATTAAATATAACCCCCCAACTCTGACCCTAGGAAATGATTTTGAATCAACCAATCCAGGGCTGAGAAGCTCCTATTATGTTGTAGGTCCTCAGCCATAATGTCAGCTGCATGTGGGTGTGGTCAGCACTGGATCTGGTGAGCTTGGGGAATGAATGATGTCAAATACACTCCTTGTGAACACTGCCACCTGCATACCATTTTGCCTGTCATGAATTTGACAGAGACAGATGCCTTCATGTTTATTTACTACTACTTTGTTTTTACCTTCCCAAAATAAAAACATAGGAATTTTATTTTTCACTTGCTGAAATGTTCTATGCCTTCTACAACCTTGCAGCTCTCCCTCTGACAGGGAAATATTCCCTGTCCAGAAGATTCTGAGCTAGCCCCAAATCCTAGAATTGCTGCCCTCTTAAAATACTATCATTGTATCTGTTTTTCACAAGTTAAAATCTTTAAAGGACTAAATTATCTTCACGTATGATGATCAAATTAGAGCATAATACTTAACCTGTCAATCGATTCTCTCCCTTTAATTGTTTTCATTTCTCCTCCTGCTTTTCCCACATACGTGTGCCTTCACACATGCACATACCCATGCTCCCAATAGTTAATACTGTCCTTTTGATTGGATCATGATTCAGTGTTTGTCTTATTAAATGTTTAAATGTTTTGTAAATATTTTATACAGCTGATCCATGTGGTGAATTATGGTTATTATTTTTTTTTTTTTTGCACAATCCTTCCCCTGGAGTTAATAGTCGTTCAGCCTCTGATTTTCTTAAGTTTTCTACATACTTATCGTAACACAGTTGTAAACTTTGCCAGATATCTAAACCTCTCCTGAAGACATTCAGACATCTCAAGTATTTGATCAATTTCATCTTGTAGGAAAATCTCTCTCCTGGAGCCTCTGATTTGTCCCAATTTGGACCAGCTGCCCTCCAGGCCCCATACATCCATGACTTAGTCCTAAAACTTGAACCCTTATTGTGTGCCAGGCACCGTGATATTTGAGGAGCACAACCTTATGAGGTACATATCTGTATTCCCAGGACACTAAGTCTCAAAAAGATTAAATAACCCAATTAAAAGATGGCAAGTGAGTGGCAGAGCCAGAATTTTAACCCACGATCATTTAACTTCAAAGCCCTGCGTTGGTTGATTCAAAATCATTTCCTATGGTCAAAGTTGGGGGATTAGTTTTAACATGACAATAATAAACTTCCATTTACAAGCCACTTTATACATTTCCAAGTGCTTTCACGTATATGAACTGATTTGATTTTCACATTAATTCTGCACGCAGGAAATGAGTTATTGTTTTCATTCACTGTGACAGCTGAAGTTCAGAAAGGGTATGTGACATAGTGTTGGTCACACAGTAAATTGGAGGCAGGACCAATGTTAAAACCAAGATGTATTAGTTTTCTGGGGCTATGTAACATCACAAATTCAGCAGCTTAAAACAACAGCCACTTATTGCTCATAGTTCTGTAGGTCAGAATTTGGGGGCCTGTATGATGGGATTCTCAGCTCAGGCTCTTTAAGAGCTAAAATCAAGGTGTTGGCCAGGGCTTCAATCTCACCTGCAGCTCAGGATCCCCTTTCAGGCTCCTTCAGGTTGTTGTCTAGATTTAGTTCCTCGCCATTGGAGGATTGAGGTTTTCATTTTCTTGATGACTATTGGTCAGGGGTCACTGTCAGCTCCTTGAGACCACTTTCAGGTACTTGCCACGTGGCCCCTACCATTCAAAGCCAGGAATGGAGAATCTCCCTGACACCAAATGTCTCTCAGGTGTTGGATCCTTTGCATTGGAAGGAACTCAGCCCTGTTTAAAGACTCACTTGATTAGGTCAGGCCTACCCAGGATAATCTCCCGTTCTTAAAGTCAACTGTGCAATACAGCATAACCTAATCATATTTATAAGTCCCCCCCACACTCCAGGAGAAAAGATTTTCTGAGCCCTGGGAGCCATCTCAGAATTCTACCTACTGCAGAAAGTATGCTGCAAATAGCATTCTCTCCACTGGCTTCCTTGACCACTCATTTTGAGAGTTCCATGCCCATCTCAGGTTATAAAAAAAAAGACTTATCATTATAAAACTCTGCTTAAAGGGATGTCTTTGGGCTGATGCATTATTGCAAGGCTGTTAAGATTGTGGAATGTGTCTGCTTCAGCACATTACAACAAAGATTTACAATATATTCTGGGGCCCTATCTGGTTGTTGTAAATTTTGATAGTTCGAGTTTCTTAAAAGAATTATTCACCAGAAACAAGCCAGTCACAGAAAGACAAATACTGTGTGATTCCACTCATGCGAGGTATCTAGAGTCATCAAATTCATAAAAACGGTAAGTAGAATGTTGGTTGCCGGGGGTAAGAAGAGGGGGAATGGGAAATTATTGTTTAGAGGGTATGGAGTTTCAGTTTCGCAAGATGAAAACGTTCTGGAGATCTGTTGTAAAACAATGTGAATGTACTTAGCACGACTGAACTGTACGCTTAAAAATGGTTAAGATAGTAAACTTTATGTTATGTGGTGTTTTTTATCACGGTTAAAATAAAAATAAATTACAAAATAAAAAAGGCATCACTCACCAGTGTTTTTTGTGATCTGAAGTACGAAAGAGCCCTTCAAAGCAGCCTCGGGTGTAGGAAGTTACTGGAATACTGTAGTGGACGTGGAGGGTTTGCTCTCTAGACATCTATCACACCCCCCTTCTCTGTGCCTGCTTAGGCCGTAGAGCCTGGAAAGGTAGAATTCTGAGCGCTAATTGAATTCTACCAATAAGATGCTCTTTTGGTTGACTTGGAGGGTGGGAGTGAGACCGAGGCCTTGTGCCATTGACAAGTGTGGTTTCTGCAGCAGTTTGCCAGTGCCCAACACTAGCTTCACAGGTGTCAATTGGCAGCTGCAGCAATAGCATAAGAGTCTTTCTGACCCTGGATTACAGCCAAGGCAGCATGCTCTTGATGCTACCAGTCCCCATAGAGCATTTTGGTCTCCTGCCTTTCTAAGACAGTGGTAGAGCAACCGCCCTTGGCAATGCCAATAGCCCTGAAGTGTCATTCTTGGAGGGGCAGCCCAAAGCCAGATCCTCCCATCCTTACAACAACCTTGCAAATACACAATACTATGAACTTTCTACTTAAAATAGCGGGACTGATTTCTTTTTCCTGCAACCGAATCCTGAGTGTTAGTCATGCATGATGGTCAGGCCAGTCGATGCTGTAGAATTTGATCATTACATCATGTGAGGTTTTGGCGGCACCTAATAGAGGCCAGCCAGCCTCTTCAACTTTTTCTAGGGCTGTGCTGGCGCCTTCTGTGTAAATGGGCACTTTGGCAATTATTCTCATCTGTTCACCTTCACCCTGCCCCCTTGTGCTGGGCCTCGCACCCAGTTGGGCCCCTCCTGCTGCTGGGCAATGTTTTGTTTCTCTACTTTCCCTTTCACGGCTATTTGAAAACTTTTTGCTCTGTTCGAGCTCCCTATTGGACTATAGCAGACCCTGGGCCTGTCTACCGAAGGCATCCACCAACCTCTTTCTGGCCACCAGAACCCAATTTTGTTTGAGTATTAGGCAGAGATCTCTTCATTTTAGGCAATATTTTCTATGATGGGTTTGTGACCCAGTGCTAGCTAATAAGGGAGCCTCCTAGGAAGTTCTGAAGAGAATTTTTCGTCCTGAAAAGAGGTGAGAATGGGGGACTTTTCTCCTTGCCTAACAATCCATGACTTCCTCTCTTAAAGCAAGTACTTGATGTCTGAAACTACAGCAGCCACGTTGGCACCACGAGGTGACAAGAATGGGAAGAAAGGGCCATTAGCTGAGGCAGGCAGGGCAGAGTGGCTGACAGAACCAGACCCTCATGCAATTACTGTATGTTGCCGTATACAATGCCCACTTTTTTTTTTGCCCAAATTTGTGAGAGAAAAAACAAGGATGCGCATACATGGGTAGTACTAATTCTGTATCTACAGAAATGTTTTTAAGTCTTTTATTTACGTTTATGAGGTAAAAGTGTAACTCTAGAAATCAATAACGATATCTGTATGCAAAACAATACCCTGGAATATGATAATCAGTTTTTTTATCATTAAATTTATTGGGGTGACATTGGTTAGTAAAAATTACATAGGTTCCAGGTGTGCAATTCTACAGTGCATCATCTATATGTTGCATTATGTGCTCACCACCCAGAGTCAGTTCTCTTTCCATCACCATGTATTTGAGTCCCCCTCTCTCCTCCCCGTCTCCCCCTTTCCCCTCAGGTAACCGCTAAACTATTGACTGTGTCCCTGAGTTTTTGTTTCTTTGTTGCTTTCAGTTTTACATTCCAAATATCAGTTACATTTTTTAAAAAATGTACGTTTATAATAATAAAAAAACAAGTACCTAAATATAAACAAATAAAAGTTTGAATTAAAACATTAAAACGAAAAAATTTTCTCCCTGAAAGTTTGGGCCCAAAACGTGGGAGCTCGTTATACACGGCAAAATACGGTAATGGACCACGGACAAACGCTGGAGCTGCCTACCTCCAGACTTCTGGTTAGCTAAGCAGTAAAGGTCCTTAAGATTTAAAACACTATTACTTGAATTTGGGGGTGCTCGAAGTCAAAAGTCTTTTTAACTGACATATCTACCCATTCCTGATCACTCTCAGCAGATGCCTTTGCTTTCAACTTTGCAGAGAAAGTGGAGTTCACTCCTGCCCCTCACTCCCTGACACACAAGTGTTCTCCTTCCCCTCTTGTCCCCTAGCCAATGCCTTTTATCTGATCTGAGGCTCTCCTCTCCCTAGTGCTCCGGACACCACCCATGCCCCTCTGCAGACACCTTTCTCTCCTGCATTTTCCCCTCCCCAGCGGCGCCTCCACTGCTGTGGTCTTGACTTAACACCCAAGGCATGTGTACCGCACCGAGTGGACAAGTCCCATCCTAATCACCAGGTAGCTGCTTCTCAAGGGTCCCTTCCCAGTACCCTGGGAGAGCCCCTCAGACGAAAGAAGCAACAGGGTGAGGTTTTGGAACTGTTTCCTGACCCCAGAGTAAGCGGTTGCTCAGGACTGTGTATGTACCATGGGTACTCATGCCAACGCCTGCTTCCCACTGCAAGGCTTATTTCCCTTCTGCTTTTTCTGCTTCCTTTTATTGAGGGCATGTCTTCTTCATCTGCAAGGTTTTTATAGCTTTGTCTCTCTGCTTAGTTTTAGTATATTCTGTTGTTATGGTTTATGCTACTTTTACGGGCTCTTTACCTCAGCACATAAACATGTTTAAGTTTGCTACCACTTAAAAAACTAAACTAAAAACACAAAACAAAAACAAACGCTCAGCCCAGCTTCACTTAGCACAATGGGAACCTTTTTTGACAGGACGCTGAGACTATTACCCAACTACAGGGGAGAAAAGGGGGTGCAGCTGGGCCACCAAGACCCCTGGGGTTATTTTTTTCTTTTGGCCTCCATACCCTCCTCTTGTCCCAAATTCTCTCTTTGAAGTGATGTCCTTCTTTCCTCCATGTGACTCCCAACTGCTCCAGAGCCTTCTACCTGGTGGTTCCCCTTAGCTCCAGCTTGAAAATTGCAGGGGAGGATTCTGATTGGTCCAGCCTGAGTCAGGTATCTTTCCATAGATCAGTCAGCCATAGCCACAGGAGGCAGTCACGTATTGGAGACAAAGCCTCAGAGAGGGGATTCATCCCAAGGGATCTCAGTGACCTCCCTGGCATAGTCCAAACACTACAGGGATGACCCACACTCTCTGTCTCCTACTCAGCATGCTCGCTCTCTCTCTCTCTCTCTCTCTCTCTCTCTCTGTCTTGAGCTCTGGACAGGCTGACCAGACATACAGTTTTAAATGGGACAGAAAACAACAGCACTCTACCATTTTAAAGGGTACATCTGGTCAGCCTAGTCTCACTGGGCTAAATTCAAGGTGTCAGGAGGCTGACCAGACGTACCATTTGAAATGAAACCTATGTAATCCTTGCTAACAGATGTCACCCCAATAAGTCTAACAATAAAAATGAATTAAAAAAAAAAGTGAAATGGGACAGGACCGTTGTTTTCTGTCCCATTGAAAATGGATGTCTGGTCAGCCTAGCTCTGGACTCAGATATCCACCTGCCTCCTGGCCATCTCTGCATGGATGTCCCACAGATGCTTCAAACCAACATGGCAGGACTGAACTCATCATCTTTTTCTAAGCCAGCTTCCCCTCCTACACTCCCCTTTCCCAGCAAATAGTACCTACATTTGTTTTCCCTAAGCTCAGCTCTCTGGGAGTCACCCAGCCTCCTACCTGTCTTGTCACTGCCACATTAGCACTTTCTTGTCTTGGTACAAACTCACCCCCAACTCCCAATCAGTGTCTCCACTCCTAGGCTCTGCCCTCCACTAACCATGTGACCTTGACTAACTCATCAAATCGCTCTCAGCCTCAGTTTCTACATCTGTAAAAAGAGCTGTTAATAAAAGTACCCACTCCATAGAGTTGCTGTATGGGTTAAAAGATTTTGTACATGTAAAATGCTTAGAAAAGTGTATGGCACATAGTAACTACTCAATGATTGTTAGCTTTTTAGGATTGTTTTTGTTGTGGATTATCTTTACCCTTCTTAAGGCCCGTCTTGTACTATAGCTGCTTAGATGCCATCTTTAAATGCCCTACTGGTCTGCAAGATTTTTGAGGGCAGCATTATATCTTATTCATCTACCTAGCTGTCTATGGCCAAAGTCCTTCCATACCTACTTCGAATCAGCCATGCTTCCCGTCAGATGCAGTAGCATTGGAGTAGCTGGGGGAATTTTTTTATATCGAGCTAGGGAGACGTTGTGTTAGGGATATATTTAATTTGGGTTTAGTGGGATATTTTGTGTGTGCTTATAAGACGTTGCTAGCCATCCTAGTGTAAGAACAGCTTCCAGGAACACTCTGACCACACACCGGGCTGACTCCCCAGGTCACGTAACATGAAGATCAGGCCCAGAGGGTGTATCTCAGTGTAAACATGTCCTGTGGGGCCCAGAACTAAAAGCATATGGGTAGAGGAGGAGAAGCAAGGTTTGAAAGTTACAGAGTCTGAAGCTACTCTCTGGAAAATTCTCCCAATCATCAGACATGAAAAAGTATCAGCAGGGGATTTAGTTCTCATTCAGCCCTAGACAAAGGAAATGCTTTCCTGTCAGGAATATATTCAGCAATGCAATGTATATGATTATCAATGCACCATACATTTCCTTTTCCTTTCTCAGGGAATATAGGTGGAGTAGAATTTATCCGGATTCCTGGTTTGTAGGGCACAAACCTATAGCAGTATAACAAAGAATGAGTAGGTCTGTCTGCAAAGTCACATGTTTTATCCACCCCAGTGACTTGGACTGTATCTTAGAGTATCTGATGCCTCTTGTTCTGATGAAGTCTGGCAGTTCCAGATGAAATGGCAGGCAAAATTGCCACTGACACAGCAAAATGCCCTGAAGAAACATATTTATCAATGAGTCAATTTTTATCCCATAAGAGTAATTCGATTACATAATTATGTAGCCCAATACCATGTAGTGGCAATTTAAGGAGGCATTTGAATTGCTCTTGTATGCCCTAATTTCAGATTAACTTTATATATTTTTTCGGAATTATTGATCAAACCAAAAATCGATCACCAAGTATGCAGCCCAAAGGTGTAAGATAAAAGGTATTATAGTGGTGTGTTAGGCAGTTAAGAAATATACTATGTTAACTTGTCTGGGTCTTGTGAGGTTTAGGGATTTATTAGCTCTTCAAAATTCAGAATTTCTTATGATTTCTCATCATACCTAATTTTGTACCTGTAATCTTATATTCTCCTACTTAAAGAGGGACCTGAAAATTGTGTAAGTTTCAGACCCACAGAGCCTGGACCCTCTTTTGGTATCAGCCCATGACCTGACACATGTGTGCCATCATCACCCCTATTCTGGTACCCACCGCACTCCACACACATTTTCATAGCCAGGCATGCTGGGAGGTGGCTCTTGACATAGGGAAGAAAGGGCCAAGTAAAAAAGGTATGGTTATATCATATAATAGAGCTGGGACTTGGAAACCACAGAGGTGAAAGAGTGGGGCAAATTCAATCAGCTGACTCCCACTTTGGGGACTGAGGCACAGGGATGTTTGGCAAATAGAAAAAGATGGGGGAGAGGAGACCCAGCGTAGGCTGTAGTTCTGTGTTTAACCACAAGATGGAGGTAAAAGAGTGGTCCCTCCATTCAGCCAAAAACTCATTAAGAGCTAATCAAGGTAAAGCAGGTTTTTCATGTTCCTGCGGGTGCCTTCTCCCCTTGGCCAAGCCTCAGTGCTCTTACTATTGTTCCATTCTTTTTGGTTAAAGTCGTCACAAAGCTGCATTTTTGTTTGTTAACTCAGCTGTAGCCCGCAGTTCGTCTTCTAGACAACTTTCCCTGCGTCTTATGGTTAAGGATTATGTTCTTATTAACTATTATTACAAGAATTTTCTGACTCAGAAGTTTCAGGACTTAAAGCTATAGTTTTAGCTCAATAATTGCCTGATTACTTGCTGCTGTGCTTGGAACTTTCATTACCTGGCTTATATTTCACGTGCATTTCTCCATCCACCCCACCCGCCATCCCCCAGCCTGCAGGCCTGCACAGAGCGCTATCTGAGACACCAGCCCCCATTCCCATCTGGCTGACAGAGATATGGTTCCATCGAGTTTTACTGAGGGCCCTGCGAAGGCTGAATCACTCTTATGTTAACCATAAGAAACCGGGGCGACTTGCCCAAGAAAGGCAGTGATCAACATAGACAGAGTGAAGCTTCCGGGATCCAACCCTCCATTTTCCAAGCTGACATGGGACATGATCCCCCTCCTCCCCTGCAAGATTTTGGCGGGCCTTAAGTCCTTTAGGCCAGCACTGTTAGCTCAGAACACTTTTGCCCAGAAAGCATGGGGCAGTGATCAGAACTGATCATCTTCTTGACCTCTTTTGAGAGCTTTGCCATCATTCAGGGCCCCTGACCTGTACATGTACTTGGCATATTGCTGGGGGGCTCTTGTTGGAAAACCATGATGACAATGAGAGGGCAAAGGGCACAGCCCAAGAGCCACCATGTCATTATCCTGAGTGCTCAGATGCACGAGCTCCTGCCTCTCCAACAATCGAGACGACAGTGTTTATCTTTGAGGAGTGTAAGCTTGTCGTAGTGGTGACACTGCTGGCTGAGGTTGGAGAGCACAGCTGTGTAAGAGGGCATGGCAAAGCTAACTGACCTACAGTCACAGCAGCTCTTCGCTACCCCCTTAGTCAGTCTCCCTCGTTCCTTGACTGCTCCAGGATTGACACATTCCATGGGACAATGGGCACTTTTTCAAAGCAGGTGGAGGGAGCAGAATCAGACATATCATGGCCTGTTGCCCCTGCAGAGTGTTTCTGGCTCCAGATCCTGATTGTTATTCCATTTTGCTTTGTAGAAGTGTCTCTCTCTGGACAGTAGCTTGGGTTCTCTGGTTGGGCAGAACAAGAGAACTCGTACTGGACACGGAATTAGGGGACCTACAAGGGGTGGTCAAGAAATTCGTGGAGTGGGTGGGAGAGTTATTGGAGAGTTGGGAGTACTAGTGCACACAGTTTGATTGTGTGACTTATTATTAGTATATGTGCCAAATTTCAGCCTCCTTGCATCCATGTTCTTTCAGATATCGCCAAAGCAGCACATCAAATGTGAAGAAAACCCCAAATATGGATAAAATTGAATTTCATGCCATCATTAAGTTCCTCACAAAACAAGGGAAAACACCTCAAGCCATTTTGCAAAAGATGTTAGCAGTTTACGAGGACTGTTGCCCTGGGAAATCCACGGTTTACACGTGACACAGCCTTTTCAAGCAAGGCAGTGTCAATTGATTGAAGACGACCTCTGTCCAGGATGCCCTGTTGAGGCCACTGCCTCAGACATTGTCAAAAAAGTTAAAACCTTGTAGTGGAAGATGCCATATTGAATAAAAAGCAGCTTGCAGAAATGGTTGGAGTGTCACCTACAACCAGTTTGAATATTCTCCATCAGCATCTAAGGCTGTCCAATGTCAGTGCAAGGGGGGTACCGAGAATGCTCACACCACTTCAAAAACAACAGCGTCTCGAGTGTTCACGACAGTTTTTGAACCTCCACAGAGACAACGAAGATGAAGTTTTGAACCGGGATGTCACTGGAGATGAAACTTGGGTTCATCATCATGAGCCTGCGACAAAGCAGGAGTCCATGCAGTGGCATAAAAAGGGGACAACACCCCCTAAGAAGCTCAAGGTGTCACAACCGGCTGGAAAAATCATGGCTACTGTTTTTTGGTATATAGAGGGTATCTTGCTAATGTATTACAAGGATTAGGGTGTCACAATTACTGGAAAGTACTATTCCAGTCTGCTGAAACAGTTCAAAGAATCTGTGAAGGAGAAAAGAAGAGGAAAATGGACCAAAGGGGCGCTGCTGTTGCACAACAGTGTGCCCATGCACAAGAGCAATGTTGCGTTGGCTGCTCTTCCAAATGTGAAACTACCCTTCCTACAGTCCAGACCTGGCTTCATCTGATTATTATGTGTGAAGGGTGAATATATTGAAAAGGAAAATTAATAAATAGGTTTTTTTTTCTACCCTTCTTCCCCTTCATTCTGCAAATTTCTTGGCCACCCCTCGTAGATTGGAATGCCAGCTCTGTGACTGTGGCATTCCTTTTCTTACCCCCACTGTGGGAAGTGCCACCAGCAGACAACCTCCAGCTATCAAGGCTTCCAGCCAAGGCCACACCCTTTCCCAGGGTAGCCCACCTCCAATGACTGATTGACAAGGGGGTATGAAAGCCCAGCTCTTTCGCCCCACTTTGAGACAGCCCCAACCATCAGTCAGTCATTCAGTCTTTCGAACTCCCATAGAGTTGGCTAAGGCTTCCCCGAAGACTATATAGCAGCTCGACTTCTCCCTCTGCCCACTCTTGTGTTCTCGGCTCCCTTCCTCAGGGATGGATCCCAGGGACTCTCCCTAATAAACCTCCGGCATACTAAACTCCATCTCAGAGTCCTCTTCCTGGGGAACCCAGTATGAGACAGCGACCTTGCAAAAGCAAATATCCTTTCTGAACCATGTCAAGAGGCTGTCCAAAGCCATGGAGCTCTGTTTAATGTCCCCCCACCCCATGCTCCCTTTGTGCTCACTTTTTTGCAGCTGCCCACTACAGTTCCTATCACCTCCTGGCAACTAGACCCACCAAAGAACCCAAAGTGTTGGAGGCCTGAGAACCAATCTCAAAGATGTGCTCACACGCAGAAGTGGCTGCTCTCAGAGGCAGGTTAGGCAGCAGTGCTAGGATTCTGTAGCTGTCGACCCCACTCCAAAGAGTGCTGCTGTATTTGGTTTTTGAGCCCACCTGCTGTTTAATTCTAAGGAATAATTTCCCCACTCAGTCCCTCCATTCTGCAGACAGGCCAACAGGCCTCGCAGGTTGTCCACTCCCATTAGAGGTTGTCCAATATTAACCTTTACAATCACTCTTCCTATTGGGCAACCCTGTCCAATAGAAATAAAGTTCAAGCCACACATGCAATCTTAATTTTTCTAGTAGCCATACACACAAAGGTAAAAAGAAACAGGTAAAATTGATTGCAATCATATACTTTACTAAATCCAATATATGCAAAATATTATCATCTCAACATGTAATCAATATAAAAAGTATTAATCGGGTATTTTAAATTCTTTTTGTTCATACTAAACCTTTGAACCCTGGTGTGAATTTGATGTAACAACCTCTCAATTTGGACCAGTTACATTGCAAGCATCCAGTAGCCACTAGGGTGACCATATTGGGCAGTGCAGGCACAGATTGTAAGTGAAGAGAGTCGCAGAAGAAGTCATATGAGATCTGGGATTCTGGAGTTTAGCACATCCACTTCTAGGGCTGACAACTCAAAGGTTCTTGCTGACCCTCATCTCTCATTTCTCCATAAATTAGGGGTAATGCTGTACCAGTCTCATAATGCAAGCGAGTCTATAACAAGATAACATCCCTGAAGTACCTGAGGAGGCTTTCCAAAAACAATGGCTTTCTTACTGTCCCCCCACCCCCTACCCTACCAGCAGTTAGCAACATCAGCCAGAGATGAGGCTCATAAAGTTTGAAAGCATTACCAAAGTCATCTTTATTTCAAGTTGCATGTGTGTGCTTCGTACAGAGGCTTGACCAATTTTCTAATCCCAATCAAGAAAGGAAGCGTTTGGAGAGAGGTATAATGCTACGTGTTCTTTTAGAATGTAAAACATTTAATTAGATGCCAAGGATTGAAAATCTTGATTCAGAGCCTGAAATGGCTAATAAGGTTTTATTGTTGCTATTACTTAGAGTTTTTATAGAACTTTAGGCTGGCAGAGTGCTTTTCAATCACTTGAGAGAATCTAACTTTGTTAACAGCGAGATGAAAAAAATGTTCTATTTATCAGGAGAGACAACATACATAATATTTTAAGTATTTAAGAATTACGACCCTGCCGTGAGAACTACTGAAATTACCTTCTACATGGATGCAAGAGATTCTCGTTATGGACTCAGGACATTAATGCAGATACCAATGTTATTACCCTGCTGAGTATGCAGGGGTGGAGTTGTGCAAGTCAGGAAATAGGGAAGTTTCTAAAACAAACATTAGCTGGCTCTAGCTACACATAGAGGGCTTTTTGCCCACATGTGATTTTTGAACATTTTTCTAAAGGAACTCTTAAGGTTTTATGGGTGATAGTATTATAAAATTATACACAGTTCCAGTACAGCTTAATTTATGACTGTTTTGGGTCACTGAAATCTCCTAGGATTCTGCTATTGGGGCTGCTGCAACTGGAGACAAATTTGCACCATTTCCCCTATAAATATTATCAGTGGGCAGCATTGGCTGGAAAGCATGTGAAAAATGGATTTCCCTTTCTATATGCACCAAAGGCAAATTCTGGCCCTCTTACCTTTTGGGTATACCAGTTAGCTACTGCTGTATCAATGCTGCATAACAACCAAGTCAAAGCTCAGTGGCATACAACAATAAGTACTTATGCATCCGGATGATTGGCTAGGTGGCTCTGCTGATCTCAGCTGCACTCACTTCTGGCTGGTTGGCAGCTGATCTAGGCTGGCCTTCGTTCTGCTCCGCTCCACATGTCTCTCATGGTCCAGCAGGCTAGCCCAGACATATTATCATGGAGATGGCAGATGCCCAAGAGAGAGCAAGCTCCAATGCATAAGCCATTTCAGGCCTCTATGTCATGTCTATGAATAACCCATTGGCGAAAGCCAGTCATATGGCTGAGCCAGTGTCCACAGCTTGGGTAGATCAACCCACCCCATGTGGGAGTTACATGGCCAAGAGCACAGATGAAAGGAGGGGTAAGAATTGTGGCCATCTGTGTGAGCTACCACAGGTGAGAATGGATTAGAGTAATTTTCTTGAAAAGGAAAGGAAAGGCAAAAACAATAAATATCATCAATGTATGCATCCATTTTGATGACAGAAAAGGTTTTCAACTGGCAACACCAAGCTAATGTCAACTCACTTGCTAGCCTCACCTCTTTAAACAGTTCCTAGGTCAAAGGTCATGGGGAATTTTTTACTAAGCTCCCATGGACAAATTTTGACAGTGTGAAGCAAGAATGCTTTCTTAAGCATACCCCCTTTATAAACAAAACATAGGTGAGTAGCCCACAGCAAACTTTTGCCTGTCTCCTTACCGTAACCTCCACTTACGGCCTGAAGCACTGTGCAGAATTCCACCTCATAAAGCAGAAGGACAGGGGTTACAGGCTCCTGTGGCCTTGTCTTGACCGGGTTTGGGTGGTGGCCACACATGCTGAGAAGAGACTCTGCTCTCTGCCATTAGGCCGAGTGTCAGCTGGCCCTGTGCCAAGTTAGCATTCGTGCCCATCTGTTAGGGTGGCACCTGGCCTTCTTCTAGAAGCAGATGGTTTCAATTGATCTTTCCTTGCCAGTCTTTCCTGCATTAACACTCCAAACCTGCCCTTCATCCTGGAACTTAATGGAATCCTCACATGTTCTAGTTTCCTGTATCTTTTCCCTGGTAGTCAAATTCTCTTTCTTTTTCTTTTTTCTTCCTTTTTTATTTTTTTTAAAGTTTTTAGTTTTCTGCAATAGTAGGATTATAAATGGATTTGTGTATACAGAGGGAAAAATCAATAGCCTGTACTTCCTAGGACAAAATATAACCTACAAAGCACTGAAAATTATGAAAAAGAAAGCATTTGTTTTTCCATTTCACTGATCTTGATATACAGCTCACCTAACATTCCTAGACCAAACCGACTTTGGCCTTCCTGGATATAGGAGACTTGGCCTAACAAAACCTCTCAATGTGAAACAGAAAATATAAAGACCCACCACATCCTAAGCCTCAGGCTGACAATTTAGTGGTCAATATACTGGGGTGCCAAAAAAATGTATACACATTTTAAGCGATGTTATCTAGGTATTACTTTTCAAAGTTGAATTGAATTATGGTAGTGATGTGTAGTAGGACGTTCACTCAAAAGATGGCTTTAATCAAATGAAAGCTAGCATCACTATGCAACAGGCGGGACAGTCAAAGAAAACAGCAGAAGCATGGTCGTTGTTTGAGGAGCACAAGACCATTTTGAAGTGGTATTTGAAATTTGCAAACATTTACGTTTCCCCCATGTTCTCCTGACTTAACACCCCTTGACTTCTACCTTAAAGGATTGGTGTCCCATTGCAAACTGGCCACATTGGCGGTTCTTCAGGAAGAAATTGAAACAGCATGCTCAGCGATACAAGTGGACACTTTGGTCAGCATTGCTCAAGCAGTAGTTGCAGTAATCAGAAGTGTCTGGATGCTAATGATAACCACTTTGAGCACCTTTTGTAATTGCAGAGATCAAATGTGACTTGTATTTATCTTTTGTTATTGGTATATATTGAGTATTCCAATTTTAATACAGTTTTTGCTTTTCTTAAAATTTGTATACACTTTTGGCACCCTTGTAGATTTAAAAGTTATTTTGTTTTTAAAAGAAAAGGCATGAGGTAGGGCATGTGAATTACAGATATTCCAAAGGCAAGATTGCACCTCAGCCCTGAGGCTCCAGTCAAGGAGGAGATAGGTGGCCCTGGTGACCTCTGGCCCAAGGACAGCAGGGCATTTCCCCTTCCCCCACCCCTATGCGGTGGCCTGCTGATCTCTGCCTGCAACCCAGTCCATGAGGTTTAGCTTTGGCCAGTGGGGCTTCCCAGCAATATCCAGCAATGTACTAATCACAGCCTTGTTTGGGTGTTTCTCCTGCTATATCCCTGAGATGCCATCATTTGGGTAAATTAAAGGAGAAGGAAGATCTATAAGCAAACACTTCAATGTGCATGGAACAGCTCTGGCCAATAGAAACAGTGCAAGCCACAGATGTAGTTAAAAATTTTTTTCTAGTAGCCACATTTTTAAAAAGATGTAACAGGTGAAATTAATTTTAATAAGATTTTATTTAACCCAATATATAAAAATATTGTCATTTCAACATATAATCCATAGGAATGGTTATTAATCAGACATTCTACATTCCATTTTGTGTACTAAGTTTTCAAAATCCAGTGTGTATGTTATACTTATAGCACATCTCAATTCAGAATAGCCACATTTCAAGCACTCAATAACCACATGTAGCTAGTGGCCACCATATTACACAGTGTAGGCCTAGGGTGTTTCCTGAAGGGGACTCCAGAAACAGTTAACAGGAGTTGCCTCTCCAAGAGAGAACTAAGAGACGGGGATATAGGTTGGAAACCTTACTTTTAACCGTAAACCCTTTTGTATTGCTTAAATTACATACCAACTATATGGATTGCATAATAAAAAGAAAATACCACTTACCCTGATAGTTCTGAGTGATAATACTCAGGAGTTGACAAACAAAAGGAAACAAGGCATATCCTTATGCTGTTAGTGGGAGTGTATGCCAACAACACTGTTGCTGGAGACATTGACACTACCTTATTATATGAGTCAGGGTTCTTCAGAGAAGCAGAACAAATAGGAGAACAGTCTTTTAAATTACATTTAAGAGATCCACTTGAGATGGCAGAATAAGTAAACACTGTGCTTACCTCCTCTCACAACCAAATCAAAATTACAACTAGACTACAGAAAGACCATCATTGACAATCACCTGAAGTCTAGCTCAACTGAAGTCCTATAGCTAAGGACATACAGAAGAAGCCACCTCAAGACTGGTAGGAGGGACAGAGACACGGTACAGGTTGGTCTCACACTCGAATGTGACCGTTTAAAACCGGGACAAATGTCTCAGTTGTGGAGGTCCTCACCTGAGTAACGAGGAGTCCCAGCAACACACCAGGCTTCTCAATCCACGGTTCCAGTGCTGGGGAGAGAAGTCCTCATAACTTCTGGCTGTGAAAACCAGTGGAAATTGCAGCTGAGTAAGACGGAGGGCAGCTGCAGACCCAGGCATTCTTCTTAAAGGGCCCATGCATGGATTTAATCCATAATGGGCTCATTCGCTCTGAGCTCCAGCACTAGAGCAGCAGCTTGAAAGATGCTAGGGATACACAAGGAGGAACTGAATTGTCTGGCTTCAGGGTGAGGGCTGGAGAGGCAGCTTTCTCCCAAAGGGAGGGGCTGGCAGAAGCTATTATTTGTTTGTTGAGCCCTCCCCACTTCCTGCATACAGAGCAGGCAGCTGCCATATCTGAGTCTCCATTAACCTGGCTAACACAGTTCATTTGGCCTGATTCCCTGAGACACCACCCCACTCAACTTTCAGGCCCAACGAAGTTGCTTCCAGTGGCTTTTCCACATAAATGACCTGTTTTGGCTCATGCTGCAGACTATCCTAAAAATCTCTCAAAGTTTCACAAAATCCAAACAAGCAGCATCTGCCTTCAGTATGTCCTGTACTTCTGGCTGAGCAGCCCTAAGCCCGGCACTAGTGACAGCTGGTCTCAGTTCACGGTTTGGCTTCTTGAAGCACCTCCAAAGCCCAGCACAGGTGGTGGCCACCTGTGGATTGCTTTGTGGTTCATGCCAGGTGGCCTTGGGCAGAGCACAGGCTTTGTCTGAACTTGGCCTGTGGTGAGGCCCCTTTCAGGAAGCCCCAGAGCTTGCACCCATGATGGCCAGCTTGGGACCCAGTGAAACATCACCCAGCCACTTCCAGGGAAGATACACCCAAAGGGCAGACTTGGCAAGCACTAGAGCCCTACTAAAGCAAATCCCGTCCTGTAGGTCCAACCCCTACACAACAGCTCCTCCACTGTAGTCATGGCCAGTCCTCATAACCTATCAATTCAAGGGTTAATTCCTCATATTGATGTACAAACAACAACCAGGGCTCAACTATAACAGGAGGACATACACAACACACAAAAGAGACATATCTGTAGTACCTGGTTCAGATGACCAGGTAGACTGCACCACTGAGTCCCACAGCACACCTACTGCATAAGACCACTCTACCAAGACCAGGACACATAACAGCTCTACCTAATCCATAGAAACAAACACAAGGAGGTAGTCAAGCATGTCCCAAATAAAAGATCCAAATAAATCTCCAGAAAAGGGACTAAACAAAATGGAGACAAGCAATTTACCAGAGGCAGAATTCAAAACACTGGTTATAAGGATGCTCAATAAACTCAGGGGGAACTTCAACAAAGAGATAGAAACATAAAAATGGAGACAGAAAACATAAAACAGAACCAGTAAGAAATAAAGAATGCAGTAACTGAAATGAAGAATATTAGAGGGAATCAACAGTAGAGTAGATGAAGCAGAGGATAGAATTAGCAATTTGGAAGATAAGGTAGCAGAAAATACCCAATCAGAACAGCAAAAAGAAAAAAGAATCCCAAAAAGTGAGGATAGTTTAAGGGGCCTCTGGGACACCATCAAGCGTACCAACGTTCACATCACAGGGCTACCAGAGGGGGAAGAGAGAAAGCAAGGAATAGAAAACCTATTTGAAGAAGTAATAACAGAAAACTTCCCTAACCTGGTGAAGGAAACAGCCATACAAGCCCAGGAAGCACAGAGAGTTCCAAACAAGATGAACCCAAAGAGGCCTATATCAAGACATATCATAATTAAAATGCCAAAGGTTAAAGACAAAGAGAAACCTTTAAAATCAGCAAGAGAAAAACAGTTAGTTACCTACAAAGGGAGCTCACATAAGGTTGTCAGCTGATTTCTCAACAGAAACTTTGCAGGTCAGAAGGGATTGGCACCTGCCATCCCATTCAAAGTGATGAAAAGCAAGGATCTACAACCAAGATTACTCTACCCAGCAAAGCTATCATTTAAAATCAAAGGACAGATAAAGAGCTTCTGCAATAAGAAAAAGCTAAAGGAGTTTGTCCAGTATTAGAATCTTAGAAGGACTTCTTCAAGACAAAAGAAAAAAAGATAAAAAATATAAATAATAAAATGGCAAAGGCTACATATCTATTGACAATTATTTTTAATGTAAATGGTTTCAATGCTTCAATCAAAAGACAGTGCCTGAATGGATAAGAAAACAAGACCCTTACATATGATGCCTACAAGAGACTCACTTTAGATAGAAAGACACTCACAGACTGAAAGTAAAGGGATGGAAAAAGATGTTTCCTGAAAATGGAAATAAATTTTAAAAAAGCTGGAATAGCAATACCTATACCAAATAAAATAGACTTTAAAACGAAGTCTGCAAGTATAACGAGAGACAAAGAAGGACCCAGTAATCCCACTTCTGGGTATTTATCCAAAGAAACCTAAAATGTTACTTTGAGGGAATGTATGCATCCATATGTTCACTGCAGCATTGTTACAATGGTGATGATGTGGAGGCAGCCAGGGTATCCATCAATGGATGAGTAGATGAAGAGTAGGCCATACATATATACAATGGAATATTGTTTGGCTATGGAAGGAAATGGGTTCTTGCCATCTGTGGTGGCATGGATGGACCTGGAGGCTATTATGCTGAGTGGAGTATGTCAGAGGAACACAGACGCAATGTGATTTTGCTTATATGTGAAATCGAAACAACAAAATAAACAAAGAAGATAGAAACAAACTCATAGATACAAAAAATATTTTGACGGTGGCCAGATGTTTGATGGTTGAGAGTGGGTAAAAATGGGAAGGAATTAAGAAGTACAAATTGTTACAGAATAGTCATGGGGATGTAGGGTATAGCATAAGGAATATAGTCAATAATATTGTAATAATTATGTCTTATATCAGATGGGTATACTACATTCATTGCAGTGATAGATGGGAGGGGAATTGGAATACAGGGTGAAAAAGGTGAAGGCATTAAGAAGTACAAATTGGTAGTTACAGAATAGTCATGGGGATATAAAGTAAAGCATAGGGAATATAGTCAATGATATGGTAATAACTATGGATAGTGCCAGGTGGGTACTAGACTAGTCAGGGGAATCACTTCTTAAATTACATAAATGTCTTATCACTATGCTGTACACCTGAAATTAATATAAAATAATACTGGATGTCAACTCTAATTGAAAAATTAAAAATTGGGGGAAAAGGTGAAAGGGCCTAAGAGGTCCAAATTTCCAGGTATAAAACAAATAAATCATGGGGATAGAATGTACAGCACAGGGAATATAGTCAATAATATTTTGATAGCATTGTGTGGTGTCAGATCATTGCTGGACTTACCATGGTGATCACTGCTTTAGGTATATAAATGTTGAATAACTATGGTGTACACCTACAAGTAATATAATATTGTATGCCAGCTATATTTTAATAAAAATATTTTTTTAAATTTACATTTAAATGTGTTTTTACTGTATCAGCACTGTGCTAATTGCTTTTAATCTTCACAAAATCTCAAGATGGAAAGTGTTGTGGACTCCATTTTACATGGAAACCAAGACTCTGAGAGGTTAAGAAACTGGCCAGCTAGTAAGAGGTGGTACTTGAGTTTGAGCTGATTCTATCTGACTTCAAAGCTAGCAGATAAAGATAAGGAGAATGAACACAGATGGTCCAATAAAAGAGATTTATTGTAATGAACCGGTTCATATGATTCTGGAGACTAAGTCTCATGATCTGCTGTCTGCAAGCTGGGGACCCAGGAGAGCCAGGGGTAAAAGTCCCAATCCAAGGGCAAAAAACTGATGTTCCAACCCAACAGTCAGGCAAAGAACAAATTCTCCTTTCTCCCTCAACAGATAGGGTGAGGCCCACCCACATGGGGGATGGGCAATCTGCTTTACTCAGTCCACCGATTCAAATGCTAATCTCATTTGGAAACACCCTCACAAACACACCCTGAAATCATGTTTAACCAAGTGCCTGAGTACCCCAGGGCCCAATCACATTGGCGTATAAAATAAACCATCGCATCCACTTCTAGAAATCTATCCTAAAGAAATGACTGGACAAGAAGGCCATTGTGTTATGGGCAAGGATGTTCACCTCAGCATCTCCATTCTTACTAGAAAATTGAAAACATCCTAAATGTTCTAAACAGATGTGCAGTGAAACTGCACCCTCTGGAGGGAGTGGCTTCTAAAAACAGGCAGGAAGAGGAAATCACCAGTAGTCAAATCACCCTTGAAAATAATTTAGACAGCAACATATTAGAAGCTCAGCACAAGATTCTACCCAGCAAGGTCCCTATTTCTGGGGGCAAGCCCCTGATGGAGTAGTTTACTGGTATGTAGGGGCCACACTGCATGAAAAATTATATATACCCTAGACACTAGTATCACTTGGCAAGATGGGAAAGACATTTGAATCAAAAACAACTGAGGAAATAGAAGATTTATGGCTTCCATTGTATGTTCATTCTTTGAGTAAACTAGTGGACAGAATCACCCCTGTTATTTACATTGTTTTCTCTTGCTCTGCAAAGTGTAGACAGTTCCATCGACATACTTTAAAGGGGCATATTGTGTGAGTCTGTTGCATATTGACATGTGCATAGAAAGAATAAAGTACATAAGGGTGTGCTTCCAAATGTTGTTTTTATCTCTAGTCAGGATAACAGATTACTTTTTTCTTTTCTTCTTTTCTTATGTTCCTGCATGCACATGTTTATCTGTATTTTTACATTTTTCTCCAATGGACAGCCTGAAGGTGAATTTTGCATTACTTCTGGGAAATGAGAGTAATTTTTTAAGCCAGTGCTACCCCACCACAAAGTGACCCACCCAAGCCAGAAGAGTTGCAGGCCTCTCTGGATCCCCACTGCCGGGGCCTCCTAAAAAGGGGAAATGATGTGCTCTATTTCAAGCACAGGTGTGTTCTCTCTGCCACAATATTTAAAGGGATAAGGGAAGCATTAGAGACAGTGCTGGTGCTTACAGAAAGCTGAGGTCCTGCTGGGGCCCCCTGAGGACAGCAGCTCCCCCAGACAGCTCACCTGCCCTAACTCCATGCTGCTAACCCCTGGGGCTGTAAAAAAATGAGAAATATCTCCTACAGAGATGGCTCCCCGCTAGGGGACCCAGCTTCCCCACCCCTTCCCTTTACGGCTACAGTGGGCTTCTCAGGCCACCCTGTAGACTGTTACACCACACGCTGAGCTAGCACAGTTGAACTACCAGCCTTGGAACAGCAGGAGGAACTGTGGCAGACACAGGACACATTTCAGAGGGACAAGCGTGGCCTGGCAGCACTCGGTGTGACGCAGGTTTAAAGCATGGGACGATCCCTTGCAGCAACTTGCTGTCATTTCCAGTGAGCAAGCTCCAGCCTGTAAACATACTAATGAGAATCACTCCCATGTCCTGGTGGTTCACCCCGGACAAGACTGTATGGACAGGCTCTCATTTCATCCACACGACAAGCCTCTGGGAAGGTGTTGCCACACCTACTGCACAGATGAAGGAAGTCAAGTGTGGGGAGGCAAATTGACCTCCCTAAGTGTTCCCTGGGAGACTGAGGCAGAGGTGAGCACACAGAATGTTTATTAAGTCCCCTCGGAAAGGAGGAGAAGGAAGCAGGAAAGGGAGGGCAGAGGACAAAGTCAGCTGTGATGTGGGCCTAGTGACAGCCTCAGCCAACCCCCATAGGAAACTTTGGAACAAGGATGGCCCTTTTGAGTTGTCTTGAGTTACACCTAGATGGCCGGATTTTTATAGTCCAGCAGCCAGTGGTCAATGGATGGGGCCCATCACAGAAGGCCATGACCTTGGTGAGGTGCCTTCTAGAGCCAAGGCAGACCCTGAAGGAGCCGAGAGCTGAGGGCTATGTGCCCATTGCACTGCTGATATCATCATACTTTCCTGCCTCTCCCTTCCCCTGCATCTTGCAGATAGGCATGGCCATGTGATCAGTTCTGTCCACTGAGTTAAAATGACAGGTGTCCCTCCCCAGGGGGGTGAGATTCATTAGGCATCACCAAATGACAGTCTACTATAATGATCAAACAATTATTCATTTACTCCATGCATACATTCATTCATCAAATCCTTTTTGAGCACCTTGCATGAGCCCAGTACTGTGCTAGGCTCTGGGGATTAAAAGATGAATAAGCACGTTCATTGCCTTCAAGGTGCTTCACATTTCACGGGGGAGATAGGTGCAAGCAAATGATCGTAGTATACTGTGTTCATTTCTATAGGAGAGGGGAGCACTGATTAGAGGAGTCCAGAGAGGCTTCCTGGAGGAGGTGACATACAAACTAGCCCTCAAAGGGCAAGTATGTGATTACCAAGCAGACCAGGGGCAGAAAAACATTTCAGGCAGAGGAATTGATACCTCCAAGGACACCAAATGTTGCAGAGGTTGTAGAGAGAGGTTCAGAGTAGCTGGAGCATAGGGTGTATGGAGTGTGAATGCCAGGCTAAGGTGTTTTGGTTTGGTGCTGAAACCTGAGGAGGTTTTCCAGCAGAGAACTGGTGTGAGACAAAGTCTTCCTAGGAGAACAACTCCAGTGGGAGGGTGGAAGATAAAGTGACAGGGAAAAGATTAGAAGGAGACCAGGTAGAAGGTCACTGCATGAGTCCTGGAAAGGGTCAATGAGGTGCAAATCAAAGCATGGGGGTGAGGATTGAGGCCAGCAAGCAGATTCAAGCAGAATTTCTAGGGTATAAGGGCTAGATGTTGGAATGGGGGCCTGAGGGTGACTATTCTCGATGATTAGCCTGAGTTTTTAGAAAGACACCTGGAGTGAAGAACACCAGTCTATTAGGCCTCTGTAGCTTGATGGAAATTTGTTCTAATTTGTGCTTAATAAACAGTTTCTGGTCTACAGTTCGGTCTACGAAGGAGATCAACACTCCCAGAAGAATGTCCTGTGCAAATCAAAGGCTTTCTGTTCAGGACCCAGTGAGGAATAGCTTCTTACCTCTTACTCTGCTGCTAAAGAATTAGGTCTCAATTTCACATTTTGGCTGATGTTCTCCTTCTGGAACAGATAGGTACATTTTCTCTTCTACATATAAGATGTAAAGGTAGAGGTGACGTCATTTGCTGATAGATTGAATGTAGGATGTGAAGGAAAGAGCAAAGATGAAGATAACACCAAACTTTGGGTCCAAGTAACTAACAAAATGGAGTTACCATTTATTGAGATGGCGAAGGTTGGGAGAGATGCAGGCTGCGGGAGGTAGGACTAAAGCTTTAGACATACTATAGGTGAGATGCTATTAGGTATGCAGGTGGAAAAATGGAAAAAGCAGTTGAATAGATTAATATAAAGTTCCAAGACATTACCCAGAATACAGCAAAGAAAGAGAGATGAAAAATATAAAGAGGGATTCATAGACATGGAGGATAGAATAGGACAGTTTGGTAAATGTTTGATTGGCAACTCGGAAGGGAAAACAATGGAAGAAAGGCAATATTGAGGAGATAATGGTTGACATTTTCCAAAATTAATGAGATGAATGAATCTTCAGATCCAAAGCTCAACAGATTCAAATAGGATAAAACAAATCCACATTGAGACACATCACAAACAGTGAAACTGTTGAAACCAAAGAAAAAAAACAAAGATTATGAAGCAGCCTGGGGAGGAGGGGAGGACAATTACCTATAAAAGAATGACAATTAGAATGTCAGCACAGTTTCCAACAGCAACAGTGGAAACCAGAAGATAGCCAAATTTTGCCTACTAGGAATAATGCTGCTATAAACATTTGTATCCAAGTTTTTGTGTGGACATATTTTTTATTTGTCTTGGGCATATACTTAGAAATAGAATTGCCTGGTCATATAGTAACTCTTTTTAAATATCGATGGAGAGATAGATAGATGAAAAGATAGATATATGTGTATACATATGTGTGTGTGTGTGTATTTTTTTACATACCATGCAATTCCTTTGAAGTGGCTTTCTGTATATTCACAAAGTTGTGCAACATCACCACTGTCTAATTCTGGAACATTCTTATCACCCCCAAAAGAAACCCACTACCCATTGTTAGTCACCCCCTATTCCCCTCTCTACCCCAGCCTCTGGCAAGCACTAACTTACTTTCTATTTCTATAGATTTTCCCATTCTGAACATTTCATATAAATGAAACCGTACAATATGTGGTCCTTGGTGACTAGCTTCTTTCACTTAACATAATGTTTTCTAGATTCATCCGCATTATAGCATATATCAGCACTTCATTTGTTTTTATGGCCAAGTAATATTTCATTGTATAGATATGCTACATTTTATTTATCTATTTGTCAGTTGTTGAGCATTTAGGTTATTTCTATCTTTTGCCTATTAGGAATAATGCTGCTATAAACATTTGTGTCCAAGTTTTTGTGTGGACATATTTTTTATTTGTCTTGGGCATATACTTAGAAATAGAATTGCCTGGTCATATAGTAACTCTATGTTTAACATTTTGAGAAATTGCCAAACTGTCTTCCAGAGCAATTGTACCATTTTTCATTCTCACCAGTAATGAGGGCTCCAATTTCTCCATATCCTTGTTAACACTTATTATTATCTGTCTTTTTTTATAGCCATCCTAGTGGGTGTGAAGTAATATCTCATTGTGATTTGCATTTCCCTGGTGGTTAATGATGTTAAGCATATTTTCATGTGCTTATTGGCCATTTGTATATATTCTTTGGAGAAATGTCTAGCCAAACCCTTTGCCCATTTTTAATTAGATTATCTTTTTATTATTCAGTTGTAAGAGTTCTTTACATATACTTGGTACTAGACCCTTATCAAGTATACTCATATATTCTTCAAATACTTTACCCATTTCTGTATGTTGTCTTTTCATTTCATTGCTGGTGTTCTTTGAAGCACAAAACTTTTTAATTTTGACAAAGTTCAATTTATCTATTTTTTCTTTTGTTGCTCATGTTTTAGTGTCATATCAATGAATCCATTACCAAATGCAAACTCATGCAGAGTTACCCCTACATTTTCCTCTAAGAGTTTTATAGTTTTAACTCTTACAGTTAAATCTTGAGTAATTTTTGTATATGGTAGGAGGTGGGAGTCCAACTTCATTCTTTGGCATATTGGTATACAGTTGTCTCAGCACTATTTATTGAAAAGACTACTATTTCCTCATTGAATTGTCTTGGCACCAAATGCTATCTTTAAAATGCTGAGAGAAAATACCCATCAACTCAGAATTTTATGCCAAGATAAACTGTATTTCAAGAAGAAGTGAAACTATGACATTTTCAGGAAACAAAACTGAGAAGTTTTATCAGCAACTGACCCTCACTTATGTAAGTCCTTAAGGGATGTACTTCCAGAAGAAAAAGGGAAGTCTGAAATGCAAGAAGGAACACTTCAGCAGCAGCACCTACCTATCATGCTAAGAGATCCACATCAGCAGCCATAGTATCATGCAGCCCACCTGACAGTCACCCCCATAGTCAGGTTCTCTGTAGCAAAATGGAGGCTCTCTCTTTGGGCTGCATATATTCCTGGGTAATAACAGAAAACTTGAACAACCCCCTTGGCTAGCACACTAAGGGATCCCAAGGCAGATGGACTGCCAAGGAAGCCTGCCAAAGACCACCTAGTGAAGCACTTATGTCCAGAAAGGCAAGAGATATGGGTCAATCAGAACCCTACAATCAGAGATGGCCTGCCCTCCCATGCAAGCACACCCTTGGAGCCTTAAGTAGTTGTAAGGTGATGGGGCATCTCTCCCTCCTCCAAACTTTCCTGATATGCTTAGAACGGAGCCCCAGTTCCACATCTGGGTGGTGAGACACTGTCAGACACAAACCATGTGTCTGTCACGCTCTCTCCCCAAAACCCTTCCTCTCTCTCTTATTATTTTCTTTCTGTTCATGATGCAACACTAAACCTATTCTAATTGATCACAGAATTATTCACACACCTTTCTAAAATACTTTCCATGAGACCCAATGGTATTTAACACCAGTAGAATACACCTCATGTACTATAATCACAAATCAGACAAAACCATGTGAGATTTTCAGAATTCAGTTGAACGTTATTTTAATATCTGGAAGTATTGAGTGGTGCTTAGACCATGAAAGCATGCAGAATTCCTTTGAAGTTCAAAAGTCTTTAGACCTAGACAGGAAGACATGTACCATACCTTTTAAGAGTCAAAGAAATAAAGAATCATTTGTCCGCAAGGAGACTAGATTTGGGGCAGTGAGCACAAAACAGAGTATACAGATGTCATATTATGAAGTTGCACACCTGAAATTTACATAATGTAATTAACCAATGTTACCATGATAAATTAAAAAAGCAAGAATAACTAAAATAACATTTTCAAAAGAATCAAGTGGTTTTTCTTAGACTGCATAAGGCTTGCAGACTTAAGTGAGAAGACTGAAGAATTAGGCAAAGCGAAGGGCCAATGACCACCCCTCGAAGTTATAGAAGCACTGACATAGCAACTCTAAATATCAACACAGGTTTTTTCAAAACCCCAAGCAGGCTGAGAAGACAGTGTAATGGTTTCCTTAGTGGAAGTAAGAGGAATCACCTGGCTTTCTGAAGCTCCACAGGTCATTTATGGCCAAAATTTCTGGTCAAAAGTAATTTCATTTTACTGGGATGATAACCACATTCCTTAGTGGGTAACATCTTTTGACTCAGAAAATATTTCTAATCAAATTTAGAAATGTTTATGAGTGGCTCATATTTTTTTTATGAATAATCTAAGCAAAGTGGGCATCTTAGGTACTTGCAATGTTTAAGATTTAGCCTGTTTGAGTAACAGCCATGTGACTCTAACTTAAAATAAGGGGTCCAGCAGAAGTAACGCTCTTTTCATGAGCTGGTAATCTATACCAAACATTTTATTACAAAATCATAAGCATGTAATTCTGTAACATAACAATATTTTAACTACTTTCAAAAGGGTGTTACTTCTGCTGGACCCTGTATGTAACTGAGATTTTCCTGTCAAGATGGCAGAGTAGGTAAATGCTGTGCTTGCCTTCTCTCATGACCACACCAAAATTACAACTAAACTACAGAACAACCATCACTGAGAATCACCTGAAGTCTAGCTGAACCAAGCCCTACAACTAAGGACATACAGAAGCCACCTCAAGACTGGTATGAGGGGCAGAGATGGGAAATGAGCTGGTCCCACACTTGTGTGTGACTGATAAAACGTGGGAGAGATATCTCAGCTGCAGAGAGGTCCCCACAAAGGAGTGAGGGCACCTAGCCCCACAGCAGGTTCCCCAGCCCAGGATTCCAATGCCAGGGAGAAAAGTCCCCATAACTTCTGGCTGTGAAAACCAGTGGAGATTGCAGCTGAGTGAGACTGAAGGTGCTAGAGTCTCAGGTGTTGCTCTTAAAGGACCCATGCATAGACTTACCTGTTGATGGACTCGCTCACTCTGAGCTCCAGCACTGGAACAGCAGCTTGAAAAGTTCCAGGGACATACAGGGAGGAACCGAGTTGTCTGGCTTCAAGATGAGGGCTGGAGGGGCAGCTTTATCCCAGAAGGAAGAGCTGGCAGAAGACATTGTTTCTTGGTTGAGCCCTCCCCCATCCCAGCTCACAGATGCAGGCATCCACCATATCTCAGTCTCCATCAACCTGGCTAACACCATTTGTTGCCCCAATTCTCTGAGCCCCTGCTCTACCCAACTTTCAGGCCCACCCAAGCTGCTTCCGGTGGCTTTTCTGTATAAATGGCTTATCTTGGCTCATGCTGCAGACTTTCCTAAAATCTCTCAAAGGTTCACAAAACCCAAACAAGCAAGCAGCATCTGGCTTCAGCAAGTGCTATACCTGTTGCTGAGCAACTCTAAGCCCAGCAGCAGCAACAGCCAGCCTTGGTTCACTGCTTGGCGTCCAAAGCCCAGCATGAGTGGTAGCCATCTGCTGATTGCTTTGTGGCTCATGCCAGTGACCCTACACAGGTGCATAGGCTGTGGCTGAACTTGGCCCATGGTGAGGCCCCTTCCAGGAGGCCCCAGAGCTGGCACACCTGGTGGCCAGCTTCAGACAGAGCCAGACTATCACCCAGCCACCTCCAGTAATGACACACCCAAAGGGCAGACTGCATAGGAACCAGAGACCTGCTAATGTGAATCCTGCTCTGTAGGGTCAGCCCCTGCACAACAGCTCCTCCACTCTAGTCATAGCCAGTTCTCATAAGCAATCAGCCCTCAGGTTAATCCCTCACAGTGATGCGCAAACAGAAATCAAGGCTCAACTACAACAGGAGAGCACACACAACCCACACACACCTGGAGCATTCAGCTCATGTAACCAGGTAGACTGTGCTAGTGGGCCCTACAAGACACCTAGTACATAAGGCCATTCTACTGCTCATAAGACTGGGAGACATAGCAGCCCTACTAACACCTATAAACAAACACAGGGAAATAGCCAAAATGGGGAGACAAAAAAAATATCCCAAATAAAAGCACAGAAGAAAAAACTCCAAAAATAGAACTAAACAAAAATGGAGACAAGCAATCTACCAGACGAACGGTTCAAAACACTGGTTATAAGGATGCTAAAAAAAATTATTTAGAATTAACATCACTATGTTGTGGTATCTGTAGCAATAGAAATGCCTTCCTTCTATTGATGTAATTACTCCCCTTCCTTTTTCATAAATCCCCCATGCCTTTGTCTCCTAATCATAACACTATTTTGGTTTCTGCCTGAAGGAACAGCTATTCTTTTTTCTCTCAAATAACTACCTGTTGCCTCTGAAAACAAAACAAAAGATGCTAAATGATTACAGAGAGAACTTGAACAAAGAGGAAATATAAAAATAAAGATAGAAAACATAAAAAAGAACCAGCCAGAAATGAAGAATACATTAGAGGGAATCAATAGTAGATTAAATGGAGCAGAGGATCAAATCAGCAATTTGGAAGATAAGGTAACAAAAAACACACAATCAGAAGAGCAAAAACAAAAAAAAACCTCCCCTCAAATGAGGATAGTTTAAGGGGCCCCTGGGACAACATCAAGTGTAACAACATTCGCATCATAGGGGTACCAAATGGAGAAGAGAAAGATCAAGGAATTAAAAACCTATTTGAAGAAATAATAACAGAAAACTTCCCTAACCTGGTGAAGGAAACAGCCATACAAGTCCAGGAAGCACAGAGAGTTTCAAACAAGATGAACTCAAAGAGACTTACGCCAGACACATCATAATTAAAATGCCAAAGATTAAAGACAAAAAGATACTCTTAAAAGCAGCAAGAGAAAAGCAGTTACTTACAAGGCAGTGCCCATAAAACTGTCAGTGGAATTCTCAACAGAAACTTTGCGGGCAAGAAGGGATTGGAACAAAATATTGAAAGTAATTAAAAGCAAGGACCTAAAATCCAGACTACTCTACCAGTAAAGCTATCATTTAAAATCAAAGGACAGATAAAGAGCTTCTGAGACAAGAAAAAGCTAAAGGAGTTTGTCACCACCACTCTAGCCTTACAAGGCATCTTAGAGGGACTTCTTTAAGACTAACCAAAAAAAAAAGATAAAAAATATGAATAATAAAATGGCAATAACTACATATTTATCAGCAATTACTTTCAATGTAAATGGATTAAAAGCTCCAATCAGATGATAGAGTGGCTGAATGGATAAGAAAGCAAGACCCTTACATATGCTGCCTACAAGAGGCTCACTTTATTTTTTTTTTAATTTACTGGGGTGACATTGATTAGTAAAAATTACATAGGTCCCAGGTGTACAATTCTACATTACATCTTCTATGTGTTGTATTATGTGTTCATCACCCACAGTCAGCTCTTTCCATCACCATATATTTGTGTCCCTGTCCCTTGTGCCTCAGCTCCCTCTCCCGTTACCCTCAGGTAACTACTAAATTGACTGTGTCCATGAGATTTGTTTGTTGCTTTTAATTCTATGTTAACAATGAAACTAAATTTCTACATCCCTTTCCCTTATTTTATCCACTTTCCCCTCCCTCCTCCCATCTTAAAGAAGTCCCTCTAACATTCTTTGAAGTACTGGTTTGGTGGTGATGTATTTCTTTAACTTTTCCTTATCTGAGAAGCTCTTTATCTGTCCTTCAATTTTGAATGCTAGCCTTGTTGGATACATTATTCTTGGTTGTAGATAGTTGTTTTATCACGTTGAATATTTTCTGACAATCCCTTCTGGCTTGCGAAGTTTCTGGTAAGAAATCAGCTGAGAATCGAATAGGTGTCCCTTTAAAAATTACTACTTGAATTCTCTTGTTGTTTTTCAAATGTTCTCTTTTTCTTTAACATTTGCCATTTTAATTATGATGTGTCTTGGTGTGTTCTTGTTTGGGATCATGTTGTTTGCGATTCTCTGTGCATCCTGGACTTGTATGTTTATTTCCTTCAGCAGGTTAGGAAAATTTTCAGTCATTATTTCTTCAAATAATTTCTAGATCCCATGCTTTTCTTCTGTCTCTTCTGGCACACCTATGATTCTGATATTTTTCTGCTTAAAACCATCCCAAAGGAATCTCAAACCATCCTTATTTTTTTGGATTCCCATATCTATCTTTTCTAAATGGGTTTTTTCTGCTGGCTTTTCCTGCACTTCACTGCTTTGCATTTCTATTTTATCTAGTTTGGTGACTTTTATTCCATTCTTCCTTTCAGTTAATGTAGTCATTATCTCTCTCTGGTTCTTTATAATGGTTTGTAAGTCTTCTTTAATGCTTGTTATCTCTCTGTTGAAATTATCATTCTGTTCCTTAAGCATTTTTAAAATCATTGTTTTAAGCTCGGTTTCTGATGGGTCATCTGCCCCCATCTCTTTAATTCTCTGGCTTCTTATTTTTTGCAGCTTCTCTGATACTGGATGGGCAGAGATCTGTTGGGGAGGGACATTTGCAGCTTTGTTTTCTTTCCCTGGTTCTAGGGGTTGTGCAGGGAGTTTGGGCGTGATTGCGCCTTTCTGTTCTGGGTTTGCCCCACACGTGGATTTGGCCCTGAGCCTTGGGGTGAGCCCTGTATCCTGGTTTCTCAGATCATCCTGACTGTGGACTGAGAAACACGCACGAAGCCCTCTCTCCTTCTCCTTCCCCACCGGAGTGTTCATGCTGTGGTTCCTCATTGCCCAGCCGCTCCCCATCCTCTGGGAACTGGAGTGTAGTCTGGCCACTGCATTTTGCAGACTGGTCTGCACCCCCTGGGGGCAAAGTGAGGTGCTTGCAATATCTCACACCCCCGCCTATGGGCCTTCTTTTCTCTGTCCCGCGGACCGAGTGAGGCCCGGAGAGCTCTCCCGCCACCTTCTATCTTCTCCGTCCCCCAGTGGTAGAGTTCCAAGCAGGGACCCATGCTGCCATGTCCCCCACTCTTCCCTTTATTTCTCCTTTGTTTAACCCTGTGCCCACTTGTAGGTACCTTAATGCAATGAGTGGGTTTCTTAGCCGTGATTGTGCAATGTGTAGAGGGTCCTTGGTTGAGATATAGGTGTTTTATTAGTTGTAATCTCCAGAGGAGTTTCTTGGATGTACCTCTCATGCCACCAGTTTGTTGCATCTCTTACAAGAGACTTACTTAGATCAAAAGACACACACAAGTGGGGGAAGCTAAATATAAGGTGATGGAAAGAGAAGTCACATTAGGTGGTGAACTTATTATACATCAAGTTGACAATGCACTGTAGAATTGTATGCCTGAAACCTATGTAATCCTTGCTAACAGATGTCACCCCAATAAGAGTAACAATAAAAATGAATTAAAAAAAAAGACACACACAGACTGAAAGTAAAGGGATAAGTTATATATATATATATGTGTGTGTGTGTGTGTGTGTGTGTGTGTGTGTGTGTGTGTTTGTGTGTGTGTGTGTGTATTTCCTGAAAATAGAAATAAAAAAAGTTTGGGTAGCAATACTTATACCAGACAAAATAGACTTTAAAACAAAGGCTATAACAGAGACAAAGAAGGATCCAGTAATTTCACATCTGAGTATTTATTTGAAGAAACCCAGAATGCTACTTCGAGGGGATGTGTGCATCCATATGTTCATTGAATTATTGTTTTACAATGGTGATGATGTGGAGGCAGTCTAAGTGTTTGTCAATAGAAGAATGGATAAGGAGGAGGTGGTACATATATACAATGGACTTTTGCTTGGCCATGGAATGGAAGGGGATCTTGCCATCCGTGCTGGCATGGATGGACCTGGATTTAAATGTTTAATTTGTTTGATTTATGTTATATAATAAATCTATTAATAGTTGAGAGATATTTGTTCATTCAAACTGATGAAGTATTTTATTTTATTTTTAAAATCTATTTTTATTGTTAGACTTATTGTGGTGACATCTGTTAGCAAGGATTACACAGGTTTCAGGCATACAATTCTACAGTGCATTGTCAACTTGTTGTATAATAAGTTCACCACCTAATGTGACTTCTCTTTCCATCACCTTATATTTAGCTTTCCCTCCCTCTCCTCCTACCCCCTCCCCCTTTTCCCCTCCCCTCCCCACTCATCCCCAAATAAACGTTAAACGATTGATTGTGTCCATGGGTTATTTGTTTGTTTGTTCATTGTTTGTTTGTTTTTTCTTTGTTGCTTTCAGTTTTATATTCCGCATATGAGTGAAGTCATGCAGTTTTTTGTTTTTTCTGTCTGGCTTATTTTACTAAGCATGATGATCTCCAGGTTCATCCATGTTGTTGCAAATGGCAATATTTCATCTTTTCTCATAGCTGAGTAATATTCCATTGTGTATATGTACCACAGCTTCTTTATCCAGTCATCTGTCACAGGGCACTTTGGTTGTTTCCATGTGTTGGCCACTGTGAACAGCGCTGCGATGAACATTGGGGTACATAAGTCTTTGCGGACAAAGGTTTTCAAGGTTTTTGTGTAGATCCCCAGAAGGGGGATTGCTAGGTGATATGGTAACTCCATTCCCAATTTTCTGAGGGATCTCCACACCGTCTTCCACAGTGGTTGTACCAATTTGCATTCCCACCAGCAGTGTGCAAGAGTTCCTTTTTCTCCACATCCTCTCCAGCATTTGTTATTCCTTGTCTTGTTGATAATAGCCATTCTAAGAGGTGTGAGGTGGTATCTCATTGTGGTTTTGATTTGCATTTCCTTGATAGCTAATGAGGATGAGCATTTTTTCATATGTCTGCTGGCCATTTGTATTTCTTCATGGGAGACGTGTCTGTTTAGTTCTTCTGCCCACTTTTTAATTGGGTGGTTTGTTTTTTTGTTGTTGTTGTTAAGGCTTATTAGTCCTTTATATATTTTAGATATTAAACCCTTATCTGATGTGTTATTTGCAAATATTTTCTCCTATTCAGTTGGCTGTCTCTTTGCTTTGTTGATGGTTTCTTTTGCTGTGCAGAAGCTTTTTAGTTTGATACAGTCCCATTCATTTATTTTTAGTTTTACTTCCCTTGCCTTTGAGGACAGGTTCATGAAGTCCTCCTTGAGTTCTAGGTCTATAAGCTTAGTTCCATTGTTTTCTTCTATACAGTTTATTGTTGAAAGTCTGATATGAAGGTCTTTAGTCCATTTTGAGTTAATTTTTGTATATGGAGAGAGTTCACAGCTCAGGTTCATTCTTTTGCATATGTTTTTCCAGTTTTCCCAGCACCACCTACTAAAGAGGCTGTCTTTTCCCCGTTGCATGTTTTTTGCTCCTTTATCAAAAATTATTTGTCCATAAATTTGTGGATTTATTTCTGGGTTTTCAGTTCTGTTCCATTGGTCTATATTTCTGTTTTTCTGCCAATACCAAGCTGTTTTGACTATTGATGCTTTGTAATATAAATTGAAGTCAGGGAGTGTAATGCCACCAGCCTTATTCTTTTTATGCTTTGGCAATTCAAGGTCTTTTATGGTTCCATATAAATCTGATAATTCTTTTATCTATTTTGCGAAAATAAGCTTGTGGGATTTTGATGAGTATTGCATTAAATCTGTAGATTGCTTTGAGCAGAATGGCCATTTTAGCAATGTTAAGTCTTCCTATCCATGAACGGGGGATATTTTTCCATTTCTTAATGTCTGTTTCAATTTCTTTCAAAAGTGTCTTATAGTATTCCGTGTATACGTCTGTCATGTTCTTTGTTAATTCCCAGGTATTTTATTCTTTTTGTTGTGATAGCAAAAGGAATTGACTCCCTCATTTCCCTTTTTCTGAGGATTCGTTGTTTGTATATAGGAATGCTGTTGATTTTTGTACATTAATTTTGTATCCTGTGACTTTACTGTATTCATTTATTGTTTCTAATAGTTTCCTGGTATAATCTTTGGAATTTTTTACATAAAGGATCATGTCATCTGCAAATAGTGACAATTTGACCTCTTCTTTCCCAATTTGGATACATTTTATTTCTTTCTCTTGCCTGATTGCTGTAGCTAGAACTTCCAGTACTATATTAAATAGCAGTGGTGACAGGGGGCATCCCTGTCTTGTTCCTGACTTTAGGGGAATAAGCTTCAGCTTTCCCCCATTCAGTATGATGTTAGCTGAGGGTTTGTCATATATGGCCTTAATTATGTTGAGGTACTTTTCTTCTATACCTATTTTACTTAGTGTTTTGATCATAAATGGATGTTGTATCTTGTCAAAAGCTTTTTCTGCATCAATTGATATAACCATATGGTCTTTATCTTTTATTTTGTTTATGTGGTGTATCACATTGATTAATTTTCATATGTTGAACCATCCTTGTGCTCCCAGGTTGAATCCCACTTGATCATGATGTATAATCTTTTTGATGCATTGTTGTATTCTATTTGCTAATATTTTGTTTAGGATTTTTGTATCTGTGTTCATCAGAGATATTGATCTATAGTTTTCTTTTTTTGTGTTGTCTTTACCTGGCTTTGATATTAGGGAAATGTTGACCTTCCAGAATGAGTTAGGAAGTACTGCTTTCGCTTCAATTTTTTGGAAGTCTGAGGAGGATAGGCGTTAATTCTTCTTTGAATGTTTGGTAGAACTCATTGGTGAGACCATCTGGTCCAGGCTTTTGCATTAGGGAGATTATGGATAGTCATTTCAATCTCCTTGCTATTGATTGGTCTATTTAGATTATCCAGTTCTTCTTGGTGCAGTCTAGGTTGGCTATAAGTTTCTAGAAACTTGTCCATTTCTTCTAGGTTGTTAAATTTAGTAGCATAAAGTCCTTCATAATATTTTCTTATAATCCTTTGAATTTCTTTGGTATCAGGGTAATTTCTCCCCTTTCATTTCTAATTTTGGATATTGTGTCCTTTCCTTTCATCCTTTGATTAGTCTAGCCAGGAGTTTGTCAATTTTGTTGACTTTCTCAAAGAACCAGCTCTTTGTGATATTAATTTTTTCTATTGTCCTTCCGTTCTCTAATTGGTTTAGCTCTGCTTTAATTTTTATTCTTTCTTTCCTTCTGCTGACTTTGGGTTTTGTCTGCTCTTCTTTTTCTAGTTCTTTAAGATGAGATGCTAAGGTGTTTACTTGTGATTTTTCTTGTTTCTTAAGATAGGCCTGCAATGATATAAATTTTCCTCTTATTATCGCTGTCACTGTGTCCCAATAATTCTGATGTGTTGTATTTTCATTGTCATTAGTTTCTATATATTTTTAATCTTTTCTTTTATTTGTTCTTTTATCCAGTCATTTTTAAATAAGATGTTGTTTAATCTCCATGTATAGGTGTTTTTTTCTGCTTTCCTTCTACAGCTGATCTCCAATTTCAAAACTTTGTGGTCTGAGAATACATTTGGTATGATTTCAATCTTCCTGAATTTGCTGAGGCTACTTTTATGTCCCAGCATATGGTCTACCCTTGAGAATGTTCCATGTGCACTAGAAAAGAAGGTATAGTCTCTTTTTGCTGGATGAAGTGTCCTGTAAATGTCAATTATGTTCAATTGCTGTAATATGTTGTTTAGAGCTAATATTTCCTTATTTATTTTCTGTTTGGCTGATCTGTCCATGGCTGTTAGTGGGGTGTTTAAGTCTCTCACAATGATTGTGCTTTTGTCAGTTTCTCCTTTCAGATCTGTTAGTAGTTGCTTTGTATATTTTGGTGCTTCCTGGTTGGGAGTATATATATTAATTAGTGTCAAATCTTCTTGTTGTATTGTGCCTTTTATCATTATGTAATGTCCATCTTTGTCTCTTACTATCTTTTTTTAACCTGAAGGTTATTTCTTCAGATATCAGTATGGCAACTCCTGCTTTCTTCTGGCTACCATTTGCTTGGAGTATTGTTTCCCATCCTTTCACTATGAGTCTGTGTTTGTCCTTATGGGAGAGGTGTGTCTCTTGGAGACAGCATACGGATGGGTTTTGTTTTTTAATATAGTCTGCTACTCTGTGCCTTTTTATTGGTGAGTTCAGTCCATTAACATTTAGAGTGATGATCGATATGTGAGGATTTCCTGTGACCATTACTTAGTTGTTTGTTTTTATTTTTGTTTCTTTCTTGTTGCCCCTACTTTATTCCATTTTTCCTGATGTTTTGTTTCAGGTTGAAGAGCCTCCTTCAGTATTTCTTGAAGTGCCGGCCTTGTGCTGGCAAATTCCCTCAGCTTCTGTGTGTCTGAGAAAGTCTTTATGCCTCCTTCATATTTGAAAGATAATTTTGCTGGATAATTTATTGTTGGCTGGAAGTTTCTCTCTTTTAAAGTTTTGAATATTGGATTCCACTCCCTCCTGGCTTGTAGAGTTTCTGCTGAGAAATCTGATGCCAGCCTGATGGGTTTTCCTCTAAAGGTTATGGTTCTTTTTTCCATGGCTGCCTTGAGAATTGTCTCTTTGTCTTTAGTTTTTGACATCTTTAGTACCATATGTCTTGGAGAAGATCTGCTAGGTCCAGGTATCTAGGGGACCTGTTTTCTTCTTGAAAATGGGGTTCCAGATCTTTCCATAGGTTTGGAAAGTTCTCATCTACTATTTGTCTGAATATGGTCTCTGTAGAGTGCTCTGCCCCTTCTTCTAATCCTATTATCCTGATGTTGTTTTGTCTCATGGAGTCAGATAGTTCTTGCAGAGTTCTTTCAATCCTTTTGGTTCTATATTCCCTCTCTTCCTCTTTCTGAGATGTTTCCATGTTCTGAGCTTCGATATCACTAATTCTTTCTTTCATCTGGTTGGCCTGTTTCATATGGCAGTTATTTCGTTTCTCACTTCTTTTATTGTATTATTTATCTCTCAAATTTCCATCTCAATCTTCCTTATGTTTTGAATTTCTTTGTTAAATTGTTCCTTTTGTTCATGGAGTTCCTTTCTTATGTCGTTCATCTCAGCTATGGAGCTCTGCCAGTATGTTTTCATTTCTCTCAGAGCCTTTAGAACGGCTACTTTTAATTCTATCACTTAGTTCAGAAACTTAGTTAAGAAGCTGTCTTCTGGATAAATTTCATGTTCTTTCTAATCAGTTTTAGTTTTTAAGGAATTCATCCTGCCTGCTGCGTTCTTCCTCTTTGACATGAGGGCATTATGTTCAGCAGAGCCCAGGAGCCCTGATTAGTATTTTTGTGGTGTCTTGCTGTAGGGCAGATACTAGGTGGCCCTGGGGGCCAAGTTTTGGGAAAGAGGGGGGTTGTTTATTTCTTATTTCTGGTCTCCTGCAACGTTTGGAGGCAGTGCACATCTATCCAGGGTCCCGTCCCTCTGCTTCCTGCAGTTAGTTAGTTGGTTGGAGAGGCTGTAGGAGAGGGGAGAGGCCAACAAAAATTGCACTGGGACAGCTCCACCTCCTGCCCTATGCTAGGGAAGCTAGGTGATATGGGCCGAGGCTGTTCTTGCTGGCTGGGGAAAATGCTATCAAATCCACCTTTCTTCCCAGGCCTGCTCCAGCAACCAGCTGTTGGAGCGGAGTCTGCAGGCTCACACTGCTTGTAGGTCCCAGGGGCGCACGTGCAGGAGTGTGCACCACAAGTCCAAAGCTGTGGGCCTGACCTCAGGCAGTATGAAGGCAGCCAGCTCACTTCTACAGTGGGCTGGGAACAGCAACTGCAGCCCTGCATAGGAGCTGTGAGTGCTTGTGCTATGGATTGCGAGGGTGCTGGGAGCCAAGGTGCTGTCTCTGGAGACCTACCTCAGCCTGTGGTTGTTCAGAATCCCTGCTCAGCCCTCCTGTTACTCAAAAGCTTCAGAGGTTGGCTCCCAAGATCTGTCCCCAACACGCTACTCTAAGGCCTGGTTCCCCCATGGTCTCCCACTGTTCTGCCACTTTGCTGGCTTTTACTCTTGTCGCCTCTTGGCCTCTCCCCTCCCATGCACTGTGATGCTCCCGAATAGCCAGCAGTGATCAGGTCCTGTTGCAATCCGTCTCTGCTCCCTCCCCTCTCTCCTGCTCGCCCCCTTCTCTCCAACCTTCAGGTGTTTACTTGCGATGCATGGATTTCTGAGTTGTCGTTGTGTCTGTCATTCAGGGTCCTCTTTCTTGGCTCCTGGATGGCCATTCAATTGTGTTTTCTGGGAGAGGCTTTAGGGACCTCCTCTCCAGTCACCATCTTCCCCTCCCTCCTCCTGATGAAGCATTTTAAAAAGAAAGGGAATATATTAAATTTTGCTGCAGGTAACAGTCTCTCAAGTGGCAGGTTATGATAGACATTACTGATCCCTTACTTCACAGCCATTCTCTTACTTACAAAATCCAGATGTTTTTCAGTTAGGAGGGCACCATGACTCAGGAGAGGCTGGGCCTCTCCCCAGCCTGGGAGTGGAGCTAGAGTGAATTCCAAGGCATCAAAGCCAATTGCAATAATTTCATTCCCCTTGCCAGTGATTGCTTCAGGCAAGGAAGTTTGGAGTTTTGACCAAAGATTAAGATGGACAAGTGTACTGAGAGGCTTCAAGGAAGGTTTTCCTCTCAAAAAAGACACACAAAAGATATGATTGCTCTCTCTGATGCTGGGATGTTGTGTAATGATGTGATACCTGGAGGTGATGCAGCCATATTGTGAGCATCAGTGGAGGCACTGACAACTGAGGACGGCAGAGCAGAAATGTGTGAAAAAGCTGGGTCACTGAACCTCCAAATTAACCAATCATCATAGAATGTTTAAATAATACATTCACTTTATTTTTTTAAAAGCTTTCATAGAATCCATGTTTTAGTACTCCCCCTATTTTAAGGATTCCTCTTTCTTCATCATTAAATTAATCTTGCATCTTCCCCTTCCTAAGTAAAATATTTGCTTATTCTTGTTAACCTATGTGAGGGAAAGGATGTTTTCAAATCTCTAAAAGTATAGAATTGTATGGGTTATCCGTTCTTGTTATTTTCTAATTTTACTATATTATGGTCAGGTAATATGGCTTATATAATACCTTTTTGGGGAATATATTCAGATTTTCTTTCAAGGCTAAGTCTTAGTTAATTTTTGTAAACTTTCCACAATTGTTTGAATAAAATGTTTATTCTCTGTTGGGTACAATATTTTTATATTTTCTATTAAAGGCTGGAGCTGGGGATGTCTTGAAGGCTTCACTTTATGTGTCCAATGCCTGGGCTGAGAAGACTCTGCCCAGCTGTCAGCTGGGACAGCTGGGCTCCTCAAGTGTCCCTCTATCACTACATGGTCTCTCTGCATGGTTTCAGGATAACTGGACTTCTTATATGGGTCTCAGGGCTCTAAGACATGTGTTCCAAAAGGGATAGGGTCAGGCAGAAGTCATATTGCCTTTTGTAATCTAGCCTCTCCTGAGTCATGGTGCCCTCCATAACTGAACAACATCTGGATTTTGTAAGTAAGAGAATGGCTGTGAAGTAAGGGATCAGTAATGTCTATCATCACTTCTCCCATATTCTATTCATTAGAAGCAAATTTCTAAGGCCATCCCATGTTCCAATGGAGAAGAATTAGATTCTATCTCTCAATGTGTAAAAGAATTTGCAAACCTGTCTTGAAACCACCACACCAACCTCCTAACATGTCTATATACCATAAAGAATGTGGGCATGTGTCTATGTCCCCATCTCTAATCCCTTGGCTTTTCTTTGTAATTGCTACTTTCCAGCATCTCCCAGGCTTCTATGTCACTTCTGTAGCCAACTCTGCCCTTATTCCAAAATTTTGCCCCTCTATGGTCATGCTTGTACTCTCTAAACCTCCTACTGACCCCTTTTTGCTGAGTCCTGTTAATCCCCCAAACCATAATGGATATAATAAAATGACTGTTATTTTAAATTACTAAGTTTTGAGATTATTTGACAGGTAGTAATAGATCACCAAAAACCACTGCCGTATTCCCTGATGTTTTCCTAACACAAAGGTCAATGTAGGGATTGCTATCATAGTCATACAGAAGGGATAAAGTCCTAAGCTTGTGTGTATGGTTGAGGGAATGGAGGGTGTCCAGGAAAGAGAATATAGGTTTTTGAAAACAGTCTAATGGACACCAAGCACCAGTGTACCTCCCATACTGAGAGCCATATTGGGGCTTTTATATTGTGGGGGCATAAAAAAGTTACTTTCCTCTCTTGCATTAACTTCTTCTAGCTGGGATAATAATCAAATTAACAGAGATAGGTTAACAAGGGAAAATGTACAAAGTTCATTATGAATGTACATGCTCAGGGTGTCATAGATATGAGACCCAAAATGTATTGGGTAGTTGAGGCTTACATACCATGCTGGACAAAGGGGAAAGGAGGATTTCAAAGGAAAAACAGGCGATTCATAGGTGGCTGAGCAAGAGCAGAACATGTGGCAAACAAATGCCTGCTAGGGAACCCTAGCTTTGCTAGATTTCCTCCTGTCCATGGCATATGTGCTAAAGTTACTGTGTTCAGGTGGTTACGCTAAGGTTCCCTTCCTGAAGCAGATTTTTCCCTCTGGATCCCTTTAGACAGGAAAGGGGGAGGGTCAAAGGTTCGCTCTGAGTCTTTTGTTTCTTAATAACCAACTTAAAATTGTGGATGAAAAAGGAGCCACATACTAAACCTGACAAGCTCAGGGGAGACCAGCAGGGCAGGCCCTGCAAACTCAGAGACCAAAATTAACCACATAGGATGGTCTGAACATAAACATTTCTAACTAAAAGCAGGTCATGGTGGATAGTGACTTCCTAGGCCTGTAGCTTACTTGACAAGGGTCAATGTTTACCTTAAGTGAGCCTGTTTATTGTCTTTTTGCATCTAAGATAACATACCTCTGAAACATCAGAGTAATCTTCTTTTCCAGACCCCTCAAGGAACACCCAACCAAATGAGGACTACAGAACCCTCTTTATCTTGTTCCCCAGATACCATCTCTATGTGCTGTAAATGTTAATTATTAACCATCCTGTACCCACCAATGTAAAAGAAGTATGTGTCTCTCCATTTTACTTTTTATCCAATCCCAGAGATTTCCCCATTTTGCTTTCTCCCACCCCCTTAATCTACTACCAGTGAATTACATGTAACCCTCCTTACATCTCCTCCTTTTATTCTAATGTATAAAATAAGCTGCAAAACTGCCATTCTCTGGAGCATGTTGAGATTTTTGCTTCCCAGCAATTGCTGTCAGTTTGGCTCAAACTCATAAAAATTCTCTACAGGTTTGGACATTCCTTACATCAACAAAAGCAATGTCCCAAAGGTTACATTTTGAGGTGGTAAAATTTTGGTCCCCCTCAATATCCATTGGTCTCCAAGTTTACTTAATATGATTCAGCCCCAACAGCTGCAACCACTCTGGGTAAATTGATAGCATCATATTTGGGGGCTCCAAAGCTGAGGCCCGACCACTCCAGCCACTCCACCCAATTCCACCTGGGGTGAGTGGTCCCCTGTAAAATTGTGCATTTTTTAACTGTGATATTTTGGCCAAGACTAAGAAGAGTTATGTTTGTGAAAGTAGTTTCATTAGCTCAACATTTGTTTTGGTGCTTACTGTTTATTGCAAACCTTAAGAACGGACAGACTTCTGCCTAAAAGCTTTCAAGTTGAATCTTTTTTTAAAAAAATTGTGGTAAGACCACTTAACGTGAGATATACCCTCTCGACAAAATTTTAAGTGCACAATACAGTATTGTTATTTATAAGTACAATGTTGTACAGCAGATCTCTAGAAATTTTTTATCTTACATAACTAAAACTTTATACTCCTTGATAAGCAACTCCCCATTTCCCCCTCCCCCCAGGTTGAGTCTTAATTGAATTAATTTTTTTACTTAACAAAGAATGGGAGAAAAATATATCCCCATTTTTATGTTTAACAAGTGTGTCATCTTCTCAAAAATAAATTAGCCGAAAGTATAAACTTCACATTTGTTATTAAGAAATCCTTAAAGTTTGAGACTATTCCAAAAAGCCTATGTTAAACAATAAATTTTCAGAATGAATTCTTCTGGATGCCCATTATTATTGGAAATGAGACCACAAATTAAATGTAAGTTAAATTACAACTAATTTCAAATTTTTCTTAGGAAACTAAGGACCATAGAAAACAGTGAATGTGTTTAAAATAAGTCAAATTACAAAATTATAGATTTTGTAATAATACCATCTTACACACCTTTATTCATCCAGGCATTCATATTCAATAAATAGTTTTTGAGTGCCTAATCTTAATAAGCATTTTTGAGCCCTTTAATATATCAGGTACTATACAATTCTATATCATCTTGTTTAATCCTTTTAATAGCCTTTAGGGTATATCATTTTCTTTATTCTTGTTGCACAGATGAGGAAACTGAGGCAAAGAGAAGCTGAGTAACTTGCCCAGTTACTAAGTGGCCATGCCCAGATGTGAGCTCCAGGCATTGTGTCCAGTACTTTTCCTTTTAACCACTATCCTCTACTGCCTCCATGTGCCCAGCAAGAAACTCAGAGACTGAGATGGAGAGATGTTTAACACAAGCTCCTCACTTTAGGTAATTGATGCTAGAGTTGAAGCAATCAATACAGCCCAGGAACGAACAGTATAGACATACTGGGTAAGACAGGTTTTATAAGTTTGGGGTTAAATAAATTCATGTGGCCTTTTTTTAAACCATTTTTAAAACATTTAACATTTTCAAACTTACACAAAAGGAGAGAGAGCAGTATAATGAACCCTCATGCACCCATCACTCAGTTTAACTAATATCAATTTATGGCCAATCTCAGTTCATCTATATCCCACCCAATTTTCCCTTTCCCCACCTCCTCCCTACTGATTCGTTTTATCTTTTTTTTCTTTTTTAATCTCAGGCATACACAACAACGTAGTGATCCGACATCTACATAACTCACAAAGTGATAACCCCAACAAATCTACTACCCACCTGACACAGTACATAATTATTAAAATACTATTGACTATATTCCCCATGCTGCACTACATATCCCAGTGACTTTTTTAAAATTATAGTTGACATTCAATATTATTTTATATTAGTTTCAAGAGTATAGCATCATGGGTAGGCATTTATATAATTTATGAAGTGATCCCCCCAAAAGTCTACTAACCACCTGGCACTATACATAGTTTTTATAGTACTATTGACTATATTCCCCATACTGTACTTTACATCCCCATGGCTCTCCTGTAATTATCAATTTGCACTTCTTAATCCTGTCACCTTTCTCACCCAGCCCCCAAAACTCCCTCCCATCTAGTAACCATCAGTTTGTTCTCTGTATCTATGGGTCTGTTTCTGTTTTGTTTGTTCGTTTATTTTGTTCTTTAGATTCCACATATAAGTGAGATCATACAAAATTTGACAATTAAATTTGTGGACTTGCCACTGTGTGCTTACATTGGCAGCACTGTACAAACAACTCAGTGAGGTGTCATAACCTTGGTATATCTGTGTCTCACAGCTGTGTTCATGTAGATATATGCCAGTGTCTTGCTGAGTGGTGTTCATCGTTGTTGCGGGGTTTTGCGTGTTGTCACAAGAATGTCGGAGCTTGAATTAGAGCAATGAACAAACATTAAATTTCTTGTTAAATGTGGCAAGAGTGGAAGTGAAGTCAGGGACATGTTAGTCCAAGTTTATAGGGATAATTTCATGAAGCAAATGGCAGTGTACACATGGATTAAAAGTTTTTCTGAAGGGAGAGAAAATGTCACTGACGAAGAGAGGTCAGGGTGGCTGGTAATGAGCAGAACTGACAAAAACATTGCCAAAATTCATTGAATTATGTTTCAAAATTGCCAGTTGACTATGAGAAGCACAGCAGACCAAATAAATATCAATAGAGAAATAGTTAGGAAAATCTTAACTGAAAATCTTGGCATGGGAAACATGTGTGCACAAATGGTCCCAAAGGAGCTCACCGATGAACAAAAGCAAAGGAGAGTCAAAGTTTGCCAAGACCTTTTGGAGCGGCAAGACGATGTTTTGGGTCATGTTATCACTGGTAATGAAACATGGGTGTACCAATATGACCCTGAAACAAAGCATCAGAGTGCACAATGGAAGTCAGGCAATTCTCTAAGACCAAAAAAGTTCTGTCAGTCCAAATCAAGTGTCAAAACAATGTTGCTAACCTTTTTTGATATCAGAGAGATTGTTCATTGTGAATCTGTACCAATGGCACAAACAGTTAACCAAGTTTATTATTTGGAAGTGCTGAAAAGGCTGCATGAAAAGGTTAGACAAAAATTACCTAACTTTTTGCCAACAACTCATGGCTCTTGTATCACGACAATGCACCAGCTCACACAGCACTGTCTGTGAGGGAGTTTTTAGCCAGTACACAAATAACTGTATTGGAACACTCTCCCTACTTGCCTGATCTGGCCCCCAATGACTTTTTTCTTTACCTGAAGATAAAGGAAATATTGAAAGGAAGACATTTTGATGACATTCAGGACATCAAGGGTCATACAATGACAGCTCTGATGGCCATCCTAGAAAAAGAATTCCAAAACTGCTTTAAAGGGTAGACTAGGTGCTGACATTGGCACATAACTTCCCAAGGGGAGTACTTCAAAGATGACCATAGTGATATTCAGCATTAAGGTATGTAGCACTTTTTCTAGGATGAGTTCGCAAACTTCATTGTCACACCTCGTATAGTATTTGTCTTTCTCAGTCTGACTTATTTCACCCTCTAGGTCCATCCATGTTGTCACAGATGGTAGTATTTCATTCTTTTTATGGAAGAGTAATGTTCCATTGTATTGTATGTACCACAATTTCTTTATCCAATCATTTATGATGAAAATTTTGGTTGTTTCCACATTTTGGCTATTGTAAATAGAGCTCCTACAGATTTTTTGAAACAAATACCAGCTATCGTATTCTTTCATCCACAAATACTTCAGTATGTATCTTTTATTTTTTTATTATTTTTTTTATGTGGGTAGTTCCCTGGCTGGGAATCGAATCCAGCATTGACAGCACCGAAGCCTTAAGCCACTACACCATCAGGGAACTCGCAGTATGTATCTTTTAAAGGGAAGGAATCCTTATAAACATAACTGCAATACCAATATCCCCCCCCCAAAATAATTAACAATGATACCTTAATATAATTCAGTCTGTAAGAAAGGAAAAATAATTTCCCCTCTACTCTTGTACATTCTTGGCTAAGACCCACACATCCTCCTCCCTGTAATAAAAGACAGACTAACATGAGAAAAACAAATAGAGGTTTAACAATATGTGTACCTCCTGTATACAAGGGAGAGACTCAGGAAACCTGAGTAACTTCCCGAAATGGCTGAAGCCACAGCCTTTTATACCATCTTCAGCTAAAGACAAAAGAAGATGTTGGGGTGGGGCACCAGTTACTGGGAGGTTATCAGGCAAAGAACAATAAACAAGGGTCAAGTTGTTGAGCAAATTTAGGTCATTGCCTTCTCCAAGGATAAGAATTTCTACAGACTGCGTCATCATCCTCTTCCTGGTACAGAAAGGGAGACACGTTATAATGGATGGTTTCCCTTATAAATGTAAATGTCCCTTACAAAAGGGTAACTTCTACTCAGTTTTCAGAGCTTTTCCTATGTCTGCTGTTTCCGAAAAATAATCAGCCTAAAATAATCCTATGCCAAAAAGACATATTTTGGGGTGGCAAATTCTGCTCCTCTTCAAATGAACTGTTTGAGGGGTCACATACCCAGATTAATAAAAAGCACAGTTTCTCTCTTGGGGCCCTTGTCCAGGTAAATTATCCAAGATGCCGGTCCAGTTACATCTCAGTCCTGCTTTCACATACCTGGAGAAAGAACTAGAGAATCTGAGCAGTCCCTTAACAGGCACGCTCTTTTTTTGTTGCCATGGCTGCCCCCAAGATTTGCTCATGAAAACCTGTGGTTTCATTTGGTCCAACCACCTTAATTCACCACTAATTCAGCTCCTATCCAGCCCCAAGTGGTTCTCCAAGGAAGGCTGACCCCTTCATCTGGGGAACCCTGGAATAAGGTGCCAAGAGCTGGGATCCCAAATGTAAGGCTCTTTATTTTGCCCTGTGACAGCTCTTGTTTCCACAGAGCACCTGGGGGTGGGGCTTACAGGCCCAGCTCCATCCCTGGCCAGAATGTACCTTCCTTAACATGTCAATACTGAGGTATTGAGACAAGCATCTTCCCCTTTGGTGCATTTACCCCAAGTGTTCCCATGCCCTTTCTCTGGCCAGCACACCCTCCATCAGGACCTTCTCAACACATCAGAGAAGGAAGGTTCCTCAAAAGTGTAGGACTCAGGCCCAGTTCCTTGTAATCTCAGAAATCTCTTTGACCCCACACAAATTTGCTTTGAGACAGTCACAGCATACCAAGGCCTACTGAGAGAGGCAGGCCACATCCAGCCACAAAGGAAGGTCTTATTATAACCCTCCCCTGAACTGTCTGTCACTGTGTATTTACATAGCTAAGAAAGATGGCCCAGGACCTCTTCGAACCAAGGTCAACTAACTCCTAGGTAAACTGCTGCATCCTCCTAGACAGACTGTGTCATTGTTTTGCCTTCCTTTTGTTTGTTGTTTAATTTTCACTTTGTTCATTTATTTTTTTAACAGGTAATACATTTGCATAGTTCAAAATTCAAAAGATACCAAAGGATATATAAAGTCTTCTTTCCACCCAGAGCCTCTCCCCAAAACAACCAATTTTATCAGTTTCTTGTGTTTCCTTCAGAAATATTTTATGTTTACACAAGCCAATATACATATAAGGGCTGTCCAGAAAGTATCCAGCCATGTAATATGAAAAATAGAGGCATTTATAACTGAATTTTTTTTTGGACAGACCTCATATATCTACATACATTCCCCTCCTTTTTACGTAAATGGTAGTATATAATACACAATGTTCTGCTCCTTGATTTTTGTTTTTATTTAACAGTGTATCTTTACAAACACAGGGCTTTCTGTTCTAGTTACAGCTGTAGAATACTCCAAAGTATGAGTGGACTATAAGCTGTTCAACCGCAAGTCTTCTGTTGGTGGACTTTTCAGTTGTTTGCAGTCTTCTCCAATTACAAATAACACTGCACTGGATAGACTTATAAACAGGACCCAGACAGGATTTAACAAGCAACTTCTCTTGCCTAGAAACAAATTAAAATTCTAACTAAGGAGGCACCCTGCTGTATAAGATAAAGAATTGTAAAGTACTCTGGAGGATCAGAAAATATAGAACTTAACTTTTGGCTGGCTGTGGGGCCAGTGGTGGGGGGATATTTGGATTGGGAAAGACCAAATCCTCAGGAGGGGAAATCACAGATGAATTCATTTCGGAAAAATTGTTACATTGAACTATGTATAGAATGTTTGGCAAGAAGGGGATGAGTCGTTATTTCAATTAAAAAAAAACAACTCTAACTTAAAACTCCAGTATTAAAATGGCTTTATGTATACTGCTTGCCTAGGAATGGAAATATCAGACACTCAAAAATAAATTACAGACATAATGTAAAATCTGACCCAGTTCTTAGGAACACAGACTATTAAACACGGTAATATAATGAAGGCAAAAATCCACATCAAAATCTCCATTGTCTCAGAAGATGGGATTTAAAGAAGTTTTTCCCTATCCAGTGGCATTATAACTGGAAAACTAGAATAATACTCTTTTTGCCCTCTGTTATTAGCATATGCTTACTACTTCTTGGCAAATCTCTCTGGTTTGCTTTTTGGTCAGTGGGTGAAAGGTGAGTGTAATCCAGTTAAGGTAATAAATTTTCCCACAAACAAGCAAAGTACACATAACATCTTTCCACATTGCCCTTGATGCTCTGAATTATTAATTAAGATGTCGACTATATTGCTCAGTGCCTGAGGTTATATTTAACTTTGTATACTGACAATCTGAGCTTGGCACCTTCCTGGGTTTGAAAATTAGATTTGTAACAACAAGATTTCTTGTGTTTGTTCAGAAAATTGTACCTGTAACAAGGGTAGAGAATCATTTTAAGCTGACCCAGGGAGGTGAAAAGTCAATCGAGGTCTAATATGGAATCCCCCACCAAACAGGAACTGAGAAAAGAGCAACATCCACAATTAACTCCTGGCACTTTGACTCTCAGGTTCAATCTTCCCAAAAACTTCTGTCTGGAAGTATTGGGAAAGACCGGGGCTTTGGCCTCATCCAGACTTGGGTTCAGCTCTAGATTCTACCAAAACCGAAGATATAGAAATAGGGAATTAGATTAATAACTTAGGGTGTATCCACACAATGAAATACTATGCAATTATTAAAAAGGTTTATGCAAACATTTTGTGAAATGGATGGTACTATAGCATTTCATTTAAAAGCAAAAAAAAAAAAAAAGAACCAAAACACTGGAAATATTTTAAAAGTCTTTTGAAACAGGCTTAGAAAGTTAAATTATGATACATTTATAATGTTTACAAACTGACCAAGGCCAGTTAGATCAGGTATTCTTATGAGGCTCTCTGGTGGCTGCCATTTGTCCCAGGTAGGTGGGGCCTACCTACTCCCTACCTTGCCACCAGTTTATAACAAAAGCAGTTCCCAGGTCCAAGTCAGCCAGGTATACATGAACAAGCAGGCCTAGTAACAGTGGTATAACCTCTTCCGTACATGCAAAGGAGCCTGAACTCTGTCCTTGCATGCAAGGTACACTTGAGGTGAAGGCTACAGTATTCTAGATCTGGGATCCCATTAGCCTTGTAGGTGGCATTGGGCAACCAGAATGTCCAAATTCATGGCTGGACAAAGGCCCCACTAGAGATCCAGCCCCAGGTGCACCGGTTACACGTTTGTCTAGGTTCAACCATCCTATTTGTACAAATGTGAGGAGTATCTCTAAAATAGTTTGGCCAATCCATATACCTTGAATACTTCTCAATTCAACAATAAGAGCCCATTTTGAAAATCACTGTGCAGATTCACTTGAGCAATCATTATGCTAATTAGCAAAACATCTGATGTTGACTGGAGATAAAAGTAGATGAGGCACTTGGAGGATGACTTTTCTGATTAAAACTAGCTGACCACTCTGCAGTGTGAATTCCTGTAAAGGGCAACTGAATGGCCCCAAACTGTAGCTTAAACTAAATAACACATACATTTCAAACACACTCCCTGTCTTTAAAGTAAATTACAGACATCATAGCACAGACAACAGAATACTATGCACCTATTAAAAAGTACAATGCCTCTCTACCTTCTAACATGGCAAGATAGCTGAGTCATTTTAAAGTAAAATAAACAAGAATGAATAACATGATATATTTTTATTAAAAAATTAAAAGAACATGTATATAATTGAACAGATACATATAGAGGAAAGTCTAGACAGATACAGAACTTATTTTTACTCCTACAGAGCCTGACTAGAGAAAAGAGAGAATCTACTTTTTTCTTCATGCATTTCTGAATTTTGAATTTTTAAACAATGAGTATGTATTACTTTGATAACATGAATTTTAAAAATTAACACTTTTTATAAAAGGATATTGCAGAAGAATAATTATGTGGGGAAATGTTTACAATATATTCTTGGGTAAAAATATATTCTCGAGTAAAATACACTAAATGGTATTATATTAAATATGACAACCACTGTCTCCTCATCTGTGTGCAAACCTCCTGTGGCAGAATCCAAAGATGGCCACTCCAGTCAACATCCCAGCCCACAGGCTCTTCTTCCAGTGTGACTTCGATAGGACTTCGTTGACATGTTGGGAGTCTATGTTCCCTCCCCTTGAACCTGGCAGAATTTTCTATCTGCTTGATCAGACAAGTATTGTGATGAGCAAGTGGGCAAGGAAGTGATGATCAGTGACTTTCTCAGGTGAGGTCATAAAGGGTTATATAGCTTCCACCTGCCTTTCTCTCTCTTGGGACACACACTTGAGCCTTTGGAGTCCTGAGCCACCATGCAAGATGTCTGGTTACCCTGAAGCAGCCATGCTGGATGTCCATGTGGAGAGATCATGGAGAAATATATATGCATATAGATAGATGCCTAACATGTCCCTGCTATTCCAGCCCCAAACTGTTTGAGTCTTCCCAACCCAGGTGCCAGACAAGTGCAGAAGCCTTTAAGATGATGCCACCTCCAGCCACCATCAGATTGCAACATGGGAGACCCCAATCTTGGATCACCCAGCTGAGCTCTTCCCAAATCACTGATGCAAAAAAACCCTGAGAGATAATAAGTGATTATTGTTGTTTGATGCCACTAAGGTTTGGGGTGATTTGTGGTGCCACAATAGATAACTACTACATCCACTTTGAGAGAAGCTGCTGCTTCCTCAGCCTGGGAATGGAAGCCCTAGAAATCGTTGACTCCACGCAGTCACCCACACAAACCCTCAGGGACGGGAGCCCTGGAAGTTGCCTGACCCAGGGGGCTGTCTATTTCTGTCTTCCAGAAATTTGGAATGTGAACACCAACACTGAGCCTCCTAGCACTAGACACTTCAACTTCATCTTCTGCCCTGTGTCCCAGCCTGTAGAGGATAGAAGGAATCAAACACTCAGAGAAAAGCAGGAAAGGGAGAGACCCTGTAGTCTTAAAAGAGGATGACAGGAAACTCCTTTTCAATTTTTCTTTCCTGTTCTTAATGCTCTTCTTACCCCTTGGCTCTTCCTTGAGATACCTTTTATCATTATCATCATCATCATCATCACCATAGCTAAGGATCACTGAGTGCTCACTATGCCAAGCACTGTTCTAAGTGCTCTATGAGTATTAACTTTAATCCTCACATGATCTATGGGGTTGACACCTCTGTTGTCACTATTCCCATTTCACAGACAAAGAAACTGAGCCCTGAAAGGTAAAGTAACTTGTTCAAGGTCACACAGGTAGTTGTTACGGCCTTAAGGTAAGCGAATGAGTCACTTGTAACCAAATTATATTTTTATTAAAATTGTTGGGGTGACACTGGTTAGTAAAATTATCTAAGTTCCAAGTGTACAATTCTATAATACATCATCTATGTGTTACATTGTGTGCTCACCCCGCCGACTCAGTTCTCCTTCCATCACCATATATTTGATCCATAACCACATTATTTCTGATTCAGCCAAGTATGTATTAAACTAATGCAGTTTGGTAGAGATTGACTTAACATGAGTACCAGAGGGAAGGATGCAGTGGTTGCAGGAAACACTGTGATAGCTCCAGGTACAAGTGTAGGGTCAGAACTGCAGATCACCGAGGCTCCCAGAGTTGAGAGGCTCCCTGCTGGTGCTGCCATTGCCCAGGGTAGAAAGAACTGAGTTCAGGGGTGGAGGAGGGGAGGGACCTCAGGCAGAGAGCATCATGCCCAGGCCAAGGCAAGTTCAGGGGCAGAGGAAGGCAGGAAATGGATCAAAACTCCAGCTGGATTCGATAAAAACTGAGGGAATCTGAATAAAGTATGGGCTTTAGTTAATCATAACGTATTGCTATTGGTTCATTAGTTATGACAAATATACCACACAAATATAAGATGTTAACAACAGAGGAAACTGGGTGTGGGGTATGTGGGAACTCTCTGTACTGTCTTTACAACTTGTCTGTAAACCTAAAACTATTCTAAACTAAAAGGTATTCCAACAAGCAGACAAGCAAACTACAAGTGGAAGGCTGATCTGGGCACCAAAAGACACTCTGACAGCGGGCAAAGGAGAGAACAAATGTCAGACCAGACATCTGAACACTGGGTGAGTTAGGGACAGGAGGCTGAGCCTGTCTCCTGCTTCTCTCCCCAACCCCAGGCATGGGGTGGTGGGGGCAGGGGTGCATGCGTGAGCCCAACAACAGTGCAAAGCCAGGCTCAGATGCTCTCCTCTCTGCTCTCACTAATCTCACTAATGGCAATGTATGGGTCAGTGCAAGGGGCCCCCACAGGCTGCTGTGTGCAGGGTTCCTGGTGTGGCCCTCCCAAGGGTAAGGGAGGGTATCTGGAGACAGGAGATTTTTCATTTATAAAGAAGGGGAAGTAGCTGTCAGAGGTGATGAGAGCAGAGGGAGCACAGTTGGTTTCTTGCTGCTGGTAATGGATCGGTAATAACCAATTCAGCTCTCGAGTCTAGACTCTTTCCCCTTACAGTCAGCAGGATGGATGCCCAACAGCTGGCTGGAGCCGGGAGTGTAATCTCCAAAGGGGGAGGGGTGGATAGGGACTTGAAGGCAATGCAGAAGCTTTAAATAGCTGTGGGGGAGGGACAGAGGGAGGAGGCAGTGACTAGGTCAGGAGAAAGGATGGTCAGCAGGTTTGAGGGCCCAGCCTAGAGCCAACTCAGTGGGGTAGAGGGATTTCTTCAGCAGCCCATTATAGGAAGAGAAGGTGGGCAGCCCCATGGTTATAGGATCAGGGTTTTGCCCAGTAGTTCCAAGAGAAGAACCTGAGAGAAAAGGGAATCGGGGTGTGGTTAAGAGAAGGAGTGGGTAGGCCATGGGTCCAAAGCAGGATGGAGAAGGCAGAAAAGACAGAGTTGATGGGGGATATAGAGGACTAAGGGCCTGCTCTGTCTTACCAACAGTTGTGGCTGAATCATGGCCTTGCTCTGTTCTTGACCTTGTCATTATCTGGACAGTAAATTTACTGTGATCACTTCACGAGCAGGTTTCTCCATTTCATTTTTCATGTATGAATAGAAGCCATCATTTGTTCATTTATTCATTGATGTATCACATGTGTGTTTACAGTGTGCTCTGTGATCATGGGTCGCTGCTAACTTGGAGGTGAATCATATGAAAATGTTTTCTCTCCTTTCTCCTTCAAATGGGACAAAAATTCTCAGCTATTTCTCCAAGGTTCAGCTCCAAGTTAGCAGGGCCCAGAGTTCACAGAGCACATTGTTAACACACAATGCTGGATAATGAATGAATAAATGAGTGAGTGAATGAACAAACTAAAACACATAATGGTTTCTATTCATGTTAGTTTAAATATGCTCATGCACTAGGTGCAAATGGAGAACACTCTACTTTTAAAACTTTTTAGGTGCAATTTGCATATGGTAAAATGTACGAATCTTAAGCGAACAGCTTGTTGTATTGTTACCTATGTATATCCCCCCATATAACCACCATCCTGATCAAGATACAAAACATTCCCATCACCTGAGAAAGGTCCCTATGTGCCTTCTCAGTTGACCTCCCTCACCCTCAGAGATAATGACTATGCTGTGTTCTAGTCATAGAACTCAGAGGACACCATGCTTTTGATTAGGTTTTTCGGGGCGGTGGGGGAGGTTGGAGAGAACCATCCCAAAGTCACAGAAGTCAGTATCCAGTGGCTCAATGAGATGAAATACCCACTAGAACTTGGAAATAAGACTGCCCTCTGTCTCACTCAGGATTTAATCAAGAAAACAAACATGAAGGGACCATGGAAGCAGCTGGGAAGTTCCTGTGAATGGAGAGCTAAGGTCTGTGTAGTTACCCCCCAAAAGTAGCTTATTCTGGTGCCCTGTCAGTCTGCCTGGGGTGGAGAAGTAGTTCCAGCTATGGAGATCGGTACACTAGAGCCTAGCACATTAAATATTTGCTTTGATTATATACTCACCAATAAGTAGGATTCCTGTGTCACATACATTTTCGGAGAGAGAATACCCTGACTAGGTTGACATGAATATGTAGACTACCACATACTTATAGCTTATTGTAAATTAACAAAATGCTCTTTGCAACATTAAGATCTTAGGAGTTCATTGTTTGGGGTCAATGTCACTGAGTCAGTCAGAGTCACTCTGGGACTCTGATGGACCTGGGGCTTTCAGGCTGGAAGGCTGAGGACTGGATTCTGCCCTGAGGTGAATCCCCACGGTAGATACCAAGCCTGAAATCGCTTGGAAGTCAGCTCTTAACGTGCCAACCACAACACTGGCCTTTGGAAACTTCCACACTCACTGAAGACAAGTTTTATAAATGTAAGATTCTCCAACATAAATTGAAATCATACAAATAATAATCAAAGGGAGATATGTCTTCTCAAGATACAAAAAAAGCAAACTAGATTTTTACAATCTTATTGTAAAATGTAACACACAATGAACATCCAACATCAACGTTCAGAATATGGGTAATTATGAAATGAGTGTAACAACCCCACCTACATTAAGAAATCATGGCTATTTCCAAATCTTTCTGCAGGTCCCTTTCAGACATATTCCCCTCTCTACCACACCTAAGGCAACTACTCTCCAGATTTTATGGTAATCATTTCCTTGCTTTTCTTTATACTTTGACCACCTAGGCTGTATCCCTAAACAATATAGTTTCTTTTTGCCTGTTTTTGAACTTTATATAGAATCATGCTGTTTGTTCCTTATTTATATGAGGGAGGAGCCAAAAAAAACCCCAGAATTTATTTATACAAAAATTATGTATTTATTTTTACATGTTTAAACTTCAGTCACCTTCAAAGTACTCTCTATTTGATACAATACACTTATCCAGATGCTTTTGCCACTACCCAAAACAGTTTTCAAATTCGTCCACTTTGATGCCTTTTAGTGCTTCTGCCATTTTTTTTGTTTCATCTCTTTCACATAACCAAAATGTTTCCTTTTGAGGACAGTTTTCATCGGGGAAACAGAAAAAGGTCGCTCAGGGCAAGATCAGGTGAATAGGGAGGGTGGAGCAAAGGAGTCATGCCATTTTTGGTCAAAAACTACTGAACACTCAGCGCAGTGTGGGCAGGTGTGTCGTCATGTCACACGTTGGTGTAAATCACCCATCATGAAATGAGCAAATGTGTTGAAAGAGTCTCCAAAGAAAATTCACCAAAGCTGATCATAATAACCTCTCGCAACAACGCCAGCAGGTACACTAAGGCAGATGGGTTCCTAGAACACTCACCCAGCTGGGGAAGGAAGCCTGTACTACAAGGGGCCCGCCCTCCAGAAGATAATTCTGGTTTTTTTTGAAGGGGGTCCCCCTCATATATGAGTGCTGTCCAAAAGTATCCAGCCATGTAATATGAAAAATAGAGGCATTTCTGGCTGGATTTGTTTTCCGGCCAGCTCTCGCATGTAACATATAATATATAAGTGACATACAATATAATATAAATGATGTATATGTTATATATTTTTATATTTATTCCTTTCCATTGTTACAGTATCCTATTATATGAAATATGCCACAATTTATTATCCATTCTATTGTTAATAGACATTTAAATTGCTTTCAGTTCTTGGCTATTATGAACAGTACTGTTATGAACATTCTTGTACATGCATTCTGGCACATCTAACTGCATATTCCTGTAGTATTTAGTCCAAGGAATGGAACTGCTAGGTTATAGGGTATGTTTGAGGGATGTTCATAAAGTATCCAGCCATGTAATATGAAAAATAGAGGTATTTATGGTTGGATTTTTTTCTGAACAGCTCTTGTATACTCATATCTTAAACTTCAATAGATAAAGCAATGTTTTCAGAAATCGTAACATCAATTTATACTTCTACCAGTATGTTATGAGAGTTTCAGTTGATTCACATCCTTGCCTACACTTGGTATGGGCAGACTTTTTTAACTTTTGTCAATCTAGTAGTGCGTTGCAATATCTCACTGTTTCAAATTTGCATTCACCTAACTACTAATGAGGTTAAGCACCTTACTGGCTTTTAGGATTTCCCCTTCTGTAAAGCACCTGTTCAGGTCTGCCACGCATTGTTCTGGCTGTCTTTTTCTTATTGATTTGTAGGAGTGATATATATATATATATATATATATTCTGGATACAACTTTTCTTTTTCCATTTTATGGCTTGTGTTTTCACTTTATGGTATTTTTTTTAATTGACTACTTTTTAGAATAGTTTTAGATTTACAGAATGATTGAGAAGATAGTAAAGTTCCCATATACCTGACATCCAGTTTTCCCTATAATTAACATCTTATATTAGTATGGTACATTTGTCACCATTAATGAACCAACATCGATACATTATAATTAACTGGAATCCATACTTTATTCAGACTTCCTTTTTCTGTTTCAGGATCCCATATTACATTTAGTTGTCACGTCTCTTTAGGCCCCTCTTGGCTGTGACAGTGTCTCAGACTTCCCTTGTTTTTAATGAACTTGACAGTTTTGAGGAGTACTCAATAGGTATTTTGTAGGATGTACCTCAAGTGGGATCTGTCTGATGTTTTTCTCATGATTAGACTGGGGTTATGGGTTTAGGAAGGAAGGCCACAAAGGGAAGGTGGTATTTTCTTCCCAGCATATCCAGGGTACATACTATCAATGTGGTTTGTCACTGTTGATGTTGACCTTGATCACCCACCTTGAAGTAATATTTGTCAGGTTTCTCCATTGTAAAATTACTCTCTCCCTCTCCATCACTTTTCCATTCTGCATATGGTGACTTTTGAAAAGAAAACTTTAGTTTTAATTAAGTGGGGACTGCATGGTCTGGGGGCATGACATGATCTTTCCTCCACGATGCTTCTTGATGGCTAATTTGCAGGGACTGGGCCACCTTACCATGATATACCTGGGGTCACTCAGAATTTACTTCTGGAATTGATAGAAAGTGTAAGTGTGGGGAGAGTTAGGGAAGCAAACTGAATTATATACATATTCTTTCAACTCTTATATCTGAATCTCTCCTTTTGAAAGTCAAGAGCCAAAAATTTGACATTTTTGTTTTCAGGTTCTTCTGAGAGTCCTCCCCTCAAGGCAATGGATGGCTAGAGTCTTGGCTACTTGGTCTGGGAGGACAGGTGTGGTGAGGGTGGGGGAGGAGGCTTCTTTTGAGCTAACATATGGGTCATTCCTTCAAATATCCTGCCACACACATATCTACCCCTACATGCTTCAAAGGAAAAGTTTATCACACATTACCAGCTGTTTACTGAGTGCTAAAGAATGAAGTCAAAGGGCTGCAATCATATAGCAGAACTACTGATGATTTAGAATGTGAATTTTCAATTTTTTTTATTTTTATGATGGTTTATTTTTTCAATCTTGACGTGACTTCTTTGTATATCCTTAATTCCAGAATGTGACTTTGACTACATATGCCCTCCCCTAGGTTTCAATCTCTCAATCTATGAAATAAGAAGGCTTCCTACAGTGTTTATCTTGCTGAATTCCAAGGTTATAAGAAGCAACATTGCCCCTTTAAGACCTCAGATTAAAAGGGGCTTTAGATTTAAAGGATAAGCGATTCATCCTTAGCTCAGAAAAGGACATTATTTCTCAAGACACAGAGTATGATGGATTGTGAGATTCTGAGGTTTTCTTGGGGGAAGGGGAAAGAGGAGGGATTTTTTTCAACATAAATTTATTTTTTCAATTTTATATAGTTTCCTCTTAATTATGATGAATAGGTAATCTGTGCTCTAGATTCCTTCAAATCACTGAGAAGTTTGCCTAATTTCAGAGGAAGGTTTTATTTTATTCCAATCTATTTACAACATTTTTGTTCTTCTTCAAAATAAGAATGTCCTAGAACACTTCCAAGAACAGAAAAATTCACTCCTTTCCTTGTTGGTTTAGGCTGGATGACAATGCAAGAGCTCTGCTCCACTTTTAACTGATTATGCCCCTAAATAAGGTTTATTTAGACAAGCTCTTTCAAGGCCTTTGGTCTAGAACCTGTTCTAGGATACACAGCAAGATGGACAAAGAATAAAATTGTAGTTAATGTGAAGAGAAATGATTCTATCGTGCTAAAAAAAATGAGCATTAAAAAATGATTAAATTCTTACCGATTTTTTTTTCAAGCCAGTCATTTTAGTTGATGTTTTGGAAATTGGCTGCTTTAGAAATTTTTAGTAATCCAATAATTTGACGTTCCTAATGGCAAAACATCCTTTCCCCTTTCAGATTTCTTAGTCACATTGGTACAAATTCTCCTCTGAAAGAATGCAAATTAGAGAGTCAAGAGTTTCCTGAAGTTCAGTGAGGAAATCCAGATGCCATCCCCTAAACAGAGAGTGCCTTTGATCAGCATAGTGGGTTCTAGAAAGTTCAAACTTGAGTGCGTATTTGGAGAGTGTTCTTCTGATTGCAGTTTTCAGTTGGGCAAGGTTTTTCTAGGATAGATCTACTACCTGAGAAACTCCTGGGGTCACTGTTTTCAACCCACTCTCCTTTCTTCTCCCTCAGTTAGTCCCAAGAAGAAAATGGAGACTGGAAACTGAGGGAAAAGGGCATTCTTTCCCCAACAAGTCCTTATATTTGTACACTGAACAATGCTCAAACTGTCTTCAGTGGCTCCCATTTCCTACCAAATAAAGTGTTGTTCTTTTACGTAAAATTCAACATCCTCAACAAATATGTCCCTCACTGAAATTTTCAGCTTTACGTGCCCCTCCCCCATAAATCTCTTCTTTGGTTAAACTAAACAGTTAATGCTCAACCTGACAAGGCTTTCTCTCTGCCACGACTTACAATTTATGCTACCTGGAGGAATCTTCCCATTGCCTAATCTTGCATATTGAAACCATATCCATTTTTCAAGGTCATAAGCTAGGGCATCACTAACTGACCACAAATGTTACACTGTGTCACTTCTTTCCTCATTTCATGGGCAAAACATTATGAGCTGTAGGAAGGGAAGATCCTGGTTTAATTAGTATGTCTAGCCCTCATGCAACACTGAGTGAACAGATAAAGAAAGTACCAATCAATGCTCTTGCTACATCACTCCTGGTAGATTGCAAAGTCTTAGGGGGTAGGGTTGCCAGATTTAGCAAATCAAAATACAGAATGTCCAGGTATATTTGCGTTTCAGACAAACCAACCAATACATTTTTTTTTTTAGTATAAGTGTGTCCCACGAAATATTCATGATGTATTTCTATTACAAATTATTTGTCGTGCCCTACTTGGAGGGCAGGGTTTCCCCGAGGTGCCTGTTCCTTTCAGCACGTGCTCAGCATCTGTGGAATTGTTAGAGCGAACCCAAAGCAGGTTCCAGTTACACCCGTGGCGGGGTGGAGCCACGCGACTGGGAAAGGCAGACACCTAAGTTGGAGATCGTCACCCGAGACCGGCCAAAGGCTCCACACGTGGGAGGCAGCCGCACCCCGCCAGCTCTCCTGACCCTTCAACAGCCTCCGTTTTCCCTCCCCTGAACGTCCGCTCTACCCTCCATCTCGTGACAGGTCGTCACGGGCTGGGGGGCGGCACCGCCCAGCTCCACAATCGCTGCCTACCATTGGCAGGGCCTTCCATCCATCAATTAGGCCCGCCCACCAGGCGACGTTGCACTCGCTATACCTCTCCGGCTGGCTGTGGCGTAGCTGGCGATTGGTGTAGAAGGCGGCAGCTGTCCCAGCGGAGGCGACGACAGTGCGGTCTGAGGGAGTCGGTACGAGCCTGAGCGCGTCACCCGCTGCTGCCGCGGTGGTCTCTCGCGTCCTCCTGGCCCGTTCTGTGTAGCCCTGCACTGCTGCTGCCGCCGTGGAACCATGGCTGTGCTCGTCGTGCTGCTGTCCTTGTTGGTGGCGGGTGAGGACTCCGGGGGCCCGCGGGGCGCGCTCCAGGAGACCCTGAGCTGCAGGGCTCGTGGTCGGGGGGCAGCTGCGGGTGTGCGGCATTGGGGCGGGTGCCGCAGTGCGGGCAAGCGACGGCAGCCTCGTCCCAGTCGCCTCCCATTTGGCCTTCTCTCCCGACCGGCCTGTGGCGGTGAGGCCTGGCGGAGCCGGGCTGGGCCGGGCCGGGCTGGGCTGGACCGGGCTGGGCTAGGTTGGGCTGGGCTGGGCTGCGCTGCGCTGCGCTGCGTGGGTAGCACCTGAGTCGGCTCAACCCTCCGCCTCTTCGAGGAAGGCGCGTCCGCCTGTCTTGCCTTCAGCCGCCAGCCTCCGATCAGCCTGGCCTCTTCCGGCTCGGGTGGTGCTTCGTGGGACGGGAACGCATTTCGTAATTAACTATTAAACCGCAGCCCTCTGCGGAGAAGTGAAGGCCGATTTCTTAGCTGACATCAGCTGCTGCATTTGTTTGCCTTTTTTTTTTTTTCGTTGTCTTCATTTCTAGCAGTTGTCATCAGTGATTGGTGAAATTCCCTCCTCTCCTTCACAGTTTCAGAATACAAAAGTTGGAGGTAGATTAATTGTTTTTGTAAGACTATTTGTAAAGGCGAATTCAAAGTGCCTCTCAATAGTTTGTCGTAGTTTCCAATTTTAAGGGTTTGAAAATGAAGGTGTGAGTCATGTTCTTAGGGTCACGTGTCAAACAATGGTCGCTTTCTGAGTGGAACCTAGGTTGCCTCGCATTCAGCAAGGGCAGTGCAAGTCACTCAATACTTGGCCTCTTCCTGTGTATCATGTAATTCATTTACTTTTACAGCAGTTCTAAGAAGAGGATATCATCCTCTTTTTACAGAGTGATCAAGCCTAAATAAATTACCCAACACCACACAAGTATAAGAGAAAGCAGCAAAACTGGAGTTGAACCCAGATCAGCTGACTCCAAAGCGTAGGCCTTTTCTATTAACTATGTTGTCGGACCAATGGTGGAAATGATACTACTGTGTGAGAATGTGGGAATGCTGGGAGATGGGATGGGGGTGCAGACAGTGGCCAACAAGAGGCCAAGTTGAGAACAATTTGGGGGAATGGGGCTCTTCCCCCCTGTGTTGGTTTAAAACGTATAGGTTAAAAGTCCATAGGAGGCCTGTGCCTCTGATGTGTGAGGTGCTTGAAAGTCCCACCTTTGGAATGGTGGTTTAATTCTGTGGGGTGGCAGGGTGGACCCGGATAGTCTTGAAATCTGCATGTCTTCTCCATCCCTGGAGTGCCCAGTGTTGTGTTGATGGTATAATAGTTACACTTATTCTCATGCCCTCCAAATTTTAGGGATTTTTCTGTTCCTTTTGTTCCTGTCTCTGGAAAGTCATTCTGATCTACCTAGTAAGTTACTTTGGGTGGGAGTGGGGGGTATTTTATTTTAATTTTTTAAATTTAGCTTTTTAAATTTAAAAATCTTCCTTTGATACCGTGATTTAACTGAACATCTGCTGAAAATCCATGTTTAATGTTATGAGGGATATTATTTTGATTCACTGAGGTGTAGGGGCTTTTGGTTCGGTACATGGTTTGAACATGCTTTCCTAACAAGAATTGTCTAGTTCCTAGAGAATAAGAATATGAGCCTCTCAGCTTCTGCATTGCATGGTCTTGTCAGCTGAAGTTAAATTACTGTTTTCCATAATGACTAAATGTGATTTAATGGAAAACATCTTTAAGAGATCGGACTTCTCTATTTGAGAAAAAATACAAGTCCTTTAAAATGGTGTTACCAAACCAGAGACAGACTAGAGGAAGGGAACTGGGGCTATGAATACCGTATCATAAGGACATGAAGAGTATTTGAAAAAACTTGTTTAGCCTGGAGAGGAAAGGCCAAGGGTGAGAACATGGAATTTGAAGGGATGTCATGTCAAGAGGGATTCATTTTGGTCACTGATGCCCCAGAGGTCAAAAGTATGACCTATTTAATTTTTCGCTTATTGATTTCCATCCACCATCTGAGGATCACTGTGTAGTGTGGTAGGAGTGTCCAAAGGGCAGGGGATTTAGCCTCTAGCCCAATCCAGGGAGGCTGAGGGAAATTTGGGGGCGGGGGGTGCCTCACAGGACAAATCTGAAAGGTTGGGGTGGGAAGAGAAGGCATTTTTGACAGAAAAGCATGTGTAAAAGCATGGAGATATGAGAGCCAAGAGCAAATAGTTTAGTGAGGCCAGAATGTATAGGCGTTATGTTGGGAGATCTAGAAGTAAGGCTGGTGAGGGTATTATATAAGGGTGTTATGTTTTAGATTTTTGTCTCAGGCTCTGGGCAATGAGGGACAGTGGTTAGGCTGAAGGATGAAGGAACAGAACTGTATGTATTTTGAAAAAAAAATGATAGGAAGCCTGGATCAGAGCGCGGATGACAGGTCCTAAGGTGGCCAGGTCCAGCAAGCCTGGTGAGGGCCTGAAGGGTACACTGGTTGTGGAGGGGGAAGGTTTTGTGAGATAGTCAGAAGAAAAGATCGACAGAATCCAGTGTTTCATGAGCTGTGCTGCTGTGGAAGGATTTAGAGAGGAGGACCAATTTGAGCAGCTGGGTGAAGGATGGTGTCATCGCTGAGAGGCGGGGAGAGGGAGAATGAGAATACAGGAGGAGCGTGGGGGAAAATGGTGAATTCATTTCTGAACCTGTTGATTTTGAAGGACTTATGAGACTTAAAGGCAATGCTCTGCAGACTGTTGGGTATGTAGGGCTAAAGCTCAAGGGAAATCTAGGCTAAAAATAAAAATCTGGGAGCCATCAATATGTTCTTGGTGTTTGCAGCTTTGGGAGTAGATGGGCCCAGCTAGGGAAAAAGTTGTCAACTGGGAAAGCAGTGAGGGTCAGGAATGGGGAGTCCTTAGATTGCCACAGTGTGGAGTATGCTAGGTGATCTACTGGGATGCCAGAAGAATGTGCTAGAACTTCTATTTATATCTATCTTTTAATCTCTCCCACGCTTTCTCTTTTTCTTTGGATAATAATGGTCAGATAGTTTGTAGAATTTCCCTCAATTTGGGTTTGTCTGATATTTTCTCATGATTAAATTGGGAAGAATACTACAGGAAAACATCCTGGTTTGGTGTGCTTTGCACTATATTATGAGCACATAATCCATTGTACTACAAGTGTATGCTTTATAAATAAATATATGTATAGTGGAGCTGCTTTCACATTTTGTACTGAAAGGGTTGAAATTTAGAAGTCCAGACATCACATTTTCAGGGAAGAAAGGGGAAAAAACTGAGGAGAATCAGGGGGTTTGGAAGAAAAACCAGGGTTCCTGGGCTTATGAAGGTCAAGGCAGGAGATTTTCAAGGAGGGAGTTGGCAGTATCAGATGCTTTGGGAAAGTAAAGAAATTAAGGGCTGAAAATTGTCTTTTGGATTTGGTGAGTCGTTTGGGTGGCATGGTGGGGTCTGAAGCTGTTGGGTAGGTAGTAAATGTGAGATGAAGACATAGAGAAGCGAATGGGGCTGAGCACTCTGCCCGAATTCTTCCTCTGAAGAGAAGCAGGAGGCTGGGAGGGGCTGGGAGGACCAAAGGTTCTTTGTGGTTTTACTTTTAGAATGGGAGCATCCTAAGTGTATTTTCATGCTGAAGTGAAAGAGCCAGTTTGAAAGGGAAAAACTGATAGTGCTTCATTCATTCATGAACTCACCAAGTGTTTATTGAGCACCGGTGTGTCAGTCATTGTTCTCAGCCCTGGGGGTATTACGAGACAAACTGAAATCCTGCCCTCAAAGGATTATTCTCTTTCTACAGGGCCAGCTTTGTGTGCCTACAACCATATAGGCACCTAATTCTTGACAACGTTGTCTGCCCCAGAATAGTGGTGAATGAATGAAGGTCCCTACGGATTATTGTAGACTGGAGGCCGGACATCTCTGCCAACATCTGGAGGGGCAGGAGATAGGGATAGGGGCTGGTGCAGATCATTGTGGTGTGGAGAGGAAGCAGATAGCTGGAAAAATTCCTCTGTTTTCTCTTGAAGCAGGTTATCTGGTGAGAATGAGTCAGGAGTGATAGGAAGTTGAAAGAAGTAAGGAAGCCCATTTCAGTTCAGTACAAGGGGGGACTTGGTTTAAAGGAGTACAATGTTGGGACAGTGGAGATGATTGCTGGCAAACGGAGTGTTTCTAAGGTGGTGTCCCCATTCAGGTGGAGGATGGGTGACTTTCTTCAGATATCGTGGAGATACCTGCGTTAAGCAGCAGTTTCTTGGTAGAGGAGTTCACTCCTGTCAGGTTTTCTAAGCTCTAGGCTCCTGAAGGACTGTTGTGCAGGCATGAAAGTGGAATCTAACTAGGTATAAAGTTGGGGCAAAGTAATTTAGTATAGCTGCTGGAGTTGAGTGAGCAGGGCCACATCTCAAAGCAGGGTTATCTCCAGATCCAACTGTGTTTTTTTTAAATGTGTATGGTACTTGGAAAGTATGTGTTTCTTCCCACCCTATTTTCCTTAGAGTTCATAATAACTACTACTTTAGTGAACTGAGATGTTTATCAGTTACAAATGGCCATTCCATTCTAATTTTTTTGGTCTGCCTTCGGCTAGAACAGTGTGGAAATTTCTGCTCTGGTGGCTGTGCTGAATTGAAACTCATAACTCTTCATGTTGTATCAGCACCATCCTGAGGCCTTTTATTTACTGTCAATACTGCAACACCAGAACATTTACTGTTGCTTCTAACTTTATTCCCATACTCTGTAAGTGGTACTTTCTTTAGGTCAAGAGAATAACAGTGATGCTTTATTAAAGTCTAATTTCCCATACTAGGCATGAACAAGATTTGTTTTGGACTTGGAGCTTATCTTTTCAATAGGAACCCGAAAGTTTCCATTAGCTGGTTGTCCTTGTGTAGACATCATTGGGTTAATGCATGGCAGGTGAAGAGGCCAGATACCCCATCCTTAGCCTTGGAGGGCCTATAAAACAGTCCCTTTATTCTCATCCTTCACCTTTTAATCCCAGGCCCCATACCCCCAGAGTAGTTGACTTTATTATTACAGAATACCTATTCTTACCCTCTTGATATACTAGTTCTGGAAATACTAGTTCTTGGATTTTGTTTCTGAAGTCTGAAGTGTGTTATATGCTGACTGGTAACATGTACCCCCATTTGATAGTCTTCATTTCTCTAGGTTTGCCTGTGGATTTTAAGAAAGAAACGATCTACCCTACGATATACTAACCTGCTAAAGTTTTAGAGAGAAATACTAGGAATTTTATGAATTTGCATTTTGAGAGTGTCAAAATGGTAGAAATAATTTAGAGAGTTTAAGTTGCTTCCTTTTTAGTTTGTGCCAGGGTTTTGCTTTTTGCTTTTTAAATTCTGGAGAAATGCCACTGATTTCTGGTTCTTGAACAGATTGCCACTGCCTCCGTTTAAGGGCCATTTGTAGGAAGGCATCTGGATCATTAGAAGAATTCTGTTTCATAGTTATACCTTTGTTATAGCAGAATGTATGGATTTAAATTCTTAGAGTGATATCTTGAAAAAGAATTCACTGATGTTTATTTAGGATTCAGCATTCAATGGGAATGGGGTATTATACTACATTGCTTAATTTTCAACATGGATGCAAAACACTTATGAAGCTGATCATTTATTTACTAATCTGTTTTCTTCTCAGGTGTTTTGGGGAATGAGTTCAGTATATTAAGATCACCAGGGTCTGTGGTTTTCCGGGATGGAAATTGGCCTATACCAGGAGAGCGAATCCCAGACGTGGCTGCATTATCCATGGGCTTCTCTGTGAAAGAAGTATGTGTGTATTTTTAAAAAATATTTGGAGCTGCTTCTGAAAGCATTTTTGTTGATTTCTGCTAATAGCTCAAGAAAGCAACAAGCAAACGTATGTATATTTATTTGATACAGACTACAAGAGTAAAAAAAGCCCATTTGTAGCTGGAAGATTTTGGATAAGTGCTTCAAGCTTGGCTTATGAAACCCAATTCTTATAAATCATTAACCATGTAATAGTTTACTCATAGTAGTGAAGTTCTTTGTATATAAGAGAATGCATTTGTCCTATTAATAGGATGTATAATTTTGGTGTGGGTTGTTTTTTCAATTACACGATAGATTTGTCTGAATTCGGCCTGCTATTTCCAAGAACCATAGACTGGGTGGCTTATAAACAACAGACATTTATTTCTCGCTATTCTAGAGGGTGGAAGTATGAGATCAGGGTGCGAGCATGGTCAAGTTCTAGTGAGGGCCTTCTTCCAGGTTCCAGACTGTCGACTTCCTATATCCTCACATGGTGGAGAGAGGGTGAGAGAGCTCTTGGGAGTCCCTTTTATAAGGGCACTAACCCCATTCATGAAGGTTCCATCCTTATGACCTAATTATCCCCACCTCCTGATACCATCATACTGGGGGTTAGGGTTGCAACATAAGCATTTTGGGAGGACACAAACATTCAGTCCATTACTGTTTGTTATGAATGATAAAATGTATATGCATTTTGCCTGAGTTTAGGAAAATATGAGGGCTGTCCAGAGAGTATCCAGTCCGGTAATATGAAAAAGAGGCATTTTTATGGCTAGATTTTTTCCAGACAACCTTCGTAGTGTGGTCAGTAGCTGTGGGATAGCCTAGCACCTTGGATTCCTACAATTAAGTCATAACCTGTTGTACTAACTGTGTGCTTATGTGATGGAGTGGAGGAAACCTAGGTCCAGTCAGTATGTGAGAGATCTAAATCTAAAGGTTAGAAGAAAGGGATGCAGTTTGCTCTGCCTTCCTGTCATTATCTCCTCCCATTTTATAAGTTTGGTGCTTTTGATGTGGTCTCTAGATACCACTCACTCAAAGGAACTTTCCTCCTAGGTTCTAGGTACCCTTGAAACCAGAAGCAACTCATGGGAACTGTCTCTCTGTTGGGCCTATGGGAGGAGCCCCTGAGCTCCTAGCATGAATATGATTGGTTGTTTACATTTAAGGGTGGATTTGTACTTCGTTCTGTACAGACTTAAATTTGACTTCAAATGGCTGTTAAAATAACCTTTAGAAATAATTATTAGTAAACTAATATGAGTTACTTTCAGCAGAAATTTTATTTATATAGAGTTTAGTCTAAAGACAGTGTTTTAATGACAGTCTTGCCATGTCACCGTGAAAGAGAAAAAGGACGTTGTAGATTACGGCAGTGATGGGGGGGCAGAAAATGTTCTTGGTTATGTGAAGATGAGACTATTTTGTAATCTGGAATTTGAAAAGTACCTGTGTTTTATGTTTACTTGCTTGTTTTTTTCCATCAGAGGTTTGAGATGACTATTAAACTTCATTGTTCAAGTCTGTGGAAGCGTAAGAAAATGAAGAACGTACAAAATATGCATCCTTGATTAGGAGATTGCAACTACTGCCTTAAATAAAATGTTTGCCCTCCCTGTGAACTTCCATTGCCAGTGTCATCCCAAGAACTCCTTAGCTCAGCTTATTAGATGTTTTCAGGGCATGATTCTCCTGAATTGATCATTCAGCCCCGTTTCCCATTTTTCCGTGTTTAGGACCTTTCTTGGCCAGGACTGGCAGTGGGTAACCTATTCCACCGTCCCCGGGCAACCGTTATGGTGATGGTGAAGGGAGTGGACAAACTCGCTCTGCCTCCAGGCAGTGTCATTTCATACCCTTTGGAGAATGTGAGTATTTATTATAAAACAGGGGTGCATTTTTGTTTTGTTTTGTTTTGTTTGTTTTGTTTTTTCTTTTTTTTTTTTTTTTTTTTTTTTTTTTTTTTTTTTTTTTTTTTTTTTTTTTTTTTTTTTTTTTTTTTTGGTATGTGGGTAATTCCCTGGCTGGGAATCGAACCCGGGCCGCAGCGCTGACAGCGCCAGCGCCACTACACCACCAGGGAACTCCCCTGCATTTTGAATTTTGTAAGTTAACATGGTGAATTGTGTTCTAAGTATACTTCTCTTGTCTTTTGTTTTTTTGATGCACTGATTGATAAGTAAAACACAATTTTAAAAAATTACATGGTGGTTGTAAATTTATTGCGACTTGTCTGTTTCCTATGAATGGGAGTACTTTCTAAAATAAAAGGTAGAGAAATTGCCCCACTCTCCCAACAGTCAACAGGATAGAAAAAGAGAAACCGGTTGGGGGTGTATCCAGCTGGTTCTTTCCTGGGCATGATCTTGTGACTTCCCCTTCAAAATTTTACCTCATTTTTCTGTAAGAAGATTGCAGGCTGTTTGGCTGGCTCCTTCACTAGCCCTTCAAACAATAAGGCTGACGGAGTTATTGTGAGAGATCCTCTTTCCACTGTAAGCATATAAAAGTCACCAAAACATTTTTACATGCATAACTCAACGTGAAAACAAGGAAGGGATACACACAGGTACCAGATCTGAACAGAGAACTCAAAGTCACAGCTGAAGCTGGAATTCTATTCCCTGCAGAAAGCCAGGGTCTGCAAAATGCTGTCATCTTCTTGAGAAGAGGACTAGTAAAACCCCAGCTGCCCCAGGGCTACCCCAGAGGACCTGGCTGCCACCCTTGGCTTTGGACCCTTAGCTTACTGTAAGAGAAACTGGAACTATTGGCTTGTGCTGTGCTCCAAGTTTACACAACCCACCCCATATGGAAACCTCTACAGCCCAGGGTTCCTTTGGTTAAAAAAAAAAAAAAATTGAAGATAAGTCGAATTTACAAAGCACTTGGAGGAAAAAATGCCATGAGGTACTTACAGGTGCAACAAACAGAATTCATACCCCTAGAACTACAGATAACAGACTAGTCTCAAAGAGATTTGAAAATACATACATTAAAATTGTGAGAGTCTCTGTGGTGATGGAAAGAGAACTCACACTGGGTGGTAAACACATAATGCAACACATACACAATGCACTGTACAATTGTACACCTGGAACCTATGCAATTCCTGTTAACCAGTGTTACCCCAGTAAGTCTAAAAATAAAAAATAAGAAATAAATAAATATATAAAGAGTTCATGATAGAAAAAAAATTGTGAGAGTTAAAGGAAGGGACAGAAACTGTAAGGCATTTTGATATGTGGTACTTTCATTGCTATTCACTCCTAAATATTTCATAATTTATATTGTGATTTCTTTAACCCATGACTTAGAGGTGTTTAATGTGTGCATTCTTTTCAAATCACTTTTATTTTTTCAGTTTCTAATTTCATTGCATTGTAAAGCTGTGGTTTGTATGATGCTGACTTTTTGGAATTTTTTTTTAGATTTTACTATGGTCCAGTATAGATTATTTCCGAACACACATGACACCCTTACCAAAAAAAGGACCATGAATTAGGCTATAAGGCATATCTCAACAAATAATACAGAATTAGTATCAAATAAAGCACCCTCTGATCACCATGCAGTTAAATCTGAAAACATGAAGAAAGTGCTACCTTAAGAATATGTTAGGAACTGGTGAAACAAATAAACCAAAGATAAGGCTTTTCAGATTTAAAGCACATTGAACACCCAGTAGGATAATGCCAAATCAACATCTAGACAAATTGAAATTGAAGAACCATCACGGACTCTGAAAATCTTAAACACTTTCAGAGAAAAGACACTATCATTACAAAGGAATGAGGGTAGAATGATAACAGATTTTTACCTGTTGCCATTAGAGACCAGAAGAGCAAGAGTGGAAAAGCAATACAAGGCTAGGCTGAGAATGTTGTTTACATAATACTGAAGTAATATTGATCTGATGAAAATTATACTAGGACTGTTGGGAGGGTGGAGAGATAGAAATGGAGTACATATATGGGACAGGGGATGGGGTTGATAATGTGGGAGAGCGAAATCCTTGTTTTCTATAATTGGAGATAAATAGTTAATGCCTAAAATTGAAAAATCAAGATGCAGTAATATAACCATAGAGATGGTGGTAAAAGGAAAAGGAAACAAAGGATTTGGAATCAAGGACCTCAGAGGAAAAGGAAATGAGGGGAGGAGTAAACTTAATTTTTAATAAAAAGCCCCCTTTTTTATTAGTTTCAGATGTAAAAAGTCTTATGGAACTATGTATCTCTTTAAACCATTTGTATATATAACTTTTTTCTATGTAACTCTTGAAAGAAGTTTTTAAAAAGTCAGTTAAGGAAAGGTAGTTGGAATCAATGCACTCCTAAATAATTAATGGGTTGAGAAGTGGAATCACAGTGGAAGTTTCAAAATTATTTGGACCTGAACTGCAGTGAATGTACCATATAGTAAAAACTTATGGGGTGCAGCTAAGGTGGTAAGATAAGGGAAATTTATAGCCTTCAATGCACATGTTAGACAATTTAAAAGATAGAAATTAAAGAACTAAAGAAACCAGAAGAATTCAGAGTAACTGGAAGGAAGGGAACAATGAAAATCAAAAGGCAGATTTAAAAAAAAATTTTTTTAATTTCCACAAAGATTAGTAAGTATGTAATTATGTGATTTCTGTGAAAATCACTGGAAGATCCCTTTAAGTATATAAAAATCCAAAATGCTATTAAGATTTTTATTAGCATACAGTCCAAAACTAAACGTTGTAAAACAGACTAGCCTCATTTTACATGAATAGAAGCTGTGAAAAGGGCTCATGTTATTGTTTGACCTTGACTGACTGTTCCTAATACTTTTCCTGGCAGTAGGTGGTGAATGAGATAAAGAACTCAGAAAGCAAAACTCCCAAACTATTTATTAAAAAAAAGAGAGTATCTTTGAATTCCACTTAATGAAGCTTCTATTTGATTAGCTAGCTGTTTTAATTAGAATTTCAAGTCACACAGATAAAGGAATTCCATTTTCTCCAGGACAAACGTTTATCCTTATAATACCGTGAAAGGAAACAGCTGAGCTTTTTCCTTTTTGAGCTTAACTGTCTATAGAATTTGTTTTCTTTTCCTTCACAGTTTGGTGCTCATCTGACTCAGCTTCTCCAATTTGATTACTAGGGAAGTGTTACCTTTAATCTTCAACTTTTCCTGCAACGAGTGCCATTTCACTTAGGTGAAACGAGGCTGGAGAGTTTGTGTTTACATGTTCTCACATTCCCTCCACAGCCTGAGGAGGTGAACTGTGTAATTGCAAAAGGAGAGGTCTTATGGCTGACTCAGAGAGCTGGCGACAGTATGCTTTTGCAAGTTTGAACTCTTCCCCCTTCTTCACTCATTAAGTCATTTTAAGAGTATTTTTGGAGAGTTAATATGCCTCTTGAACAAGAAAAAAATTGATTTCATTTCATAGTACCATGAAATTGAGAAACTTAATTTTGATGATGGCATTTCATCAGTAAGATTTATATAATCACATTAATTCCTGCCTGTACCATGTTAGCATTAATTTGCTACTTATAAACACGAACCTTTCCACAGTAAAGGAAATTACTGGAAAACAAATCTGTAAGAAACCTCAGTTAAAATTGTATGCCTGAAACCTATGTAATCCTTGCTAACAGATGTCACCCCAATAAGTCTAACAATAAAAATGAATTTAAAAAAAAAGAAACCTCAGTTAAAACAAAACCACTACTACTGTGCTGCTTATTTTAATACAATAAAGAGAATAAAATAATTTTCGAAGGGAAAAATTACCATGCTTTATTGTTAAAAATAATGCGGGGCAAAACCAGATGTATAGGGATGAAAGTCAGAATTTTGGTTACCTTTGTGGGTGGAGCAAGTGGGTGGGATGGCTTCTAGAGTGCTGATAATATTCTGCCTTGGTCTGGTTGGCTTATATGAGTGTATCCATTTGTAAACATTCCTTGAGTTGTTACCCCAAGATTTGTATGTTATACTTTAATTAAAAAATTCAAGTACAAAGAGTAGATTTTACCACATTTGGTTATTTCAGTTTAGTAATATCATCATGTGGTTCTAAGATACAGGCTTCAAAATCCTGTGACATACTTGATGCTTCATCTAAGAGTCTTCGGTCTATCTGAAGACAAACCCTAAATCTTACTAAACCTTTTTGAAATTTTAAAATGAAAAATGAGGTTTATTTCATTTAAATTTAATTTTTTCAAATTCTTCTGACTTCTTAATTGCAAGTTAATACTTTATTGTAGAATACACATTCATTGTGCCATGTTTAATATTGAAACCAAATGTGTTGCTGCTTAAAATACACGAATGACCACCAGAAAATGATAGTTTGTGCAAGATAGAGTTGCATCCTTCATGTTTGCATGTTATTTCCTATTTAGGCACATTGGGAGACACACACTCCCAGTTGGCCCACTAGGAGGCTGTTTAATCTTCTGTGCCCTCAGAAGGGCTCTTTGTATTTGGATGTGATTTAGGTCTTTTCAATTTCTTTAGAAAATGCTTTTTTTTTTAAGGCTCCTTTTTTAAATACTATCTGAATGATTTTTCTTCCCACTTTGGTTCAGATAATAATTAAGGTCTTACTCTTAAATTTTAGGCAGTTCCTTTTAGTCTTGACAGCGTTGCAAATTCCATTCACTCCTTATTTTCTGAAGAAACTCCTGTAGTTCTGCAGTTGGCTCCCAGTGAGGAAGTAAGTGATAGTTTTTATTTAAGATGCTTAAAAAATAAGCTTTTATTATTTAATGAAAATTTAAAACCAGTTTTATGCATAATGCTGTCAGACCTCTGTATATTGGAATTGATCTATAGAACATAACTTAAAATTTTGGATTCTTCTTGCAGAGAGTGTATATGGTGGGGAAGGCAAACTCAGTTTTTGAAGATCTTTCAGTAACATTACGACAGCTCCGCAATCGCCTGTTTCAAGAAAACTCCGTACTCAATTCACTTCCCCTCAATTCTCTGAGTAGGAACAATGAAGTAAGCACAGTTATTGAATGAATAAATTAATATCATTACTGGCTTCCCATTTCTTGTGCTTCTGACTTTAGAACAAACTTGACATTTTAGAAAATGAAGAGTTTTACAAATTTACTGCTGGAGTAGATCCTTCTTTCCTTTAGTGTAATTTTCTTATGAATCTCATGAATAAACTGACTCTTTTTGTGAGTTGAGCTGTAGTAGTAAATAGTATTACATTATAGCATGAAGGTTGCCACCAGTTAATCCGGACAAACCAGAAATCACAGTACTTCCTTGGCTGGCAGAGCTATGTTGATCTGGTAATGTGGGAGCTGTCATTCACTGCCACTTCTGATGTGTTGCCTCATTTTTCTGGTTCATTCTTGACAGTACAGTGAAGGGAGCCACCCTTACTTTTGACTCTGTCAGTTTTACCACCTACTCTTTCTTGCACTCTCTTAACTACATGGCATGCCACCTTTCTGGCATCCTGCCCTTTACCTACCAGACCACACTGTCCTTTATTCTCCATTCTGGAAGATGGCCAAGGGATATGAGCAAATTAGGTCATTGATAGGACCTTGCTGCAGTGTGCCAGAATATTCTGATGCCCTGAGGGCAAATCACTGTACTTTGGAAGCTTTATCATAGCTTTATTGGAAATACGGTTATTGAGTGGTAGTGTGTTGGGGGATAACCATCACCTGTTAGGAAATAATGTTTTGTATGCATTTTCAACTAAAATGAACCTACCAAATAGAGGACAGCTGTTGCATAAATTCACTTATGTGCTTAACATCTGTAATATCCTGTGCGTTACTTGACAAATGGCAAATACAGATCTCTGGTGCATATTTAAGTTAATGCTCATTTCCTTCTACTCTCTGCAGGTTGATCTGCTCTTTCTTTCTGAACTGCAAGTCCTACATGATATTTCAAGTTTGGTAAATATGCTGCTCTAATTTTTCAGTTCCATTTATTTTGGTTCCAGAAGACATTTCTAGAGAATCTTTGAATGATAGTGAAACCAATTGAAAAGTTTGATCAAGTATGACCTAGATCAGGCATGTCCAACCTGCAGCCCAATACAAATTCTTAAAACATGAGATTATTTTGTGACCTTTTTTTTAGTTCATCAGCTGTAGTTAATGTTAGTGTATTTTATGTGTGGCCCAAGACAATTCCTCTTCCACTGTGGCCCAGGGAAGACAAAAGGTTGGACACCTGTGCCCTAGATGTATGATCCCATGAAAGTTGAATTAGTGGTGGCGTTGGGAATTGTGAACTCATGTTATAGTCAAATTATTTTGCCTTTCTACTCTTAGGAAACAGTTAGTATAATCTCCAAGAATGCAGGCCTTGGGTGGCCATCCTAGCTGTAGCGCTGACTTGGCTGTTGATTGCTTGTCAGACATTAAGACTAAACTCCTACTATATCTAAAAGAGAAATAACAGTTTGGATTAATAATGCTGTTGACCGAGTCAGGAAGGGAATAAATCTACCTGAAGGGTATTTTTTCTTTTTTCTTTTTCTTTTTTTGGGGGGAGGGGGGCGAATGATATTTCAAAAAATCTTCTTGTGACTGAAATAGAAAAACTTACCTGTTAGCTATCTACTGAAGCTGTTGCCTAAACTTTTGCAGCGGGGTTGGTTTGGGAGTCTGGAAGCACAGTGCTTGGGGCCAGCAAGGTAGTCTGGGAGGGAATGTGGGAGGTGTCTGCTCTCTGAGTATCGATGGCTCATGTTCTCCTGGGATCAGACTGGTCTAACCATCTGTTCTTTCATACTGTGGCCCATATCTGGTTTTTTAACTAATGAATTTATTAAATATTCTGGGAGTCCTATAATGGCTCTTAAAAATAAAATTTATGTTGGATTTGTTTTATCAGAAACTCCCATTTAAACCAGCTCCATTTGCCACCATTTTAGACTACTTGTATATTGTGGCACAATGGTGTAGTTCTGCTCAGCCTAGTTTAGTTAGGCATAAAACTTAAACTGGCTGTGTTTGACATTACTGTTATCTACTTCCTTTTGTTTGTTCTCTTAAGTTGTCTCGGCATAAACATCTAGCCAAGGATCATTCTCCTGATTTATATTCACTGGAACTGACAGGTTTGGATGAAATTGGAAAACATTATGGGGAAGACTCTGAACAATTCAGAGATGCTTCTAAGATTCTTGTTGATGCTCTCCAAAAGGTAAATAATTGATGGTTTATGAGAGGTCAGAGTATGACCATTTCACTGTTAGTCTCTTAATGGAAAAATCTACTTAGTGAAATACTGTTGATTGAAGTCTTGCTCATTTTTTTGGAGAACCTCTAATTTTAGTGACCAAGAATGAAGTAGATCAAAGACGTATGAGATGTGATTAAAAAAAAAATACGGTGCATGTTGAAATTAAAAAAAAATTACAGTAAAAGATACATTGCCACGAATCCTCCTGAAAATACTCCCCCTTGCTTCAAACACACTTACCCCATCATTCTTGCCACTTTCTGAAGCAGTTCAGGTCTGAAGCAGTTCAGGAAGTCCTTGATTCCAGGTCACACATCACTTCTGGTACGGCAATTTCTGTCAAATAAAAACATTAGGGTGTGTCCTCATCCACCTATTCACTAGATCTGGCACCGTGCGACTTCTGGCTCTGCCCCAAAGTCAAAATGACCATGAAAGGTAAACATTTTGAATCGATTCAGGACATCGAGGCAGCCATGATGGCACAACTAAAGACACTCATGAAAGAGAACTTCCAGAAACACTTCAGAAAGTGGCAAGAATGATAGAATAAGTGTGTTCGAAGCAAAGGGGAATATTTTGAGGGGAATTAATGGCAAATTTACTGTACTAAATTTTTAATTTAAACATTCACTGTATTTTTTAATTACACCTCATGTTGGGATGTCTCTAATGCTGGCAGAGACAGCACAGAAAATAATGGATAACTCTAGCACAATACTTTTTTATTATGGTAAAATATACAGAAAACTTACCACCATTTTTAAGTGTACAATTCTGTGGTATTAAGTGCATTGACATTTTTGTGCAACTATCACCACCATCCATTGCCAGAACTTTCATCTTCCATAACTGAAACTCTGTCCCCATTAAACACTATAAAATAATCAAAGGGCAACACCTAGCACAGTACCAGACATTTAGGAGATATGTAATAAATGCTGATTTTTCTCCTGCCCTTGAAGTTACTGACCTGCAGCTCTTCATTGAGGCTTCACAATTAAATCTTTGTAGATGTTTGTGATTAACCAGAGACCACTTAGAAAGATTACTTCATCTCCCTTTTCTACTTCCCATCTCCCAGTTTATATGCCAACAAATTCAGGCTTTTCTTAAAGTAATTTTATTTTGAACATTTGAATGTATGTTGAAGTTTAACAGTTTTCTGAATATTTTACCATAATCAAAACCTTTAAGACTTGCCTATTTTAAGAGTGTATTTCATGAGCCAGTAGGTAAGTGTATGTTGTTCTTGTAGGTACACGGAACCTTGACAAACAATTTTAATAAATATGTATTTAAGATTCATAGTAACGTCAATAACTCTTCAGTTTGCAGATGATATGTACAATCTTTATGGTGGGAATGCAGTAGTAGAGCTAGTCACTGTCAAATCATTCGACACATCCCTTGTGAGGAAGACAAGGACTATCCTTGAGGCAAAAGAAGATGTGAGTACATTTTTAGATCTTGCTTTAAAATTATGAAATTAGCTTTCTAAAAACTCACGAAGGGAGTTCCCTGGTGGTGTAGTGGCTAGGCTTCAGTGTTGTCAACGCTGTGGCCTGGGTTCAATTCCCAGCCAGGAAACTACCCACATAAACATAAATAAATTAAATAAATAAATAAATAAATAAATAAACCCACTAAATCCTGTACTACCTATGGGCAGCATGAATGAACAGTCAGTAAATCTGAAAAACAATTTCAATTAAAACAGGTATGTTACTCACTTAGGTATGTATGTTTTGCCAGTGATGCTCAGTTCTTTGGGGTTGTAATCAGATAATGTAAGAGTTTTGAGTTAGAAATAAAAGTAAATCTGTCGAAGCTGATAATATAGTTCAAGTATTAGTATTACAAGGAGACAGCAGATGTTAACATGAGGGAGTGGTGTGGCTCTCTCAGCCCGGGGACTGCTTTTTCCAGGAGGTAGGTACACTGTCTTTGTGTACAGCCCCTCATTTTCCAAAATCCACTGTGTGTACTCTTTATAATTTGATTTACTTCGACAATTTTTTAGCCTGGATCTTACTTTGCTTTTAAGCATTTAGAGGGTTATAAGCAAGGGTGCTGGCATAGTTCAACGTGTGTGTGTGTGTGTGTGTGTGTGTGTGTGTGTACGTGTGCACACACACATACACACACAAGAGCAGCAGTGTGTAGGCTGACCAGATGTCCCATTTTAAACAAGACAGAAAACAACAGTACTGTCCCATTTCAAATGGGATGTCTGGTCAGCCTAGTCTCACTGGGCTAAATTCAAGGTGTCAGTAGGCTGACCAGACATACTGTTTGAAATGGGACAGTACTGTTGTTTCCTGTCCCATTTAAAACATACATCTGGTCAGCCTAGCAGTGTGGGTACCCTAAAACATCTTGAGGCCAAGAACATTATTTACAGTTGGCCCCATCTTTTAGAACAGATTTGCAATCATTTATACACAGTCCCCTTTGGACCCATTTGCAGCCCCCACCTGGCTCAGTTTTACTGATCACCATGTGGAACTTAGAATAAGACAGTCAAAGGTAATGCCTGTTCAAGATAATCTAGACATGACTGGTTTGAGATTGTTTCACTCTAAATTGGAGTGGAAGGACCATGTCAGGCTAGGCAACCTGAAAAATTTTCCTACTATAGAGCATATAGAAATTCTGGATAAAAATAAACACCTTTTTAAGTGCATAGTTTACCTCTAAGAAAGTAAGGGAAATTCTTGAGAAAAGAAAGAAGAGGAACTTGAAACTATGTAGTAATAAGGCAGCCCTGGGGACATTTCTAGTTGGGTTACCAAGAGACTGAAAACAAGGTCTTTAGTCCCTGAATGTAGGGGAGGGAGGGGAGAAGGGTTGGAACTGACACCTCCATATAAAGCTGGGACCCTGAAAGAAGTGTGCCCTCAGTAAGAAAACAATCTGCCCATCAGCCAAGGGAGACAGAAAGGCAGCTTGGGCTCTGAGTAGTCACAGTAGGTACTGGGTGTGGGAATTCTTAACCACAGGACCACCTCTGTGTGGGTTTGGGGCTCAATTTTATATTGTCTTCAAGTCCCAGAAGACCACAGGCCAAGAAATGAACACATACCCTCTAACCATGGTCACTGGCTGGTAAGACCTGTGTGGTGCCCAGAAGTATATATAAAACCTCCAGCAGGACACACCCTCTGCACAAGCCATAGTGGAAAAGGGACCCCCAAAGTTAGTCTCCCAAAATGTGAGCTCAGAACATTGTAAAACAGAGCTGGAGCCAATCTGCCATGAGTTTGTGGTAGCTAAAGTGTCAAATGGCAGAATTAGACCCCCAGCAATGTCAAGTAATAGAATATGCATATAGGCCATCAAGTAACTATTTAAACTGATTAAAGAAATAGAAGAGGAGTCAAATGAGGAAAAAGAACAAGATACAGATTTGAATTTAACAGGATACTTTTAAATACTAGATTCTTTCAACATTGATCACGTTAGGCCTGGTAGTTTCACGTGAAGTGACTCCATAGAGAAGTACAGCTTTATAAAGGAGGTACCCTTGTTTTGGGAGTTTGACAAAGCAATTTTGCAGGGCTGAATCATTTTGTCTTCTCAGAGGTGTCAGGTTGAATTTATGAATCAGCTGCTTTAATGATTAAGTTGTGTTTATGAGAAAGTAGTTTCTGAAATTATTGCATATGTGGTGAGAGGCAAGACTCAGGTGATGTCACTGGATTTTCTTTACCTCTAAGGTAGTGAATTAACATTTTACATATAATCTAAAATCTAAGGTTGATTTTTTGTTAAACCTAATAGACTTAAATGAACACTTTGAAGTGGGAGGTTGGTATCAAACATTCCTGGGATTCCATTCTGCCTGTATCTCCAGCCTCTGATTCACTACCTGTTGCCAACTATCATCACGCTACTCTCAGCGTGTCTGTCCCTCAGCTCTGTACTGACAGTCTCGCCTACATCACAGAGAAAAGGAGCCTTCAGCTTGAGCTTTCTCTTTAGGGTGATGAAATCTCCTAAAATTAGATTGTGGTGGTGACTGCAATTCTGTAAATATACTGAAATTTACTGAACGTACACTTAGAATGAGTGGGGGAAAGAACCTGTTTAACAAAAGAGAAAAAGAGAGGGAGGGGATGGGGGAGGGAGGGAAGGAGGGAAAGAGAGATCTCTTTCTCAAGGGTGAAATCCTTTAACATTTGCTCAACTCTAAGCTCCCTGCATGTAAATGTACATGTCTGTGTAGCCATCCTCTCCAGTTGAAATCATTATCTTCCTTTAGTTTAAACAGAAAGGCAAGAGTTTAACCCTTTTGCTGTGATATCCAAATGACTATTTCCATCTGCTGACTGTGACGTTTAAGTTTACCCCATGAGCTCAAAAAAACTTTTCTCCATTTACAAGATTTTCAAATGTGTTTTTCCTGTGGCTTGCACTGTTAACAACAAAGATGCTTTGTATGCCATATTGTGTAACATTTTGTAATACATTTTTTGTCAGCAATGCCATTAAATTCTAATACATCTATACTTAAATCTAATTGATGCCACTTAGTATGTTTTGAGTATTTTTTGCTAAAATTTAACACAATGGTCAACTTATTGCCATATAATAAAAATTTAAAATAAAACTGTGATTTATATACAAAGCGGGTCAAAATGTCATTATTAAATGCATAAAATAGTGAGACTATCAACGTATATATGTTTTGTGGCTTTTTGACACATTTTGGAAAAAAAACAACTTGAAGTCAGTTAATGCAGTGGAAGGGTTAAGGAAACATTGAGTGCTTGCAGTACACCAGGGGCTGGGGCTGTAGGGTTACAGTCTCTTCTTCCTACTCACTGCCAGGCCCCCTGCCCTCATTTCTCTCACCTCATTAACTCAGCTCCCTGCTTCCCAGCCTGCCCTTCCCAGATCCATCCTACAAGTGGTCATCGAAGTTTTCTTAAGACAAACCTAATCATGTAACTTCCTCATTGAAACTTGGCCAATGGCTTCCTGTTGCATAGGCTATGGCGAAGCTGGCCTTCCTGTTGCTGAAGGCCAGCTTCTCCATAGCTTCTCTGCCTCTAGCTTGAGCTCCTGCTATTTTCCTACTTTTTTTTTTATTCTCTAGCCAGAATGAACTAAGTTTCCCAAACACTGCCTTTGCCAGAAGGGATTACATTTCTCAATGCCTTTGTACAGGCCTGGAATTGATTCCACCACTACTGAGGCCCAGCAGATATTTCTTCAGGACAAAGATGTGGCTGACTGAACCATCATTTGTTTTCCTTTTTAAAATTAAAAAAAAACAATTTCAAGTAGATGATACATAAATACAGTCATGTGCTACTTCACGAAGAGGATACGTTCTGAGAAATATGTTGTTAGCGATTTCATCATTGTGTGAACACCACAGAGTACACTTACACAAACCTAGGTGGTATAGCCTGCTACACAGCTAGGCTGTATGGGATAGCCCAGTGCTTGAGGGCTCCAAGCCTGTATGGCAAGTTACCATACTGAATACTGTAGACAACTAATGTATTGTGCTCCGACGTTAAGATGGCTGTGAGGTCACTAGGCAATAGGAATTTTTTAGCACCACTGCAATATTGTGGGACCACTTTTGTATATGTGGTTCATTGTTGAATGAAATATTATTAAGCAGCACATGACCATATATAACATGTCATACTAGTTAATGTAAAGACTAAAAAGAATTTTAACACTATATAGATGATAAGACTACTTGTTCCCCTGAAGCTCCCTGTCTTATCTCTCTACCCTCTCTGTCTAGAGGTAAATGCTGTCCTGAATAGTAAGTTAATCATTCCCTTGCTTTTCTTTACAGTTTGACTACATAATGTGTTTATCCTTAAACAGTGTTTCTTGGTTTTGCCTGTTACTTGAATTTTATATATAAATGGAATCATACTATATGCCTTTTTTCCGTGTTCTTTGCTCAGTATTCTTTTTAAGAATCATGCAGGCCAGTAAACATAGCTGTAGTTCAGTCATTTTACAGGTATGTGTTCCATTGTATAGATGTGCCACAATTATCCATTCTATTAATGGATATCCTTGTCCATGTCTCTTGGTACACATATAGAAGTTTTCCCTAGGGAATGAACTTGCTGGATCATAGGACATGCATACCACACACCTTCAACTCTATTGGTATTGCCCAATTTTCTCAAGCAGCTGAACTGGTTTATACTTCACCAACAGTGCACATGATGTTCTCCACAAAGGCTCCTCTTTTTGGAGAAGGGGAGAAGCTCTTTTGCCACTCAGGAAAAAAATGTTTGTTAGATAAATGAATCATAGCTACTACATTGGGATAATTTCCTATCTTAAAATTCTTTCCTCTTGATTTTCTTTCTTTTCTTCATTGTAGAAGAACCCACCAAGTCCCTATAACCTTGCATATAAGTATAACTTTGAGTATTCAGTGGTTTTCAACATGGTACTTTGGATAATGATCACCTTGGCCTTGGCTGTGATTATCACCTCCTACAATATTTGGAACATGGATCCTGGATACGATAGCATCATTTATAGGATGACAAACCAGAAGATCCGAATGGATTGAACTTTCCGTATGCCTGACTTAGAAAAGGGGTTCTGAATTGGCTATTTTGTTACAATAAATCTTTTAGTGTAGTTTAAAGTAGGTAGTATACTTTAAGTTTTTAAAGTAAATTTTGTTCTCTATTTTGTGTGTGCCTATGAAGTTGTTTTAGTGAATTACAGTATTGACATGAATTGTGTGATGTAGATTCCATAATATGCTCAAATAATATGATGTAACCATTTAATATCATTCCATTCCATTTAATATTTGGAAACAATGCACTGAAATAAATGTAAAACATTTAGAATAGCTTGTGTTATTTATGTTGGGAAAATGCACTGAATTTAATAGAGAAACTTATGAATGCTTAATTTCCTTACACAGGATAGGTTAAAATGATATTTGGGCTCTTATATATTATGAACCATTTGTAAACCTCTTGATTTGATGTAAATATCTCTGAAACAAGAGAAAAGGTTTTTATCTTAGAACAACCCTAGAATACGAATGTGTGTATACAATTGCTTAGATTTGGAACACAGGATAGCTGTTTTTTAACCTCTTCTGAAAGTTTGGTGATCCGGATGATCTAGTGTGAATATTAAAAATATTACATTGATCTAAGAAGAAACTAGCTTTGTGGAGTTATAGATGCTCATTATTATATATACAAAAACAAACACTTGGGGCATGAATATAAAAAAATCTTTTCATTTCAGTAACTTTACCCACTGTGTAAGTTACTATGGTTGTGGTACAACATCATCCTATAGAATATTAAGTGAAAGTAGACACTCCCTAATTTTTGTGTGGAAGTGGACCAATGTCTATAAAGAGTCACAAATAAAGTTAATGATGATTCCAAATTTGTGTCATTTCATTACTAAATGTGTTTTATGTTGTAAATCCCTAAACAGGGTTTTATTTAGTCAATATTGGCTGTTTTATTTTATGAATGATTTCATACTTTTTAAAAGTTGTTTATTTTCCTGGTTATATTTTTTTAAAATAATTTTTATTTTTTCCATTACAGTTGCCATACAATATTAGTTTCAGGTGTACAACATAGTAATTAGACATCAATGTAACTTAGGAAGTGAGCACCCTGATAAATCTGGTCCCCATCTAACACCACACATAGTTATTACAATATCATTAACTGTGTTCCTTATGCTATACCTACTTTGTAACTATCAATTTGTACTTCTATATCCCTTCCCCTTTTTGACCACCCCCCCAAGTCTCCCATCTGGCAACCATCAAAAGATTCTTTGTATCTATGATTCTGATTCAGGTTTATTTTATTCTTTAAATTCACATATGAGTATAAGTGAAATCATACAGTATTTGTCTTTCTCTGTCTGACTTACTCCACTCAGCACAATACTCTCTAGGTCCATCCATGATGTTGGAGATGGCAAGATTTCATTCTGTTTTGTGGCTGAATATTATTCCATTGTATATATGTACCACCTTCTCTTTATCCATTTATCCATTGATTGGTACATAGGTTGCCTCCATAACTTGGCTATTACAATAATGTTGCAATGAATATATGAATGTACATATTCCTTTGAAATAGTGTTTTGGGTTTCTTTGGATAAATACCCAGAAGTGGGATTATTGGGTCCTTCTTTGTCTCTTGTTATAGCCTTTGTTTTAAAATCTATTTTGTCTGCTATAAATATGGCTACCCCAGCTTTTTTTTTAAATTTCCATTTTCATGAAATTCAGTCTGTGCCTTTTGATCTGAATTGAGTCTCTTAGAGGCAGCATACGTAGGGTTTTGTTTTCTCATCCATTCAGCCACCCTATGTCTTTTGATTGGAGCATTTAACCCATTTACATTTAAAGTAAGTACTGATAGACATGTAGTTATTGCCATTTTACTAATATATTTTTTATCTTTTCTTCTTTAAAAAGTCACTTTAACATTTCTTGTAATATGGGTGTGATGGTTATAAATGCCTTGAGCTTTTTCTTGTCTGGGAAGCTCTTTACCTCTCCTTCAGTTGTAAATGATAGCTTTGCTGGGTGGAGTAAACTTGATTGTAGGTCTTCGCTTTTCATCACTGAATATTTCATGCCAATCCCTTCTGGCCCACAAAGTTTTTGTTAAGAAATCAGCTGACAGTCCTTTAAAAGCTCCCTTGTAGGTAACTAACTGCTTTTCTCTTGCCACTTTTAAGAGTCTCTCTTTGTCTTTAACCTTTGGCATTTTAATAGTGGTGTGTCTTGGTGTGGGCCTGTTTGGGTTCATCTTGTTTTGGACTCTGCACTTCCTGAGTTTGTAGGTCTATTCATCAGGTTAGGGAAATTTTCCATCGTTATTTCTTCAAATAGGTTTTCAAATCCTTGTTCTCTCTGTCTTCTCCTCTGGTAGTCCTATTTTTATGTTTCCTATCTCTTTGTTGATGATTTCCCTGAGATCATTGAGCATCCTTAAAAACCAGTATTTAGAACTCAGCATCTAGTAGATTGCTTGCCTCCATATTGTTTAGTTCTTTTTCTGGAGCTTTGTTCTGATCTTTTATTTGAAACATGTTTCTTGTCTCCTCATTTTGGGTGCTTCCCTGTGTTTGTTTCTATGCGTTAGGTAGAAGTGCTATGGCTCCCAGTCTTAGTAGAGTGGACTTATGTAGTAGGTGTCCTGTTGGGCCCAGAGGTGCAGTCTCCCTGGTCACCTGAGCTGGGTGATCCAGGTGTGTCCCTTGTGTGGGATGTGTGTGCCCTCCTATTGTAGTTGAGGCTTGATTGCCATTGGCATGTCAGTAGGAGGGATTGATTTTGAGGACTGGCTGTGACTACAGTGGAGGAATTGTTATATAGGGGCTGATCCTGTGAAGCAGGAGTTGCTTTAGCAGGGCTTTGGTGCCTGCCCAGTCTGCCCTTTGGGTGTATCATTTTTAGAGGTGGTTAGGTGGTGCTCTCGTGTGGTCTGAAGCAGGCATATTGATTCTGAGGCCTCTTGGGAGGTGTTCTGGTGCAGACCAAGGTCAGCTGCTGCCTGTGCCTTGTCCTGGACCACTTGGTATGAGCTATAAAGTGATCTGAAGATGGTTGCCACTGTGCTGGGCTTGGAGGTACCTGGGAGAGACTAAGCTGCTAACAGTCCAGCTGTAGTGCTGGGCTTGGGACTGCTTAGCAAGAGAAATGGGGCATGCCGGGGCCAGATGCTGCTTGTTTGTGGTTTGTGAACCTTACAGGGATTTTAGCAAAGACTGCAGCATAAGCAGCTTGGGTGGCCCCACAAACTGTGTGGGGTGGAGTCTCAGAGAATCACTAGGGCAGGGTGAATGGTGTTAGCTACGTTGATGGAGACTCATAGATTGGGAGAGGGCTTAGTAAAGGAACAATAGCTTCTGCCAGTACTTTTATCTGGGAGAAAGCTGCTCCTCCAAACTCTCACCCTAAAGCCTGACAACTCAGTTCCTCCCTATATGTCCCTGGCACCTTCTGAGCTGCTACCCCAGTGCTGGAGCTCAGAGTGAGTCCATCAGCAAGTAAGTCTGTGCCCAAGCCCTTTAAGAGTGCTGGTCCCCTCTGTCTCAGCCACAGTCTCCTCTGGTTTTCACAGCTAGAAGTTATGGGGACTTCTCTTTCTAGCAATGGAACTCTGGGCTGGGAAGCCTGGTATGGGGCTGGCACCCCCTCGCTCCCCTGGGGGCACCTTCAAAGCTGAGATAGCCATCCTGATTTTTAACTACAGCATGTGAGTGTGGGACAAGTCTGTTCTGTGTCTCTGCCACTCCTTCCAGTCTCAATGTGGCTTCTTCTGTATGTCCTTAGTTTTAGGACTTCTGTTCAGCTAGACTTCAGGGGATTCTCAATGATGGTTGTTCTGTAGTTTAGTTGTAATTCTGATTTGGTTGTTGGAGGAGGCTAGCACAGCATTTACCTACTCTGCCATCTTGACCAGAAATCTCATGCATTTCTTTTCACATTTGTTTATTCTCACTACCTCCTGAGATTGTACCAAAATAATAGGTTGACACTTGAATTACCTCCCCTGTTATTGAATTTATACAGAATATATGAAAAGTTCACACTAGACTTTAAGTAGGAAAGGCTTAAATTTCCCTATAGCATTTTAAAAGATGAATAAGTAACTAATGGGTTAGAACGTGAAAGACTATCTAAGGCAAGCTTGTTCAACCTTCGGCCTGCAGGCCACATGCGGCCCAGGATGGCTTTGAATGCAGCCCAACACAAAATCATAAACTTAAAGCATTACAAAAATTATGCATGGACCTTTTTTTTAGCTCAGCAGCTATCGTTAGTGTTAGTGTGTTTTATGTGTGGCCCAAGACAGTTCTTCCAATGTGGCCCAGCAAAGCGAAAAGGTTGGACACCCCTGATCTAAGGTACACACTTAAAGGTTTTACTTTTCTTAAAAGACTTACATATTAAAATTTAAAAGTTCATGATGATGTAGCTAAATTATTTTAGTATGAATTGTGCTGCCCTGCATCTGGGAACCCTACTTGGGTTTATTATTAGCTGTTTCTGCCTCTTCTTTGGAAAGATCATCAAATCATTTCTAAGTAGTAATAACACTGAGGTTGGCAGGTTTGAGGAAATGGAGACTGTTTAGGTGTGTTTTCTGCCACTTAACTGCAGGATACCTTTGACAATTATAGTGTTAAGCGTCCACAGGGTAGAGGAAATTTTTGTTTTCTTTTTGCCTCCCACAGAACTATAAATAATAATGAAGTTGATAACTCCACAGGGAAGAAAACAACACTTCTAAAATCACTCAAGTATTCTTCACAGGTACCCAGTGCCAAGTTTATGGGGTGAGGGTTTTGCAGCTGTCTAGTCCCAAAACATGCTGACCCCCATGGAACCCAACAGGGCCTATGTTTAGGAAGCAGGAATCCATAATGCTGCAGAGTGGTTAGAATTCATTCTTCTTTCGCAAGTTTCTTCTATAAACATTGCCACAAAAGTTAGATTGTTCTGATTAAATATGAAGTAAACCAGTGCCTTTGTAATTTAAAATTGATGAGACTTTAAGTTCTAGGGGAAGAAAAAAAATTAATTACATGACAGCACTAATCCTTATAGGGTAAATGGCATCAGCACCCTTCTATCTGTGTTAGACAGAAAGCAATTAATTAAAATAAATGTTCTGCCAAGATTATTACACCTGTTGCTGATGATTTGCTCTTAAATTAAGTCTAATTTGTTCAGGAACATAAATCAGTGTGTGAGAGGCAGGAAAGCCAGACTCATGGTCGTCTATTCCACTGACATTGAAAGAGAAAATCCAATCATTTTCTATCTAATTGGTACACTGTTGCAGGTTTATCAGATATCTGAGATTTTACATGTGGTAGGTAGTGCTTATGGTCTACTTCTATTAGGAATAATATAGAATCCATTTTTACTTTCTTTTGCTATGTCTTTTTTGAAAGAATTATATTCTCAGTCCATTTTCATTGGTACCAAATAATGTGGAAGCCATAAGCCTTTTAATGGATGATCAAACCAGTAATTCCCAAAGTACTTAGGAAGTAGGGTCAATGACCATGCGGTGGCGTCAAGCATTCAGGCTTAGGCAAAGTTTCTTTCTAGCCTTCTCGTTATAGAATGACTATGCAATGGTTTCTTGGGGGAAAAAATGAGAGTTTTTGGAGAAGGCCATTAGTAAGAAACACTGTAATTAAAATGTATCAAGTCATACAGATGAATTCAGTTCACTGCTTCACCATTTACTGGCTAAATAATCTTGGGCAAATCCCTTAATCTCTTTGAATCAAAGTTTTTAATCTATATAATGGGGATGGTAATACTCCAGGTTTGTAAAAATTAGCATTCAGCAGGATAACGTGTTCTAAGGTTTGTGAATTCTTAATATAAACTATAATAACAGAACTAAATTCAGGGAACTCTGCTTGGACCCATCATTGATGTATACTAGCCAGTTTCTTCATTGCAAACATTAGTAACAAAGTTTGGTTAAGTTATATTAATTGTCCTACTAATGACCTTTTACTAAATCAAGATCCAATTCAGGAGCAGACATTGCATTTAGTTGTCATACCTCCTTTAATTTGGGACAGTTCACCTTTAAAGAGTAATGGTCAGTTATTTTATAGAATGTCCCTCAATTTGGGTTTGTTTGATATTTACTCATGTTGAAATTCAGGTTATGTGTTTTTGGAAGGAACACATAACCTGAAGTGATGTGTCCATCTCAGCATATCCTTATAGGTGGCATATGTCAGTACGTCTCATTTTGGTGACATAAGTGTAAGTTAAGGTGGTACCTGCCAGGTTTCTCCCTAGAAAGTTATTATTTTTTTTTGTAATTAGATACTTTAAGACTATATTTATATTCCATTTTTCATCCTGCTTTCACCCATTCATTTTAGCATCCATTGATGATTCTTGCCTGAAATATATTACTGTGCTGTTTGCCAAATGATGATTTTCTCATTCCATTGTTCCTTCTATCTTTATTAATTGGAATTCTGTAAAGAAGAGCTTTCCTTCCTTTCCCATTATTTATTTCATTATTTATATCACATGAACTCATGGATGTTTGTTTTAGTCTCTGTTATAATCCATTACCACCATTTATTTTGTCTCTCAATTATCCCAGATTTGGCCAATGAGAGCCCCTTTTGTTGGCTCCTGTGTCCTTTTGAAATGTCCCGATCATTTATTGAGCACTTGTTTGCCTTCTGGCACCACATGATATTTATGAACTACATTTTCAAGTTAACTACCTTTATGCGATACCTTTATTATGATACCATTATGTGATGGGGGAAAGATGGGCAGGGGGGCAGGTACCATTTGGAATATATAAATATAATACGTAACAAAATGAGGAAGAAATTAGGGTATAGATTTTTCTTGTCATTTCAAAACATTTCAAAACAAGATCAAGGCTGATTTTTATGAGTTTTTTTCTACTACTTCTTCAATGTTCCCTTTACCTTCAGCTATCCCTGAAGATCGAAGGAGTCTTCCAGCAACTTGCTGGTGGACCAAGGGGGCTGAACAAAGTGGTCCACAGACTGGTGCTAGTTTGTGGACTGCTATAAGTCTGCAATGTGGTAAGTACAAAACTTGAGATCAGTGATGAGAAATTTTTATAGCAATTTGACATTACATGGTCCAACCACATGATCAATACACTGAAAAAGGCACAGACCAGTTTGGGTGTTGTAAAGCTTGCAGGGTGAGTCACATATAGAACAAGTTGCGTCCTAGTCATGCACAACAAAACCATGTCATAATCGAATATAGTTGAAGGTTAGTTTGCCAACTGTTACCCAAAAGTATATGAAATTCAGAATTTATATTTAACTCTAACTTTTATATCATAAATTGTTGGAACTGGATGAAGATTTGAAGACATTTTGGGACTAAATCATCACTTGCTTTTATTTTGGATGAAAATTAAAAATGAATATCCTGAGCTGGCTGAATTACTTTAAAATATCTCCTTCCTTTCCTGTCAACATAGCTCTGTGAGACTAGTTTCTCTACTATAAATGTTCTTAACACAAAATATAGAAATAGTTTAACTATAGATCGTCCCCTACCTCAGCGGCGTCCAACCTTTTGGCTTCCCTGGGCTACACTGGAAAAAGAATTGTCTTGGGCCACACATAAAATACTAACAATAGCTGAGGAGCTAAAAAAAAAGGGGGGGGGGTTGCAAAAATCTCATAATGTTTTAAGAACTTGTGTTGGGCTGCATTCAAAGCCATCCTGGGCCATAGGTTGGACAGGCTTGCTCTACATGTAGCACTGTCAACAATCAAACCTCAGTCAGATAGGCTAACAAGCAACTGAGCTTATTCATCACATTTAATACTTAAAATATTAATATACATGGTTTTTGTTCAAAGTGTGCACTTAGGCATTTAATGTGGGGGGATTGCTTTAACTCATAACTTTTTATTTAGTTACAGCTGTGAAATGATAGTTATGAATATAATAGTGATTATTAATTGCCTATATATTCACTTTGAATGAATAGTTTTTATAAAGCTTTATAGGTTGCTTCTGATTATATTGATTTAAAATGCAATTTTATCTGTTAAATATGATAATACAATTGGGCTTGTATTTTTTATCCTTAAAAATTTCACTTTCATTTTATTTTACAAAAACAGTGGTCCACCATGCATTTGAAATTAAAAGTCGGTCCTCTACCACAGCACAGAAGCACTGCTCCAGAAGAGCCCCTGCCTGTACCTCCACCTCACTCCCACCCTGTGTGGCAACAATGCTCTTGTTCCTTGAGAGGAAGAAGGTGCTATTGAACTAGGAACTCTGTCCACAAAATGCCTTGGCGTAGAAAAAAAATTAAACTCAATGCAAAACTACTTTAAGAAGAAAACAGAAAATAAAAATCAGCTAATTCAGAAAATTCTCCCATAAAAGCCAACCATGAAAAATCCAAACTGAATTAAATACACTTAAATACATTTTTCAATATAAAAAAAAAAATCCTAAAATCAGAAATGTAAAAACTAAGAATGGAAATGGACAAACCGGTAGAAATGCAAGAGAGTTGACTGAAGTCAAGAGTAAAAGACAACCATCTCAATTGAATAATTACAAGGCACCCAAGGGAAAACATTCAAATGAAAATTTAATAAAGGATACTGTGTAAAGATGGGGAGAAAAAGCAAGAAAATGAAAAGCAGGTAAAGAAGTAAAAAGGGTCAGAGAGAAAAGTGGTTGAAATGGAAAATATGCAAGAAAACTCCAACATAGATATAATTTGAGTCCTAAAGAAAAGCCACAATGGAAGAGATCTAATATTTAGAAACTAATCCAAGAAAACTTTCCAGAAATGAAAAAAATCTACATATTAAAAGGGCCCACCATGTACTTGAGAAAATTGACCTGAATCTATCAACTCTGAGACGTATTTTAATAAAATTTTAGACTCTAGAGACAAAGAAAAGATCTTCAGGGCATCCAAGTAAAAGGTCAAATTACTTATATGAAAAAGAAAATTTGCCTGGCATCAGACCTCAAGAGTAATACACAAAGTATTGCAAGAATGGAACAGCATTTTCAAGAAATTCAAGGAAAGAAAATGCAAGCCAAGAATTTTATATCTAGCCTGGCTGCCCTTTAAGAATTATGTATATAGAAAACACGTTTCAACTTTGAAACACTCCTAAAAGACACAAGAATAGGCTTGACAAATAAAAAGACATCTTTTTGAATAGGAAAACATATATAGCAGTCAGTGTGCTCCAGAGAATATATGATATGTGTGAGGGCTGTCCGGAAAAAAATCCAGCCATAAATGCCTCTATTTTTCATGTTACGTGGCTGGATACTTTCTGGACAGCCCTTGTATATCTCACACATACACAGGAACTCGTTCATGTGATTGTGGGGGCAGGCCAGCAGGCTGGAAATTCAGGCAGTATTTGTTACAGTCTTGAGGCAGAATTCCTTACAAGAACAAGTCATATTACATCTGCAATGACCCTATTCCCAAATAAGATCACGTTCTGTGGTACCAGGGGTTTGAACTTCAACATATCTTTTTGGTGGATGAAATTCAACCCACAACAACATCATAAGAATGTCAGTTCTCCCTAATTATCAAATTTAATGTGATTCCAATGAAAATAAAAATGTTTATGGAGCTAGACAAATTGATCCTAAAGTTTATATGTGAAAAACTAAGAAAACACTGAAAAGGGAAGGTTACATGGGTGAGCTACCCCTACCAGACATTAAAACAAAGCCTCTCTGATTAAAACAGTATGGTACTGGTGCATTAATATGACAAACCAATGGAACAGAATAGAAAGTCCAGAAATAGACTGAAGTCCATATGAAAATTTAGTATATAGTAAAAGTGGCATCTCAAATTACTGGGCAAAGTCAGGCTTTTTAATAAATAATGTTGGGGCAACATGATACCCATTCGGAAGAAGATAAAACTAGATCCCTATCTCCCAGCACACACAAAAATGAACTTCAAATGGATGAGAGATCTCAAATTTAAAGAGAAACCATACAAGTACTAGAGGAAAATGGTGCATTATTTTACATCTCGAGTGTGAGTGTAAGCTTTTCTAAGTTGACTCAAATTCAGATGCAATAAAATAAAATGTTGATAAATTTGACTATCTTACATTTTTAATAATTTGGTAGAAGCATGTTTTAGATATCATATATCTATTTCAATGATGTTTTACTACATTTACCAAGTTGTGCAAGATCACTATAAATCACTTTAACACATTCTCATCACCCCAGTAAGATCCCTCATGCACATTTACCATTAATCTCATTTCCCACTCAGACCCCTGTGGCGACTACTGTCTCCACAGATTTGCCTTTTCTGGACATTTTATATAAATGACACCATGCAGTATGTGATCTTTTGTGTCTGGCTTCTTTCACTGGGCATAATGTTTTTGAGGTTCCTTTATGTCATAGCATGTATCCACAGTTCATACCTTTTTATTGTTGAATAGTGTTCCTTGTATGGGTATACCACATTTTGTCTATCCATTCACAATTTGGGACTATTATGAGTAATGGTGCTAAAAACACCATCCATAAAAGTGTAAAAAAAGTGACAACCAGGAGAAAATTTGCAACATACATTGCAGATAAAGTATTAATACATCTCTAATATATGAAGAGCTTTCAAAATTTGAAAGGAAGAATTCCAAAATTCCTATTTAGAAATAAGCCAAAAAGATATGAAAATGGTCCTTAAATATGTGAAAAGATGTTCAAAGTCACTCATAATAACTTAAAAACTATACTGAGAACACTGACTAGAATGGCTATAATAAACAAGGTCGATAACAACAAATGTTAGTGAGGATGTGGAGAAATTGGAAGCCTCATTTCTGATGGGAATGTAAAATGTTACAGCCACTTTGGAAGACAGTCTGGATGTTCCTCAAAAGATTACACATAGAGTTACATGACTCAGCCATTCTGTTCCTAGGTATCTACTCAAGAGAAATGAAAACATACATCCACACAAAAACTTGTACGTGACTATTCATGGTAGCGTTGTTTATAATAGCTAAAACTGCAGACAACTCAAATATCCATCAACTGATGAATGGATAAACAAGATGGGATGTATCCACATAGTGGAAGAGTATTCCACCATATAAAGGAATGAAGTACTACTACATGCTACAACATGGATGGACCTTGAAAACATGCTAAGGGAAAGACTTTTTAATAAATGTGAGACATAAAACATCACATTGTATGATTTCATTTATGTGAAATGTCCAGAAGAAGCCACTCGTTATAGTCAGAAAGTAGCTGACTTGAGAAAGGGGAGAATGAGCAAAGACTACTAATGGGTACAGGTTTCTTTTAGGGGTGATGAAAATGTTCTAGAATTGACTGTAGTGATGGCTGCACAGCTCTGTGAATATACTAAGAACCGCTGAATTGTATACTTTTTTTTTTTATGTGGGTAGTTCCCTAGCTGGGAATCGAACCCAGGCCTCAGTGTTGAGAGCACCGAAGCCTAGCCACTACACCACCAGGGAACTCCCTGAATTGTATACTTCACCCGAATTGTATGGTACGTGAAGTATACCTTGATACAGCTGTTATAAAAAAAGGAAGCTAAATATAAGGTGATGGAAAGAGAAGTCACATTAGGTGGTGAACTTATTATACATCAAGTGGACAATGCACTGTAGAATTGTATGCCTTAAACCTACGTAATCCTTGCTAACAGATGTCACCCCAATAAGTCTAACAATAAAAATGAATTTAAAAGAAGAATTAAAAAAAAAGAAAGAAAATAAAAGAAACTACAGTGAGATACTATCTCTCATCTATCAGATTAGAAACTAGCTATTAAAAAAGAAAATGTGCAAGATCTCTATGAGGTGAAATGGGGTGATTTCTAGGATATATATGGAAAATGAAAAAGTATAAATAGTCTGTTCTCATTTGTGTAAGACAGGAGAAGTAAATATGCACATAGCTCCTTATTTTTGCAAAAGGAAACAGGAAGGATGAACCACAAAACAGGGAAGTTAACTGCCTATAAGGTGTGTGTGTGCGGGGTCAGGTTGGGTAGACAGTATGGAAAATCAAGGAGAAAATGGCCCTTGCAGGGTTTATTTTCCTGTGTCGGTTAATATCGAAAGGTCAGAGGAAACAGCTTCAAGGGGCTGCCACTGTCCAAATATGAGCCAACTGGAGCATCAAAATTAAGAGGACAATAAAGGATTACAACTCACCTAATAAAAGAAGAATCCATGAGACCACATTAATAACATACAGGTAAGTATATCAATGTGGGGAGAAGAGAGTTCTTCCTTACAGCAATGCTGACTGACACATGGAAGGACTGGTAGAATTGGAAAATTGTCACTTTGCATCCATCACAGTAAATATTGATTTGGAATGAATCATTGATGCTAAATCTACAGAAGAGAAAGTATGATAGGGAGCAAGATATTTACCTAGTCTTAAAGTATCTATACGGATCATTTATTAGCTGCAACAGGCAGACTTGTAACTCTGCAGTGGAGAAACTGGACAGTGTCTTCACCAGGTGATCAAATGTCCATGATCAAAGAGGGACAGATAGACGGGTGCTTCTGAATGTGATCCTCTGAGAAGGACACAGATCACTTTGAGAGTATTTTGACTGAGAAAATATAACGTGAATCTAATTGTGAGAACATATCAGGTAAGCTCCGACTGAAGAACATTGTGTAAAATAACTGGCCTGCACTCTTCAAATTGTCAATGTCATGAAAAACAAAGGAAGACCAAGAAACTGATCCAGGTAAAAGGGGACAGAGAAATATCCTACATGATACTGGACTGGAACCTTACTAAAGAAAAAGAAAAGCTATAAAGACATTATTGGGACAACTGACAAAATTGAAATATGGACTATAATTACCTAAAGTATTATATACAATGTTATATCACTGATAACTATACTGTGGTTACACAGAGAATATCTCTGTTCTTAGGAAATATACACTGAAGTATTAAGGAGTAAAGCAGAATAATGTATGCAACCTACTCTCAAATGGTTCAGATAAAATAGATAGTAATATGTGTTTGGAGAATATTATGTGTGTGTGTATGTAAATATATATCGCTGTCTGAAAAAAATCCAGCCATGAATGCCTCTATTTTTCGTATTACATGGCTGGATACTTAATGGTTAGCCTACACACACACACACACACACACACACACACACACACACACACACACACGAGGTCTGGCTGGAAAAAATCCAGCCATAAATGCCTCTATTTTTCATATTACATAACTAGATAATGAAAAATAGAAGCATTTATGACTGGATTTTTTTCTGGACAGCCCTCGTGTGTGTGTGTGTGTGTGTGTGTGTGTGTGTATACACATACGTATACACCATGTACATAACATACATATATCTATAAAAAGAACATGGCAAAGTTTAAAATTGGTTGCAGTGATTTGTACTGTGTCAACCTGGCTGAGCCAGAACCATGTTTCCCAGAATTCCCGCCTCCCCATGGTTCCAGGTAAGAGTTGGATCAGAGATCATTGTAAGAGATTTGGCATATGACTCTCAGACGGCAGTTGGTGTTAAATGCAGTGGAAGACAGACGCAGAGGTGGTGGCAGATTCCAGCTTGTTCTATTCTTGGCTCTGTAGCCAGCTCTTCTTCCCAACTGACTGCTAATCTTACTGACCAACAGTGCTCGCTCCCCTGGCCCATCACCTGACTCTTAGCTGAGGGCATCTCAAAGGTAACCCCCACCCCCACCTCTCCACCAGCCTCCCTTGGGCCCCAGGCCCCCCACTGGCTGCTGAATGGGCCTGGCTCCTCACCTTGACTTCTTATCCTTCAGCCGCCCTTTCAGACCCCGTCACCTTGCCAGCTCCCTCCATAGCTCTGTTCCCTCTATTCCCTGTAGCAAATCCTTCTCACTCACAGGGGCCCTGCTTCCCTGACAGAACCCTGATATTGGTGAATCTGAGTAAAGGATATATGAGAGTTCTCTGTATTGCAACTTTTTTGTAAGTGTAAAATGTTTTCAAAATAAAGTTTTTAAAAAGACAAATTTCTACATTTTTATATGTTTTTCTGAGATTTAAAGTACTGGATGATTCTCTCACTAAAAGGTTATTTTTATTTATTTATTTATTTTTGGTGGTTCCCTGGCTGGGAATCGAACCCAGGCTGCAGCGTTGAGAGCGCCGAAGCCTAGCCACACCACCAAGGAACCCCACTAAAAGGTTTTTTAAAAAGTTTTTTTATTTCTGGTACAAAAACTAAGTATGAGGAGTAGGCACTAACCTACAAGGTTGGACAATTAATTTTTTTAACTCATCCTAGCAAAAGTGTTACATAACTGATCGCTGAATATCACTACTGTCACCTTCGCAGTATTCCCCTTGGGAAGCTATGCACTGATGCCAGCACCTCATCTACCCTTCAAAGCAATTTTGGAACTTTTTTTCTGGAATGGCCATCAGAGCTGCTGTCAAAACCAAAATCTTGCCAAGATTATAATACCTTACGGAGTTGTTTGTACAGTGCTGCCAACATAAGCACAAGATTGGCAAGTTTGTGAACTTAATTGTCAGGTTTCGGGGATGATGACAGCTCTGATGGCCATTCCAGAAAAAGAGTTCCAAAACAGCTTTGAAGGGTGGACGAGGCGCTGGCATCGGTGCATAACTTCCCAAGGGGAGTACTTCGAAGGTGACGGTAGTGATACTCAGCAGTGAGGTACGTAGCACTTTTTCTAGGATGAGTTTGCAAACTTAATTGTCCAATCTTTTATTTCCTATGACAGGACACCCTCCACATGAGGCCTTGGGAAAAGAACGAGTGGAGGAAGGCTTTACAGCCTTCTGCTTGTTTCAACATTGGCCTAATCTGAGGACACAGGAATAAGGCAGAGATGAAACAAAAGATTGGGAGGAAGCAGCATTACTCTGAAGTCTACATCCACCCGATTCCTCCTGCCACTTGATTACACCAAGGGACCCAGACCAGATTACGACACAAGGGGCATTTTATAGCTAGAGAAACTGAAGTACAACACACTTAACTGACATTCAGGTAGCTACTGGAGAATGCTGGATAACCACCCAGGCTTCCGCCATTGTATCCACATGCGGAAAAAAAACAGCGTAAGAAGGCAGATTAGAATCAGAGCCACAGATGGCTCTAAAATTACTTTCAGCGGTAACTGAAAATAGCAGAGCCAATATATCTGCCTATTGTTTTATTCATTCAGCTTCTCTTGAGGCACTATGCTATTTATTCCCTTTGGTAGAATTTAAGAGCAAATATACCAAGGAAATCAGCATAGGATGTGGCCAAAAAAATTCATAAAATTCCCAAATTCTAAATGTTCAGGAACAGTCTTATGTTGTGTAAATGTTGGCCAGCATTCGAGGGCAAGTTTAATGAAATGTATTTCTGACTTCTGTTTTAAACCACGAGATAGAAAATCATTTAAAAAATAAAATGTTGCCATCATTAGACTAAAGACTTGAGTCAGGCAAGAGTCATCAATGGATGCCAAATGCAGTAGGTTAAATATTGGATGAGGAAATGAATATTTGCATAATCTCAAAGTACCTCCCAACAAATGACTTATTAAATATAAATACAAAGGAGGAAATACTGACTTTACAGTGGAGAAACCTAGTGAACGTTACCTTAATAGCCCTAGTAACCAGACACATGGCATCATGTGCCTCCTAATGTGATGCACTGGGAAAGTACATCACTCCTGTGGGGTTCCTGCCCAAAATCACCACCCTGAAGGTAGTCATGAGGAAACATCAAATGAACCCAAATTGTGGGACATTTCTATCAAATAGCTGGCCTGTACTCTTCTAAAATGTCAAAGTCATGAATGCTACAGAAATGCAGAGGAACTGTTGTGGATTAAAGGAGACTAAAGAGACATCACTGTTAAATGCAATGTGTGACCCTAGTCTGAATCCTGGACTAGAAAAACAAAATTGTTACACAGGACATTATCGGGACAGTTGGCAAAATGTGAATAAGGATTGTAGATTATGGTATTATATCATTGTTAAATGTCTTGGTTTTGAGTGGTGTGTTGTGGTAATGTAAAAGAAAGTCCATGAATGTCCATATGCTTAGGAAATACACACCGAAGTTCTTAAGACATACCCTTAGGGTAGAGAAAACAGTAAAGGCAATGTGGCAAAATGTTAACAGCTGATAAGTTTGGGTGAAGGCTATATGGGAGTTCTTTTGACACTTCTTGCTTTGTTATTCTTATTTTAAACTATTTTCACTTTTCTGTGAGTTTGAAATTATTTCAAGATTAAAAGTTTAAAATAATTAAAATGAAAAGATGTGCTTTCTGTGGTACATTGCGTTGGAATTCACTGAAGAGTCTCGTAGGTTTAGGGTTGATAACGTCAAGCAGGATTTCACAGGACCTGTAACCTGGAATCTTGGTTAGAAGAGTGGGTGGTACATTTTCAATAGACTGGGATCTATCTTTGTACTTGCTTGTCTTCTCCCATCCTTTTCCTCTGAAAGATGTTGGTGAACTTGCCGACCATGTTCATCTTAGTGTCTCTGGGTTGATTCACACAGTAGGCCCTGACAGCTTTATGTTGGAGGGGCAGCACAGACAGTAGAAATGCCACTTCCAATAATTAATGGTAAAGAAATAGTAGTTAAAATAATGATAAACCTTCAGCTGTTTAGTCTCATCTATTAAAACACAGTGAAATACACAGCAGGACTAATTTACCTGTGGGGAAAGATAGTCACAGTCTAGCATTACTAATGTTCTCTAATCCCAAAACAGTTTTCTCATTTAACTTTGCTTCAGCCATTTGCTCATTTCTCGCCTTGTATCTTTCTCAAGTCAACCTTCAAGTGCTGGTTAAGTTTCATCACAATATCTTACTCTCTATTTGGGCCATTCGTTGCTACCATAACAACCAACAAATATCTACCAGGCACAAACCTTATAGAGAGGCAATATTTAGCTGGCATCTACCACTCTGGAATCTACCAGGAAAGTCACTTACACATTGTATCTACCTCCATTTCTCTAGCTGTAAAATGCCCCTCTGAATAGGCAGACCTTATCTTAATCAATTTGGGCCACATCCAGTCAACACGTTAGAAAGGCTTGTGGGGAGAAGGGATATATTTCATTTGGTGATACTTCCCCTGGCCTAAGGGAAATTACAACATAATTGGAAAGACAGAAGCACATCAGATGTTAAAGTGATTTGTGCAGACAGAACTGATGGGAGAAGTAGGGAACCTTAATCCTGGTCTCCCTTGAAGCCATTGTATAGCCATGGCAAATAACATGCTCTCTCAAGGCTTCATGCTTTATTTGTAAAATGAGGGGGTTGGGTTTGATGATAATAATAATAATAGTTAAAGTTCACTGAGCACTTATTATATACCAGGCCCTATACTCAGCATTGAATAAAGATTAACATATTGAAACCTCCCAATACTGCTGGGAGGTACATACCACTATCATCCCCATTTGACAGATAATCCACAAGATCCTTTTAACTCCAATGTTCTATAATTATGTGATTTTAAGTTAAGTAATATGGTAAACTGTATTTTTCAAAGGTAGCCACAATATTTCCCATCCCACATGCTCTTCTTAAAGTGTGACTTTGACATTCCTGCCTTTGAGAGATGGGTCTATGTACCCTCTCATTGAATGTGGGTAGGCTTGTGACTGAAGAAAGAGATGTTCTGTGACTGCTGAGGCTAAATCATAAAAGCCAACATAGTTTATATTAGTTTTTTTTTTTTCATTGCTGCACAACAGATTACCATAAACTTAGTGGCTTCAAACAGTAGCCATTTATTAGCTCACAGTCTGTAGGGTAGAATTCTGGGCATAGCATGGCTGGATTCTGTGCTCAGGGTCTCACAAGGCCAAAATGGCTAGACTAAGTTCTCGGGGGGTCATTGGGGATCACCTTAGAATTCTGCCTACCACATAGCTTCTGTGTTCCTTGTTTCACTTGTTCTTGGAGCTTAGCCACCATGCTGTGAGGAAACACAAGTAGCTTGTGGAGAAGAACTGAAACCTGCCAGCAAATAGTCCTAGCTGAGCTCTCAGCCAACAACCAGTATCAACTTGCCAGCCATGTTAGTGAGCCATTTTGAAAGTGCATCTTCCAGCCTCAAGCTGAGCTATCCCAGCTGGCAATCTATGGAGCAGATGAGCTGTCCCCAGTGAGTCCTGCCCAAACTACGAATTTGTGAGTAAAATAAAGGATTGACGTTGTTTTAAGCCTCTAAGTTGTGGAGTGATTTGTTACGCAGCAGAAGGTAAATGAAACCAAGTAATAACCCAAGTGAGATGGTTTACAAGTACTGAAAGCTTCTGTGGATAAGGAGTGGTAACTTACAATTCTTTTAGGACAGAAGCATCTGGCAATGAAGCCTAAAATGTCATTCAATTCATGCTTACTGATTTATTAATTCACACTTAAACTGAACTGATTTATACCAGTATACCAGTCATCCATATTTGGAAGCCCAGCATTTTAAAAGGGTTATCTAAAAATTTTTTTTATTATTTTTTTATTATTATTATGCTGCTTTACTTTTGAGCAATGGTTATACTACATACTTTTAAGCTATATTTGTGAAATATTTGGAAGATAAATAAACACAAATGTATTAACTTTTAAAGGAACAATGGGCTTATTTATAAATCACTAAAGTTTTCATATTTCACTGTACACTTAATTACTTTTCAACTATTATTTTTATTAGAAAAAGTAGAAAACACTGGGAAAATAATAACAGTTTTGTCATTAAGAATTTTCATCAATGGATATTAACCATTAGGTGAAAGAGAAAGACTACTGGAGAATAGAATATCCATATACTCTCAAACAGGCTCCTCCTGGATTATTTCTTGATTACAGAGGGGAAAAGGTGCCTTTACAATGGAAAAACCTGGCAGACAACTCCTTAACCAAATGATCAAACTTAGTATCTCCAATGATGGAACAATGTGACATCATGTGTCTGCTACTTGGATGCATTAAGGACAGACAAAACATCACCTGTGCAGTATTCTTGCCAAAAAATATTTAACCTAAATCTAACAATGAGAAAACAGACAAAGCCAAATTAAGAACATTCTGAAAAACCAATGACTTGTACACTTTAAAAATTTCAATGTCACTAAAGCCAAGAACACTGGAAAACTCTTTTAAATTAAGGGAGATTAATTTAAAAGAAATAATAACTAAATGTGAATCTTGGTTGGATCCTGACAAGAAAAAATAAAAATAAAAAGAACAGCCATGCACATTAGATAACAGTACTCTATTTAATGTTAAGTGTCTGAGTGGGTTATATTGTGGTTAAGTTAGGAGAATGTCCTTGTTAAGAGCCAGATCCTGGAATATTTAGGGGTGAAACATCACTAATGTCTACAAGTAATGCCCCAGCAAACTGTGTATGGACTAAAATCTTTACCTGCTTGAAGAATTTTGTATCAACATCTAGTCAACAGTGTCCACAGACTGGACAGAACAAGAAAAGTTTCCCTTTGTATGACCGAGGAGAAGCAGGCAGCTGGACACTCACCTTCCTGGGTGGAACGTGGAGCCCTGAGAACTTTAAGGTGGCTGCAGCATGATGGGAGTGAAGGAGGAGACTATCGTTTCACCTTCTGCTAGAGGGGGCGCGCACACACACACACACACACACACACACACACACATCACGTGCACTCTACACACTTTGGGTACTGACATGAAGGAAGGCACGAGAAAAATTCACACTCCGGCCACCAAAGGCACACACACGACAGTGGTACGTGCTATCTGGCGCACTTTATGGCATTCACGTGAAGGCACGAGGCCTTGGGCAGACGCCGCATCCGGGTAGGCTGTGACTTCCGGGTAGGCTGCGACTTCCGGGCAGGCTGCGGCTTCCGGGTAGGCTACGGCTTCCGGGCTCCACGCTCCAAGTCATTGTGAGCTGGCTGTTCATCCGGTAGCACTCCCACAGTTTAGTGATCAGGACAGCAATGGCGGCACTATGGCGGAAGGCGAGGGACTACCTGAAGAGCAAGGCGTTCAGGGATTATATAACCAGCACACACTTTTGGGGTCCCATGTTCAACTGGGGTTTACCGCTGGCCGCAATTAATGACATGAAGGCGTCACCGGAAATCATCAGTGGCCGCATGACAACAGCGCTCATCTTCTACTCGATGGCCTTCATGCGCTTCGCTTACCGCGTACAGCCTCGAAACTTGCTGCTGATGGCATGCCACGGCACCAACGTGATGGCACAGAGTGTGCAGGCGACACGCTTCCTGATCTACTACTACGGCGGCGGCGCAGCAGAGGCTACTGCTGCCACCACCACCGATGCTGCCATCGACACCACCGATGCTGCCATCAGTACCACCGATGACGATGACGACTGCACTACAGACTGCTACCCTGAGGCTATCAGCTGCAACTAGGTGGCCACCAGCCCCGGTCCTCAGTCCCCGAAATGAGTTTCTCAATGACTGGGAGGACCATATCGAATCTTTGCAGCTTGCGAGCACTGAACTTCTTAAAGACCAATGAAAAATTCGGCTTTGACTCTAAAACCGTGCTAATCTGATTTAAACCTGCAGTTTGGTTAATAAAAAGTAGCACTTAACTGAAACCAAGTGTTGCCTCTTTCTTGACCCAAAAATGAATGTTTTGAAAAAAGTTAATGGGACCTGAAACTCAGGGTTTTTTGTTTGTTTGTTTCTTTTTTTGCTTTTTGGTATGTGAGTAGCTCCCTGACTGGGAATGGAGCCCAGGCCGCAGCGCTGACAGCGCCAGCGCCGAAGCCTTAAGCCACTACACCACCAGGGAACTCCCCCAGGGGTTAGTTTTAATATGTAAGGAAGACGGTTTGAATGAAAGACATTTCAAAGTATCTCACTCATTGCTTTTTAAAATTTTCTTAAAGCTCTCTTGGGAACGTGTTTTGGGTGTCTAGGCCAAATAAAGATGCTTAATACATATGCCTTTTAAAATGTGGTAGAGCCAAAAATCTCTTTACACCAAAAGAAATTCAGGGGCTATTTATACTAATGGAAATACTTAGAAGTGACTTTAAATGAACTCAGTGAAATCCAGGTTAGGGTTTTAAGGAGTACTTATTAAGAGAAACTAATGTCTGTTGGTGACTCAGAGCAATTATAGAATCTTCCATGGAAACAGAATAAACAATTTTGAGATCAGTTGCTGTCAACCCTGTACTCTAGGTGAACAGAAAATAAAAATGACAAAATCCTAATCCTTTCCTGTTTTTCTCATGCCTAAAAATGGGGGAAATGGCAGTTTTGTAAAACAGGTTAACCTATCACCCTGTGTTGAACAGTAGTTAGGGTTGGGGGTCAGGATTAGTGGTCAACAGTATTATCCCTCTAGGAATCTCATAGGTACTATGGTGTTTTCTTAAACCCAGGAGCAGGGGAGGGAAAAGGGTGAGGCTGTGGATGTGAGGCCATTCTGCAGCAGAGGGTACACTCTAGGCTTTGACCCAAAATCTCCCCCTCCTCTGGAGGACGCAGAAAGTTCCAGAGTTGTCTACCAGGAAACCCCAATGTATGTGTTTAAGATTGCTTAAACCCTGCTTTTTTTAAAAAGATTTCCAATGCAAAGAAACTAAAAACTATGTGAAAGATTCTGAAATTATCAGGCCTTGGATAAGACAGGCACATTAGTGGACTCTGGAAGATTCCCCTTTATCTTCTGTGGCATCTAACCAGAATCCTCTTTGTAGGCAGTTTCTGCATTTCACATTCTATGTTCATAAGGGGTCAAAAATAAACTCTGTAAAACTATAGTGTATTAGTTATCTATTGCGTTAACAAATTACCCCCAAACTTAGCTTAAAACAACTATTTATTATCTCACAATATCTGAGGGTCAGGAATCAGAGTGGCTTTGCTAGGTGCGGCTGGCTCAGACTTGCCTGGAGCTAGAGAATCCAGTTTCAAAGTCAGTTTACCGGAGGCTCCAGTTCCTTGTCACGAGGGCCATTGGGCTGCTCGCGACACGGTTCCCTCACAGCAGGTGTTCCAAGAGAGCAAAAGCTCGAGATGGAAACAATAGTCTTTTATAGCTTAATCTGGAAAGTGACATACCATCACTTCAGCTGTGTTTTATTGGTCACATGGACCAACCCTGGTACACTCTGGGAGGACAACACAGGGGCAGAAATACCAAGAAGCAGGGATCACTGAGGGCCATTTTGTAGGCTGGCTACCATACATGGTTCTAAAATAAAAACTGTCATGCCTTTCTGAAACTCAGTAGAAAGTAATAAAGCATGTAAGGTCACTGCCCACCTTCCCAAAAAGATGTCACAAAATGCTCAGTTTGCAGTTTTGTGGTCATTACTAACATGCATATGTCACAGAGCCTGGACTTGAGAAGCAGGTAGTGGTAGCCTGATAGTGGTAGCTTCTACTATTTTAATTAATTCAGACTATAATGCAGTAACAAAAAGCTGTTCTTAAAAGTTCTGACATGAATCATAACCTTATATCAAGATTTTTATTAGAACTTTGAAGGATCTTCTTCTTCGCCATGAGTCAAAATTAATATATTTTTAGGTTTGTCTTACAAAATGTATTTTGTAATTTGAGTATTATATTTCAATAAAAGGTCACTCTCTGTTGAAGGCATTTCAGAGCAGGTAGGTTTCTAATTAACCTGGTAAGGGAAAAGGTGGTACCTTTGCTAATAATTTCCTCTATTACTCTATATTTATAGTTTAGCAGGCAAAACCATTAGAGGAGATATCCAAAAGATTATACCTCCACTCTAATGCAATGCTCCACTTACAGGATCTAATTCATAGTATGCCCACCCAACTGAGAGATCTAACCCTTTGTTGCCTAGGATATTCGTGCTTAAAGCCATGTAAGTGATTAATACTTTAATAAAAATGAAACTTTCAAATCATTAGGGTAACAATCAGTTCATAATTTCCCCAAACTCTCAAACAATCCTTTCTAGCCTTTGCAATTTAACTCAAACTGTTGTCAGATCTCTACGACTGCTTTATGAAGCCAATAACATTTTCTGAATTGGCAGAGTTATTTTTCCAAAAGTTTTTATTACTTGACACACTTCTGTTATTTCCCAGAATTTTTGTTTTATACTGAATTTAATAAGTAATGACTTCCTTATTAGGTCCTCTGAGCTCTCTGGCAAAGCACAGGCTAAAATCCAAAGGACTGCCTTACCTTTGTAACCATAATGCTAAAACCATTTTTCTCTTCTAATTCTTTTAAAACTATGAACCACATATTGTGTCCAAGGGAGAGGTTGAGAGCAAATCATATTGCTGGATGAAAACAAGGCAATTCAAGATGAAACAAAGTCTTGTGAGGAAAGAAAACCACTTCCTGGGCTGCTTCTGATCCTAACGACTCATAAATGCCCCAGGAAGTAGAACTGACCCCCACAAAAATGAAGGCTGTGATGTATTCCAGGAAATGTGACACATAACTCTTGGAGTCTGGATTGATATTGTTCATGTCTCTTTATTTTGAAATTAAAATTTTTAAAACTACAAAATGCATGAGTGCGTGTTTGTTACAAAAATTTCATGTAAGAGTATACAAAATAGAAAAGCCAAATTTCTGCAAACCCCAATTCCTTTCACAGAGGTAACACAGCAAAAAAGCTTGGGAAAAACACACAACTTTTCACACCTGTTACTTGAAAATACAAATAGTTTTACAGCACGCTATGCATTGTTAAACATTTTGATTTTCTATGTAATGCCTTAGGGATTATTCCATATTACTACATTGCAGCATTTCTTTATCCTTTTTACCAGCTGTGTAATACTGTGATTTAACCCGTCCTCTCTTGATGACTGGCTGACAATGCTGCTGAGAACACCCTTCAGCACACACCCTGCCTATATGCACAGGCCTATAGAAGAAAGGCCCACAGGCTGATGTCCCTCTACACGTCCCATTTGCTTTTAAGCCCCCTCTGGAAATGTCTTCTTTTCTTTGTTTCAGTTTCAGTGTACAGTGATACCTTGGTACTCAACTGCTTTGAAACTTGCCAAATTTGGTACTCGATGTGTTTTGACATGAAATTTTGTCCCGGTACTCATTTGTTTGGTACTCGCAGTGCCTGCCAGAACCAATTAATGATGAGTGCTGAGGTACCACTGTATTATTTCCTTTGGGAAAATTTGTTGTTGTTGTTGTTGTTTTGCTTTTTGGTATGTGGGTAGCTCCCTGGCTGGGAATCGAACCCAGGCCGCAGCGCAGACAGTGCCAGCGCCAGCGCCGAAGCCTTAAGCCACTACACCATCAGGGAACTCCCTCCTTTGGGAAAATTTTGTCTGGTATTCATTGTTTTTGGTGCTGGTCACACCTTCATGAACTAATTAATGACAAATACCAAGGTACCACTATAATTACCAAAGAAAAAAATGTCTTTGAATTTCCGTAAGAATGTTGACATTTCATTCTTAAATCTTCTAATGAAGGAGACCAGGCTTAGTTAACAGTATAACTAACAAGTATTATGAGGGGTGGTCATGAAATTTGTCGAACAGGGGGTTACCATAGAGGTGGGAGTACTAGTGCACACAGTTTGATTGTGTGACTTATTATTAGCACGTGCCAAATTTCAGCCTCCTTGCATCCGTGTTCTTTATCACTAAAGCAGCACATCAAATGTGAAGAAAACCCCAAGTGTGGATAAAACTGAATTTCGTGCCGTCATTAAGTTCCTCACAAAACAAAGGAAAACTCCTCAAAACGATTTTGGAAGAGATGTTAGCAGTTTGCAGGGACTGTTGCCCTGGGAAATTCATAGTTTACAAGTAGCATAGCCTTTTCAAGCAAGGCAGAGTCAACTGAAGACAACCTCCGCCTGGGATGCCCTGTTGAGGCCACTGCCTCAGACATTGTTAAAAAAGTTAAAACCCTGTAATGGAAGATGCCAGATTGAGTAAAAAGTAGCTTGCAGAAAGGGTTGGAGTGTCACCTACAACCAGTGTGAATATTCTCCATCAGCATCTAAGGCTGTCCAATGTCAGTGCAAGGGGGGTACCGAGAATGCTCACTCCACTTCAAAAACAACAGTGCCTCAAATGTTTGTCACAAGTGCTTGGAGCTCTACAGAGACAACGAAGATGGAAGTTTTAAACTGGACTGTCACTGGACATGAAACCTGGTTTCATCATTATGAGCCTGAGACAAAGCAGGAGTCCATGCAGTGGCATAAAAAGGGGACAACACCCCCTAAGAAGTTCAGGGTGTTGCATTTGGCTGGAAAAATCATGGCTACTGTTTTTTGGGATACAGAGGGTATCCTGCTGATCGATTACAAGGATAAGTGTCACAATTACTGGAAAGTACTATTCCAGTCTGCCGAAACAGTTAAAAGAATCTGTGAAGGAGAAAAGAAGAGGAAAATGGACCAAAAAGGTGCTGCTTTTGCAGAACAACATGTCCATGTGCGTTGCGTCAGCTAGTTTTCATGACTGTGGCTTCTAAATGTTAAACCACCCTCCCTACAGTCCAGACCTGGCTCTGTCTGATTATTATTTGTTCCCAAATATGAAAAAGAAAAAAACAAAACAGCTTCAAGGGAAGAAATTTACAGATAAAATATGCAATTTCAGCATATCTTGAGGGCAAAAACAAAACTTTTTTTGGAAGGGTATAAATAAACTTATTGAAAGGTCTGAAATGTGTATTAGAGTTAAGGGTGAATATACTGAAAAGGAAAGTATGTATTTTTTTTACCTCTTTCCCCTTCATTCCACGAATTTCTTGACCACTCCTCATACATCTATATTGAATATTCCTATGCTATCAGTTGACCTTCAGTCAACAAATGTTCACTGAGCACTCACGGACCAGGCCCTATGCTCAGGGCACCTGGGATCTAACTGAACAGAAAAAGCTGTGACTGCTACAGGAGTTTACTTTTCCTAAGTGCCATGAATAAGTCAGCAACTGTGGAGCTTTCCCCAACATCCCTGTTTGTGATGCTGGCCTGGGCCCTCCATCTCTCTTTGGTCAGTCAAGTCACTGTGTTCATCAGCCCCCCCTACTGACTAGCCTGGGCCTCCTTGTCCTGCTGCCTCAGGCTACTAGAAACAGTAGTTACAGTTCTTTACTAATAGGAAATGGCTAGAAAATGGCCTTTCAGGCAACTTATTTTTCTTGCCTTCTTTCAAAAAGGAAGGATTTACAGCTCAGCTTTTCCATCATTGGGCATCCTCCTAAAGGAGAGTTTCAGGAAGGTGGGGGTGGGGGACAGGACTTCTCTGCAGCGGGTAGAGAACACTGCATGACCCCTTACACTGGCCTGGCTGAGCACAGCCTTTACTGTGTTAAGCAGCTAGACTTCAGGACCAGAAGATCTCACCTTTTAAACAGCAACAAAACAAAACAAATATAACAAACGAATGAAAATAATAATAGAATAAAATAAAAAACACCAAAACCCCCCTGGATGATAGCAAGTTTTGACACAAGAGTATTTAATATTTTTTGGCCAGTATAGATCACACAACACCAAGCTTACAAATAAAAAAAAAACTCCCAAAGACTCAAAGGAAAGTCCAGGAAAAGACAACAAAAATTCCTTTTTGGCTGGGCAGAGTACTCTGGAAGGTTTTTCCTTTTGCACAGAAAAGAATGGCTGAGATGGAAGCCATGCTAACTGTCACAGAACACGCCTGATTTTTGTCAAAGGGCAACCTAAAACAAAAGAAAATATTTAATTTAATCTGAGGAAAAAAAAGAGTAAAGTACTGAAGACAGTTATTTACTTTAGTAAGTTTTTCTTACAGAAATTAACAAGTTGCTATAATTGCTAAGAGCTAGGCATCATCAACATCACTTTAGGGCTGACATGCTTTTTGATTATGTCATAAAGTTGATTCACTTAAGACTAGACCAATGACTTCAGGTATATTTGGCTAAACAAAGCTGACAGGGAGTTTATGTTGAATTACTTCAGAGATATGAGAGCCATCAATCAGAAAGAGCACAAAGCCCAGTGTCTTTTCTCTGAAATAATGACATAGGGAAACTTCAGATGAAACTAAGTTGTGTGTTCATTATGACCTTACATAACAGAACAAACATCAAAGAGATGAGGCTATTCTATCCTTATTTAACATTAAATGCCTAATTCACCTCCGGCCTTCCCTTCAGGTGTCTGTACCCCAGGTTCTTTTGAATCCATTTTTTGATGCTGTAGATGGAGGCTGTCTAGCTTCTGCATATCTTCTGTAAGACCAGCTCTAAGATCCTCATTTTTCCTTAGAAATTCTTTTACCACTTCCAGTTGATCTGAGATCTGTAAGAAGAAACCATACAATGTATAGCTCAGACCATTTTATGGCAGACTTGTAATTCAGAAGAAAAATTTACTAGCTCCAAGACTGGCTCCTGTTCATGTATCCACCAAGAGACAGAAACCTTGGCTACAGGCATCTATCTACAACCACAAAGAGGGTAAGGTTTGAAAAACAAAACCAAACAAATCCTTTAAAACAAGGCATCCTATACTCAAACAAAACAAGACCCAGGATAGCTGGTTCTGGGCTACATAAAGGAGTCTTCACTTGCCCTCTCAAATATTTTTGCTTTAAAACTTCCTGCATTTGTATGAAAGGGACATACACATGCGAGGATCATCAATTTTAATGAAGTTATATCTCAATAATCCCATCCTAAATGGGATTATTGAAAATATCATAAGACAAAAAGCATTTACTAAACCTACTGGACATCATAGCTTAGCCTAGCCTACCTCAAACATGATCAGACCACCTATGCTAGCCCACAGCTGGGCAAAAATCATCTCACTGCTGCTGGCTAGCATCACAAGAGAGTATCATACTGCATATCACTAGTGGAGGAAAGATCGAAATTCAAAGTACTGTTTCTACTGAATGCATTATCTGTTTCACACCATGGTAAAGTCGAAAAATCATAACTTGGTGACCTTCAGTATACGTATACACACATATACATACACACACATATAAATATATATGTACATATATATAAAAATAAAATGAAGCCTTTTCATTTTGAATTTTGTACATGTACATGTATTAAATAAATATACATACGTATACATTCATATGGATATAGATACATATATACGTATATGGTTATTCACATGGGTGTATATGAGTGTATCTGTGTATATACATTTAATACATGTACAGGTAAAAACTTAAAAAATGAGCACAAGGGTACAAGGTAAAAAGTTGGTGTTCTTCCAAACCCTGTCCTCAGTCACCTAGCTCTTCCCCTCAGAGGTGATCACAATAAAATGTCTTGTGTTTCTTACAGAGATATTCTATGCATTTCCATGTGAGCATGGCTATACTCGTGTATTGTATACACATTCTAAAATACAAATGGCAGCATACTAGACACTGTTTTTTTTTGGTTGGTTGGTTGGTTGGTTCCCTGACCAGGAAGCGAACTCAGGCCACGGCGGTGAGAGCGCTGAAACCTAGTCACTGGACCACCAGGGAAACCCCCTAGACACTGTTCTTTAACTGATCGTTTCTATGTCAGATTACAAAGAGTGGTCTCATAACATTTTTTAATGGCTGAATAATTAGTTCAGTTATGAATGTTTTGCATTTTAACATATTATTTCAAACGATCTGCTAAGACTAATAATGCTAAAGTAACTAACCTGGTACATGTGTCATTTTGTGTAAGTTACAAGTCTATTTGTAGGGCCTATTTCTAGGAGTGAAATGCAGTTTTAATTCTAATAGTGTTTTCTGTTTTAATTTACTAACAGATTTTGCCACAACGGCCATCTATAGAGGTTGTACCAATTTAAACTCCCACCAGTAATGTACTTTCTAACACTTAAACTAATAAAAGTACTCTTAAAATAGTACCATGGAGACACAGTCAAAAGTTCAGTGGTTAACTGGGGGCAAGTGGGGAGAGGGTAGGAGCGGAGGGAGGGGGACTCAAATATATGGTGATAGAAACAGAACTGACTCTGGGTGCTGAACATATAATATAATGCAACACACAGACGATGCACTGTAGAATTGTCCACCTGGAACCTACGTAATTCTTGTTAACCAGTGTCACCCCAATAAGTCTAACAATAAAAAACAAACAAACAAGATCTGGGTAAAAAAAAAAAATAGTACCATGGAAGTGTTTTCACTGGGTTTATCCCAGGATACCCTCACTGGTCACTGTGATTATTACAAAGATGAGAGTTACTCATATATTTGGGTGTGGTGAATGTTTTTAATGGGGGACCCCAACTCTAAGCTAAGTCAAGGTGATCTTAATCTAATAAAGAAAAGTGATGGAGTACCCTAGCCCTAGCAGAGGTGGTTTTTAAACTCTAGAACAGTGGTTCTCCACCTTCCTAATGCCACGACCCTTTAATACGGTTCCTCATGTGGTGGTGACCCCCATAACATTATTTTCGTTGCTACTTCATAACTGTAATGTTGCTACTGTTATGAATCGTCATGTAAATATCTGCTAGGTGTTTTCCGATGGTCTTAGGCGACTCCTGTGAAAGGGTCATTCAACCCCCAAAGGGGTCGCAACCCACAGGTTAAGAACCGCTGCTTTAGAGTGTACATGATTGATTCTGAAGCTGTAGGTCTAGGATGGAAACTAAGCAAGCACTCAAGTGATTCTGATGTCAGTGAATAAGCAGACAGATGCTGGACGATGGCTGCCAGGATGAAAGAGAGGGGGGTGCGACTGGCTGCGGCTTACAGCCATGATGAATAGTGGCAGGGGTACCAAGGAGGACGACTTCAGCTAGGTTAGTAAGTAGATGGGGCCGTGCCCTTCAGGTGGAGCTGTTTATTACATGACTGGAAATTAGGCCATAGCTTCTGAAAGACACCTGGGCTTTAAATAATAAATCTGGAAACCATGAACACGTGAAATGAAGATTATACCAATTACATTATTCAGAGCATACATTAGTAACCATGGGTACTGCAACTGTCAGTGCTTATTGTCTGTGCCAGGTACCCCAGGGTCCTTCCTGCAATTCCCGCCAGATGCCTGTGACTGCACTGGCTGGGTCTGTGTGCCCCACACACAATCCAATATGGAGTGTGTTCTCCATTTCCCTGTTTGGACACCTTCTCACTGAATGACTTGGGAGCTGCGATCCTTTGTGCTGTCACCTCCTGACCGTCTCTGCCCTTGAACTTTATTTAAAAGGGGCAATTATTTTAACTTGGTTGTGGGGCGAGGGAGAGAGGAGAAAAAGTCAAAAGAAGTTTTTTTAATTATTAAGAATGGGAGAGTTCCCTGGTGGTGTAGTGGCTAGGCTTCAGCGCTGTCAACGCTGGGCCTGGGTTCGATCCCCAGCCAGGAACTACCCACATATAAAAAACAAACAAACAAACAAACAAACAGAAAGAATGAGGAAGGCTTATGCACATTTCTATGTCAAGGGGGAAGAGAAAGTAGGCCACCCTGACCACCCTACTGTAATCTGATATTTGTCCCCACTCTGACATTCCTCATCCCTCATACTCTGCTTGACACAGTACTTCTTCTAAGGCAGTGGTCCCCAACCATTTTGGCACCAGGGACCAGTTTCATGGAAGATAATTTTTCCACACCCTGGGTGGGGGGCGGGGGGGCGAGGGGGATGGTTTCGGGATGATTCAAGCGCATTACATTTATTGTGTACTTTATTTCTATTATTATTACATTGTAATATATAATGAAATAATTATACAATGCACCATAATGCAGAGTCAGTGGGAGCCCTGAGCTTGTTTTCCTGCAATGAGACAGTTCCATCTGTGGGTGATGGGAGACAGTGACACCCAAAGTCTATGCCGCCACTGATGTGACAGGAGGCAGAGCTCAGACGGTAATACAAGCGATGCAGAGCGGCTATAGATACAAGTGAAGCTTCACTCATTTGCCTGCCGCTCACCTCCTGCTGTGCGACCCAGTTCCTAACAAGCCACGGACCAGTACCAGTCCATGGCCTGCAGGTTGGGGACCCCTGTTCTAAGGCACCACATCATTTACCTATTCCATTGATTGTCTACTGTCTCCTCTGACAGGTATCTTTGTTTTGCTCGCTGATGCACACCAAGTTTCTAGAACTGTGCCTAGCACATAGTAGACACTTGCTCAGTAAATATCTGTATAACAAATAAAGTGTCATTTTGATCCTTTCCCTGACTGCCTCGAATACATTCTCTGTCACTGCCGCTTCCCTCCCAGCTTCCCATGCATCTTGGTGAAGGTGGTTCCCTTACCAGGGTTTACACAGTTACTAATAATTTTCAAAAATGTGCAAATTCTTTACACGTTTTATAGCCACTTAGTGTACTCAATGTTCTTTAGGTGAATTTTTAAGTTCCCAGGTCCTAACAGAGCATGGAAGGCTGGCAGGAATATGTGAAGGGCTCCTGGGTGGCAGCTGAGTTCTGCTTCAGCTGGGCTCCTGATAGACACACTCGACATGTGTCCTGAGGGGCCTGAGCAGCTGCTGCTCCCATGCGGCTCTGAAGCAGAACGCATTTTATAATCACAGTTACACATGCATAGTGTATTTTCACGGGAGCCTCTTTTTGTAATGCTAGATATCATTAAGGTATTTAAAATGATGAATAAGACTATTAAATCCTCTGTTTTCTAAGTCTAACAGAAGAGAATGGAGATGATGAGCTCTCTCTGCTATGTGCTCCTGGGTACTCCCCATGCTCCATGATATGTTTTCGGGAACCGTCACACTAAATTACCACCATTAACCATTTTTTTTCTCAACTCAGCTTTCCAACCCTACTCCTACTATTTTAAAGAACACCAGAAACAAGTCTTGTTAAACATTCAAAAAAAAAAAAAAAAAAAAGTCCTGTGGTTATAATATAATCACTGTATTTCTTGATTCCTAGATATACATTTTTCTTCATATTTTAACATCTCAAATGAGAATGCATCTTACCATTGATAATGTCTTACAATAAAACATCTTTTTTCTTTCTTAGAAGTTAATGATGTGTCTTACAATTGATGGCATTTCAGAGTCACTAAAATTTGGTTTATCGAATCCTCTGACTTTGGAGACGAACCCTAAAGTACACGGATAACCATATCTGGCACTCAACATTCAAACAAGGTCAAGTTCCACACATCATGGAAAGCCAACCTTCAAGTTCTTAGAGATAACATGCCAATCAATCCGAACTTACATTTTTATCAACTGAAATATCAAGAGAAATGCCATGGTCTACCGAACATAACACATGCAAAACGAGAATAGATCAACTCTAGAGATTTTGGGACCCATGGGACAAACCAACTAACCCCAATTTCCTCTCTGTAAAACAGAGATAATGAGGGTTTGAAATTTACAGTTGCTCGCTCCTCAGTGATATACAAGATACGGCATGTGGGATGGCACAGGACAAGAGTGGGGAGACCTCCGGCCAGCCCTCACATCCCTGTTGTGTGGCCCTGCATCTGACAGTGCCTGCTCCTTGGGTCTCTGCCTCACATGTAAAGCAGATGCTATGATAAGATGATTACCAGGTTCCCTTCCAGCTCACAACTCACAGACTCCTGGCATGAGTGTGTCGCTGCAGACTCCTGGCATGAGTGTGTCGCTGCTCATGCATTTTGCCCTTTACACAAACAGGAAAGAACTGCAGCTCCCTCAAGAGAGAAGGGGGAACTACTGACACAGGGGCTGTGACCCCGATTCTCCGGTTGTTGTCCTGTTAGACTCTGCTTCTAAAAGCAGCAGCAGAAAGAGAACTGGAGCTGGCTTTAACAGCATTTTAAAATAAATCAGGATGAAACACATAAATTTAGGAAACAGTATTATTTAACAGTCTTATTCATCATTTTAAATACCTACGGTGTGCCAGGGCATGTGTACCCCAAAAACTAGAGGTACTCAGTTCCCGTGCTAAAGGGGCTCACCAAGCTGAATGAAGCATCTCGGTTAAGGTCAGAACAGTTAACGCAGGTGTGTGGACCAGAAAGGACCACGGCTGAAATGAAATACACTCTTTATATTACATAAACACCCACTCTGTGTTTAATGAGATAACCAGCAGAACTGCTTTCCTCGGACAAAGTGGAATGGAGAGGTAAAATGATTCGTCTAAGATCTCCTGGTGATCTAGAATTCTAATCCAGCAAGTGCTGGAATATTTCGGAACCTTACTAGAATACAATTTTACTGTTTTTTTGTTTGTTTTGGTTTGTTGTTTTTTTTAGTAAATACCTTGCATGTAACAAAGATGATTCATTTCTCCTATGCTCCCTATCAGGACTTAAAACCATCATTAGCTTGCAATGTCCTAAGCTAGAAACCTTGTTGATCCTTTAACCCTCTCTTTCTGCATCTCCTTCCAGTCCCATGCCAGGCTCCAAGTAATCTGATCAGTCATTAAGAGCAATGCCTCCAGAGTCTGGCTCCTCCTCCACACCTCTAGTTTCTGTCGTCTTTCTCTCACCTGCACACAACTGCGAGGGCCTCCTGGTTAGTCTCTAACCTCACACTGCCTTAAGAGTTAACTTTCTAAAAGCTGTACCTGCTCTATTTCATTTACTCGTTCTTGCTTGAAAACATCTAGTGGCTCTCTACTGCTTTCTGGGAATAAGGTCCAAACCCCTTGGTGCAGCACAGAAAACCTTACAAAACACATGGTTTCAATCTACCTGACCACCTCACATCTGACCTTGCCTTCAATGCTCGCCTTGCCATTGCCCAGGCCCCAACTATTCCTTCATGCCTTGGTAGGTGCTGTTCCTTCTGCCAAGAACACACCTTCTCTTGCCAATTTGCCAAACTGACTTGATTCTGGTAGTCCCAGTTCAACAGCACCTTTCCAGCAAAGTCTGTTTTCTGTAATCCCCCGTGACTTGCAGAGAATCTTCAGAACCTTTGTTCAGAATTCTGGGGTAGCCCCTAATGTGCTGCTCTACTCTGTGGCACATATTAGGCACTCAAATGTTTGCTGATTAAGTGAAAATGTTTGTTTTAAGGTAATATTAATCTGTGCCAAAAGAATGTTCATTTCTGGAAATTATTTGGTTTATAAATCAGAAACATAACTGGTAGTATGTTAAAATGAGCTACTCTTCCTCCCTGGTGCCTTTCTTTGTGTTGTTTACTTACACAGAGGTTATGATACTTTTTTATTTTTTACCTCTTCAGGAAACACCTCTTGTTCTTTTGCTTGAAGATACATCTCTTGAAGTTTTTCCTTTAGTAATTCCATTTCTATTTCATTTACTTGGCTCTCACTCAGGTAAATGCCTGTTTCATATTCACACCCATCTCGCTGATCTTCCTCTGGGATGTGAACAGCCCAGTCTGATGTCAACAGCTGTTGGTTTTCCAAACAAATAAATAAACTGATTAAATGGAAGATATTCCACGGGATTACTTGAAGAATTCATAATTAAACATCATTGACTGGATCCATTTTAATAACATTCTTTGATCACAGAAAAGCTTCTCAACTGAGCACAATTCTAGATTTCATATGAGTATCCACATGTTTTTCCCTGTTTACATTCTAAAATTTCATTTAAACCCAATAAACTTCAAATTCTAAATGAGGGAGACTGTGGTTGCTTTTTTTCTTTAGTTTTTAATGTCAAAACTGTTCAATTTAGTTTTTACCTGTTCTATTCTGGAGTACACTGCCACGATCTCTGGGATACTCTTGAATTCATTCAGAAAATTTTGGATCTTCATCTGGAAATCTCGAAGCCACGCAGAAGATACCTTCATTTCTGAAGAGTGCATGATTTCATTGCGGCACTTAATCACCTACAAAAAGACAAAAAAAAAAAAAAAAAAAAAAAAGACAAAAGCCTACAAAGTCAAGTAGTGGGGTAAACTGAGATTTTGTAGTTCCAAGAAAAGTTGCAGAAAGGCGCTGTCAATTATAAAAACCACCCATGTTGCCCAGTGGCACTATCAAGGCTCCAGGGGATGTTCAGGCCCCTACTATTTGAATAAATTCATCAGGTTAAAAAATACAAACAAGGGGGTTCCCTGGTGGTGTAGTGGCTAGGCTTCAGCGCTCTTAATGCTACGGCATGGATTCAATTCCCAGCCAGGGAACCACTCCCCATTCCCCTCAAAAAAGAAATACAAACAAGCCTACAACTATCCTTAGCCCTTGAAATCTTGTGACTGGATGGATAGCTCTTTCAATCCCCCAAATTCCTTAACTAAAAACAACCTGCCAAAGAGCAAGAGTATTGGCTAATGGCCCTAGGTACACCCAAAGGCTGAAGTGGACAATGCAAAAATCTTTTAAATATTATTTGAGCACCAGAAAGCTGGGCCAAGGGAGCTTTTTGATGCAAAAAGTACAGTGAAAAGAAAGCCAACTTTTGCCTATTATCAGCAGTGTCCAACCTTTTGGCTTCCCTGGGCCACAAAAAGGCTTGTCTTGGGCCACACATAAAATACACTAACACTAACAATAGCTGATGAGCTAAAAAAAAAAAAAAAAAAAAAAAAAAAGGTCTCAAAAAAATCTTGGGCTGCAGGTTGGACATGCCTAGCCTATATTTTAAGACATGGTGCTGTTTAGAATAGTCTGTTTTTTGTTTTTTGGGGGTAGTTCCTTGGCTGGGAATCAAACCCAGGCCACAGCGTTGAGAGCACCGAAGCCTAGCCACTACACCACCAGAGAACTCCCTCAATGGTACTGTTTAGTCATATATTAATTAATTCATGTAATATCTTCCACATTTTTGTTAAAGAGATAACAAAGGGGTTAAGTTTATACTGCAATAGTTTTTGTTTCTGCTGATGTCACAGAGGATTCTTATTACCTTCAGCTGCTTGCATGTTAGTAAAATATATATGCATTTTCTCTACATATTATAAATAATACATTCAAATATAGTTTCTTCAATGACCCTCAGAGTAATAAATGTGCTAGAGCTGTTCTCTGCTGAAACAGATTAAGTCTATATCTTCCAGAGGAAATCTGACAAACAGCGATCTATTTTGACCTTGTCTATCCACTAGTGTTCATATTTTCTTAACTTCTATGTAACTTGGTCTTGCAACAGTTTAGCCAATGAGATTTAGAAGGGCAGGACTCAAAACGCTTGCATACAATGGACAGAATAATGGTTCACTCTGTGTGTATATATATATTTTTAATATAGAAAATTACATTGCTTCTATTTATGGCAGAACAGGGAAGAGAAATTTAAGGTTCACCTAGTTTAGTGGCAAACGATACGACAGCAAGTTGTCAGGAAGCATCAATTAGGGAGAATTGACTGCAATTGCACTGGGATTCTTGGATATCACAGAAGGTACATGGGATGTGAGCCCCACTAGCCTGTTGAACGATGCTAACTTTGGAGCAAAGTCTAACTTTTTTGCACAACACTGTTTTGGGGAGAGAGTGTGTGTTATATCTGCATGCTGCTTTAGCATCACAGGCTGTGTTCTTGGCTGATCTTCACAGTGCCGACATGAATAGCTCCCACTGTATGGTTTGAAATCTGACAGCTCTTACCTCTGTGACTTTCTTTCGATCAACTACAAAGTGATCACAGGAGTTGATGAGGCTTAAAAGAGCAACTGCATCACATTCCTCAGGTCCTGCTTTGTCTGCTAGTCCTCGGGGCATGAAAGCCTGAAGGAGGGGAAGCACAAGAGGCATCTGAGTCTCCTCCAAACCGAAAAGCTACTGGAGCCCATGTTATTTGCCTGTTTCCTAAAAGATGAGTGAAATTCTCTGACTGAGGTTTCAAGTTAGAGACTCCCCAGTCCAAAACACAAGTCAGGGAACAGTGGGACAGTTAAGCCTCGGCCAACGGCAGTAACTAAAGGGCTGCTCTATCTATCCTTCTACTCTCAGAGACACTTGAACACTTGACATAACTGGTTTTCTGTCCTTTCATAATGGCATATGAGCAGAAAGCATGGGTAGAAAGCACCTTTTATCTTTTCCTTACTGAAGTGTCAGTGGCTGAATTGTGAAAGATTGAAAATTTTAAAATAATAGTTAACTCCAAAGTGGACACTACAGTGGCTTCAAAAAGTTCAATATGGTAATATAAAAAGTGGAGAATCTGGGCTTTAGAGTATGACAGGGCTGGGTTCAAATCTCAGCTCTGCCACCTGCCAGCTGTGTGTCACTAGGCATGTTACTTATCCTCAGATCCCTCGTCAGTAAACAGGGATAACTGTCCTCATCTACCTTGAAAGATGTTGTGAGAATTAAAGAAGTTAATGCAGGTAAAGCACTTGCTTGGTCCCTGGCACATGCTAATAAATAGGCCATAAATGTTGGCAACTATCATGTTGATGGTGCAAGGTGAGGAGAACCTCCAGAGGAGTTACGGATGGAATCCCAGGGTTTGAGGCACTAGATACAGGGTCCGACAGAAATAACGCCCTTTCTTATAAGCTGGTAATCGCTACCAAATCTTTTATTACAAAATCATAAGCATGTCATTCTGTAACATAACAATACTTGAACTACTTGAAAAATGGCATTACTTCTGCCAGACCCTATATACCAGAAAGGCCTTGTTCTAGCATGACCTTGACTTTTGCAGGATTTTTTTTTTTTGGCACAGGCACCCCAAAACGGTGTTATAGCAAGACGGGCATATTTCTTCCCTGAAATATTTCCAAATTGGTATCTGAAGGCAACAACTTTACCAAGTGAAGAAGTTTAAGAGTACATTCTTGCCAAAGGACTAGAAAAGATGACATGAAAAATTACTCGCAATGAGAACTCTAAAGAAAGAGACCTGTTCTCTTGAAAACACATTTCAGTAGGCAAGCAACCATGATGCCTTTTACGGTGCTCCTGGGAACGCCATTGCAAAGGTGGCTTGTGGTAGGTGCCAACACACACCAGGGAGAGTCAGGGCATGTTCCTGATGGTGGCAGAATCCTATACCTTAGCCTCACGTAATTAGGGAGAATTTTGTATACACCGAGTGTCCCCTATCAAAAAGTACGGTAGCCAGTACCATCGCCGTCTTTCTATGTCTTAAAAGCCACTGACAGGCCAGCCCTCTGAAAGAAGCCTATTATGGATGCTGTAAATGTTACATAGAAGCTAACTACATTATGGGCAAACTAATTCAATGAAAAGGAAGCAGAAACTGCTTATTCCAAGCGTTGCTGAGAGAAAAATCCAAAGTTAGAGGAACCTTAGTTGTCTCAAAACCAGGCACTTTTTCTTTTCCAAGGTTTGTCTTGTCTGGCATTTTCTCACCAACATAAACCTGTCTCTTCCACTTAAACGTTTTATTCTAGTAATTATTCCCTTTCTTCAGAACTAGAAGCTGACAGGGAGGCTCTGGTGTCTCCTTGACATTAAAAGCTGTTTCTTAAAATTGAGTCGAATACCACCATGTTCCATGTGTTAAATGCACCGTGGCTGGAAACACACTTGATTGCCTCTCACTACCCTCTGCTGTCTGCACTGAGTAGTAGTAGGTGAGGTTGGAGAAATAAACAGGAGGCCAGATCACGCTGGGCCTTACTGGCTCTAGAAAGGAGTTTGGACTTTATTCTAAGGATATCAGGAAGCCATCCAAGGTTTTTAGGCAAAGGAAGGATCTAATCCCCACTCAAAGACCGCATATCCTCCTGTGTGGAGAACCAGAGGAGCAGACATGGCAAGGTGAGAGGCTGCAGCTAGAAGCCGGGCAGGTGAGGGCAAGAGTTGTGATACACAGATGGAGAGAATTCCAGAGATATTTTGCAGGTACGAAGAGGGTAGTGAGAGTTCGGAAAGAGATGAAGCAAGGATGAATGTAGGTAGTTCGTGGTGGAGCACGGGAGTAGGTTTGGGGGGCAGAGATGAGGAGTCCTGCTTGAGAAGTCAAATCAAAGTGCCCAGAAGGTAATAAAGTGGAGGTGCATGTGAGCAGTGGGAGGTGGACATCTGGCACTCAGAAGGGAGGGCAAGGGTACAAAGATTGGCGCCATCAGCATAAGGATAATATTTAATACTTAACTCCATGGACCTGCGCAATATCGCTAGGGGAGAAGAGGGGGACAGAAGAAGCCTGAGAAAGGCCAACACTTAGAAAGATGCTGAGGAGGAGAAGCCAGGGAGGTAGGAGGAAACCCGAGAGAGACTGTCAAAGAACCAGCAGTGTTTGAAGAAGAGTCGTAGTAGTGCCGAATGCCTGAGAGGTAAGAAAGATGAGGATAGAAAATTAAAGGTCATGTGTCCCCTGACAAGATAGCTGCAGTGGAATGGCAGCAGCAGAAGTCAGGGCAGAAGCCAGGGTGGAGTGGGATGAAGTCACCAGGAACTGAGGAAAAGAGAACAGGCATTACAAAAACTCTCTTTTTGAGAAGTTCATTGTATGAATGTGCTATATTTTGCTTATCCATTTGTTAACTGACGGACATCTGTGTTGTTTCCACCATTTGGCTATTGTGAATAGTGCTGCTATGAACATACGTGCATATGTTCACATTTTGTTTTCATTTCATTGGATCTATTCCTAGGAGTGGAATTGCTAGGTCATATAATAACTGTTTAATCTTATCTTTCCTTTTTTAAAAAATGAAATAAACCAGGGCAATATGAAAGCCATTTGTACTGTGATGGGAATAAGCTGGGAGGGGGGAAGTTCCAACATGCAAATAGAGGGACAGGGTGATAAGAGGAGAGATGCCCTTCCTCCTTTGCAACAGAAGATGGTACACATGGAGGTAGGTTGGTAGGTCTGGTAAAGATGAGGAAGCATGTATCTGGGGGCATTCATCAACTCCAGGAAACATGAGCAAGGTTAGCAGCTGGGATTGAGGTAGAGAGACACGAGTGGGAGCTTGGCAAGGGAAAGGCATCAACAGTTTTCTCCAGGAATAGGAGCCTATAGAGAAACATGGCCAGACTGCTGGGGCTCGTGATCCAGAAGTGAAACTGACAAGATTTCAGTCTTTTTTTATTGCTGAGTAACATTCCATTGTGTGTGTGTGTGTGTGTGTGTGTGTGTGTGTGTCTGTGTGTGTGTACACATAAACACACATACCTTCTTTACCCATTCATCTATTGGTGGACCAATAGGTTGCTTCCATACCTTGGTTATTACTAGTAATGCTGCAATGAACAAAGGGTGCATCTATCTTTTAGAATTAGTGTTTACATTTTCTTCTTGCCATTTGCAATAACATGGAAAGTATTATGCAAAGTGAAATAAGTCAAATAGAGAAAGACAAATACTATATGATTTCACTTATATGAGGGTTGGCTGGTAAATTTTGCCTCCACTGTAGTATTTTTTTGTTACATTACACATATCTGGATATAACCAGTTCTATGTAGGCACCCGGTAACTCCCCTCCATTGTTCTTGACCTTGCACACACAGATACTGACATGTTTCACCCAGTGCACATCGAAATGAAAGAGTGTTCAAGACCAAAAAACAGTCAACACAACCTTCCCAGCTGAGGCCTGAGTTTTGAATTTTTTCAGCGGAGGTGATCCCTTGTGGGGGTATTCCATGGACTGCCTATTGTTCTTGGGGTCATAATGATGGACCCAAGTTTCATCACCTATAATGATCTTCTTTAAGAAGTCCTCACCTTCTTTTTCAAAAATTTCAAAAAAATCAGAGGAACTTTTTCTGCTGTTAAGAATTCAGTCACAGGACACTGTTTGAACCGAACATCTGAACACTTTCATTTTGATGTGCACTGGGTGAAAATGTAAGCATCTGTGTGTGCAAGGTCAAGAACAATGGAGGGGAGATACCTGACTACACAGAACTGGTTATATCCAGATACATCTAATGTAACAAAAATATATTACAGTGGAGGCAAAATTTATCAGCCTGCCCTCGTATGTAGAATCTAGAAAAACATAACATAGCCATAGACTCACATATACAGAGAACAAGTTGATGGTTGCCAAAGGGGAGCAGGGGTGGGAAACGGAAAAAAAAAAAAAATAAATGTGTTGCTTATTTAAAAAAATATAAAGCAGAAAGTGAAACCAGTCAGGTCTCTTGTGAGATTCTTCCACTGAGCAGAAGCAGATAATGGTGTCACCAGTGCTGGCGCTGGGCTTGGCTAGTTCAGAGAAAGGAGAAAAAAGGTAGACAGGGGTAGAGAAAGAGCATGAACACAGGATTGGACTAGAAGAAGGTCTGCAGGTTGTGACAGCAACGAAAAGTGGTATGAACAAGTAGCCTGGGCTTCAAGAGGATTCCAAGGGTATGAAAGCAGCAACAGATACCAAACAGGTGAGGGGCAGTCACAGTAAAAAATAGTTTTAAGTTTTTTTCTTTTCTAGGTAAAATCAGAAGTTGACAATTCTATGGTGGCTCGGGGGAAAAAAGGGAGAAGAGGGTGCAGGTATGGTGGGTTTATTGGTCCACAACAGCCAAAACACTGGGGGCCATTCATATAGTCCAACTTCCTCGTTTTTGAGGTTAGGGAACAGAGGCTGGCCCAATGTCACACCACAACAGCTGACTTGGGACTCTGATTTCTGCTTCCCAGGCACCAAGCCTACCTATGTCAGATGCTAAATGCCACGAAGACTAACTCCAAAAGCTAAATTGGGTTAATAGGCCCCTTTGACTGTCCCTAACCCCCTACCGGGCTTCTGGCAAACATCAAAAAGGCAAAAAGAATTCCCCGACTGGGCCAGCTAGTAAGTCACATTGCCAAAATTTGAAAACAGGCCTAATAGGCACTTCTCACTTAACCACTGAGTTCTGTTTCTACGACTAGGTCGTTAAGCGAATTGGTCGATAAGCAAGGAGCTTAAAGGCAGATGTCTTCTGGTGTGTTGTGGCACCACTGGGTATGCATTTTTCAATAGATATCACATGATATCACAATAGAAATATGTAGTCTTGCATGATTGTTCTGGATTTTTTTTTTTTTTTTTGCTTTTTGGTATGTGGGTAGCTCCCTGACTGGGAATTGAACCCAGGCCGCAGTGCTGACAGCGCCAGCGCTGAAGCCTTAAGCCTCTACACCATCAGGGAACTCCTAGTCTTGCATGATTGTGAATGCTTTGTGTAGTGAATACTAACTGCCGGTGGAGACAAAGACTGAGAAAGGGCATTCCTCCGCTGGAGAACTGGTCTTAAGTCCAAGCAGTAGTTAAACCACATACGCCTTAAGTGAGGAATGGCTGCAGTACCCTCCCATTACAGCCTCCCCAAGTTTTATTTCTTAGATGGGCACCTAAGTCCTTTATATTTTCACACTAACTTTCCTTAGCTTACTTTGCCATCCTCATGGTACCCTACAGCCAAGATGAGCTACTCAGGGAGCTTACTCCTGAAAATGCCTTTCATTCATATTTCTCTGTCCCTGTTTGTGCTCATAATGCTCACTCTATATCGTGCCCCAGCATCTCACTGAAATTTCTCCTACAGCTTTCCAAGCGGAGGTAGCAAACTGAAATGGCTTCAGGAAGCAGACAGGTCGAAGCAAGCAAGCTTCTACTTTACTAAGCTGGGTTGGATCCAATGTAACAGCCTTGAACCGCCTAGTCACTATACCCTGGATCAAACACCCAATCCCTCTGGATCTGTTTATGAGGCCTCGCGCTCCAGGTGACTTCTACCTGGTGGGTCACCTCCTCCAACCCTATCTACCGCAGGTGCTTACCTTGGCCACCTCCCAAGCGTCCACGGGCCATAGGCCCGGCCGGCAGTTTCCCCAGTAGACGTCTGCATGTCTGTTGGTGTGATGTTTCAAAATCTCCCGTTTCCACTCTGCGCACACCTGACACTGAGGCTGAAACTACAGAGGGCAGCGGTGAGGAAGGGCTCGGGCGAGAGAGGCGGCGTCTCGGCCCCAGGCGTTGCGATTGGCACCGCAAGTGAGGACACGGGACACTGCATTCGAACGGGGATGGGGTTCGGGAAGCGGTGGTCGAGGCCCCGGGCCAGGTACTCACTTGGCGGGCGCGCGGACTGCACCGCGAGCCGCTGCGGCAAGTGGCGTGGGGGCCCAGGCTGGGGGCGGCGGCGAGCAGGCCGTGGTGGAAGGCGAGAACTTCGCGACCGACGAAGCCCTGCAGGCAGCCGCGCAGCAGCAGCAGGCAGTGGCCCGCCTTCACCCAGTTCTTGTACTCGGCGCAGTTGAGGCGCACAGCCAGCTCAGAAAGAACCATGTCCCGCGTGGGCCCGGGGCAAAGGGCGGGGCTGACGGCAGTGCGCAAGCGCAGTCGCCTGGGCCGTGCCGGAAGCAGCACAGTGCGGCGCGGCCCCGCACCGCGACAGACTAAGTGTTGAGCGAGGTGGGCAGAGCGAAACTTCTGGGGCTTTCGATTCCCCGTGCGGGGTGCTATGGCTTCCTGGGGATGTCGGTCCCACCCTAGTCTTAGTTTGCAGACGTGTACTTTGTGCGGTGCTTGTTTAGAAAGCTTCTACCTTAAACTGTTACGCCCTCTTCTCTTTTCTCCCAAACTGAGACCCTGCCAGCCCCGGATTTGACTCCTGACGTCTGTGCTCAGTTATTGTAGGGATGTAGAAGGTGCTCAAGGCACATTTCTTGAATTACATGTTCCTCACATTTTAATTCTAGAAAGTAAATCGGGGCATTAGTGAAATGTGACTGCTGGTAAGCCTGTACAGCGTACCTATTAGGCGTTTGTGGTGAGCTAAGGTGACACAAAGCTCAAAAAACATCTGCAACTGGGTCACCGAGCAGAGGCAAACTGGACGACAGACACATCACCAGGACTCGAGGGTGGATTCTGCCCCAAGCCGGATAAGGGCTTCTTCTACTATGGTCCTGAAGCATCGAACTTAGATGATTATTTAGTACTCCTGATTATATAATTAGTGCTCCTCCCAAAACAGTCTAAGTTCCAAATAATTGCGCCATAAGAAGGCAATGGATTGCCAACTCGAAACTACAAGAGGCCACCTCAATTTTAGGTGCTCAGTGAGTTTTTTGAGCTTGGAAAACGTTTGAAATTGTGTAGTCAAAAGGCTCTGAAGTAAAAGCGTAAACACTGAAGCTTCTCCCGCCTCTCTCAGACTTCGTGGTTCACAGCAAAGTGGCACAGTGTTTAGAACAAGGACTGGACTCATAACAGTCTTACTTAGCTGTTTGATCTTAAGCAATCTTAAATTTGATTTCAGTAAATTACTTCATTTCTCTGGGCCTCAGTTTACTCATCTGTAAAAGGAAGATATTAATACCTATCCCATTTGGATGGTTGTAAGGATTAAATACACACCAAAATACTTAGAACAGTGCCTGGCAATAGTAAGTTCTCAGTAAACATTAGCTTTTATTTTATATTGACCTAAATGTGCTCTTTCATCAATCAGTCATATTCCTGGGCAACATATTTTAGCAAATCACACCACTTGGAAGTGAAGGCAATTTATAGAAAATTGTGAGCAGAACATGGTCTCCTAGAGTTGTGCGGCACAATGCTGATTGGCCTCTGCTAATTTTTTATGAAAAATCTCAATACTAAATCTATCCTAAACAAATTTAAAATCATTCCCTTGGACACTGTCCATTCCCATCAAACCAAATGAAAAAGAAAACTCCACAATGATGAAATATACACTAACCTTTTTCCATTCTGTCCCTTAAGTTCCCTGAATATTACGTTCTCTTAAAATTGTCAGTATATTGATTTTATATCAAGAACACTTCGGTGATAAATATTAAAGCAAAATGTAATAGGTAGTTCTTTGGAGGGGAAAATCATGAGAGATTTTATGTTGAAATAGAGTCTGGGTTTGGGGTAGCAAAATTATACTTCTTGCAGTTATCAAAATTAATCACTGTCCAAAGAATAACTAACAAACCATTAGTATCCTGTGGCTGAGCAAGTTACTATGTTAACTGCAACACAGTAAAGTTATTAGTGGTATTTAAATTAAAAAATAACATATGTTTTAGTTTACACTTGCATTTAGCTCACTCAGTTAATTTTCAAATATAAGGTTCAGCCCATTATTAATGGCTTGATATGTTCTGTTGAAATTTTCGCTTTTTACCTCTTAATTCTGAAAGTACTTCTATACCTTCTCAAATGGCATTTTAACAGATAGAAAAAAGGTGGCAAATCAGGACCAATTTCTTTTTTAAGGGTTAAACTAATACTAAACCATACTACTACCCAAAAAACATCTTCATGAAAATTAACTGGAGAGAGTTGGTAGTTCTCTGAAACTTGTATAAGTTTTATTACTAAAATCACTAAAATTACATTGAAAACACTTTAAAGTTAAGACCCAAACCACCTGCTAGGAAAAATCTCTATGGGCATCCAGTCCCTTTGATTGAAACTGGGTAACAAAAGAGGCAAAAGACATGGTTTGTGATGAAGCCTAAGATTCGAATGCGAGTGTTTTCAAGCTTTAATAAAGTATATCAATTCCAAGTACGAAGCATGATATCAAAATTCAAATTCATGGGCATACTTTTAATAAACATCAAAAGCAAATTCTGTTCACTGAATCCTATCTTGCTTTTGATTTGCACAATGCATTCAGAGATGAGTTAAAATGAGGAAAAAAAATGTCTACTGAATGCATCATGTTTAAAAATGCAATTAACATTTCAAAAGCAACCATACTTAAAAAGGAAAATACCTGAAAAATTAACTCTATTAATAAAATTTGAGACAATTATCCTGCAGATAAAAATACATTTGTTGTATATACATGTAGATTCTACATGAAAGAAAGGATTCAGCTCCAAATAGAAAAGGACTGACCCTTGATAAAGATATCTTAGATTGCCAAGCTGATGTGATTATCACAGTAAGGAGAACTAGAAGTGGAAGGATAAAAGTAAGTTAAAGGAAGGATAAAAGTTTAGTCACCTGCTCCTGAATAGTGGCAGAGTTAGGCAAGAAGCAGGAGATGAAGGCAGAAATAAGACAAAGAAGAAAGACAAAGAAGGCCTCATCCCTGACCAGAAATGAGCAGAGAATCAAGCAAAGTTGAGAACAAATATGATATAGCTGCAGTGAGATGCTTGAAACTAGAACTTGGTAGTTGATAGTTACAGAAGCTCAATTAAACCATCTTAAAGTAGAATTAGACAAAGTGTCTAAAATTTAATGGAGAACCAGTATTATACTGACCAGCTAATTCAGCGTGGTATTAGCATTTAAAAAACATTTCCAAATAACATCGTCACCAGAAGACCTTTGCTTCTGATTACGTTCTTTGAAGCTTATCAAAGTCCCTGACTAACTGCGAGAGACAGCACAGTGCTCCAAAAGGAAACTCTGCTGAGATGTGTTAGCACCAGAAACACCATTTGATCTTGGACAGGCCCTCGATCTTCGATTCTTCAAAGTGAGGCGACTGGACCAGGTTTCTTCCAAGCAGAACATTTTATCATTTTGTTGACAATGAATTAAACTGGGATTGTTTAGAATAACCCCAATTTTGGTGGGGAACATAAAGGGGAGAAGTTAAGGAAGATAAGGAAACATCACAGAAACTTCATGCAAGGGCAGAACACTCAAGTTCTGTTTCCTAATTAATGCTGTATGCAGAAGTATCCTGTAAACTAAATTTGCCTAACAGAAAAGTTACCACACCCTCAACAGATCAGAATGATTACAGTATTTGGGATCCTTGATTAATGTGAAGTACTCACTGTCTCTTCTCAAAGATTGGATTCTTTCTCTTTTACTCAAATCCTAAAATGAAAGACAGCCAAGGTACTGAACATTCACCACCAGTCAATTTAGGAATGTTTGAAGAAAATAAACTTGAAACAAAGAAGCAGATGTTTTCAGGCAAATTTCAGACATGTATTATTAGATATTAATTACTGGCCCCACCAGGTTGAAGATAAAGGGAGGCCCTAAGAAGTCTATAGAGCTGATATACACACAAGTGAGTGTCACTGTTTTTTTTTTTAACCTAGTTTTATTAAATATTGCTTCTTTGGGATGTGTTTATAACAACTCCCAGAACATTTTCATGTAAGGATTCAAAGCGATCATATTAAAATACAGCTTCAATATAAAGTTTATCACAGTTTTACAGTATTCAAAAATGACAGACCTGCCTTAAAAAACAAAACAAAAACAAAAACGGACTATTACACCCAAAACATAAGAAAACACTTAAATAAACAAGTTTGGCATTTCCGTAACTTTATAGTATAAAACAGAATATTAAATCTATTACTGGCAAGCGGATATGGATGTATTTCCTATTTTGAAATGTGTCCCATTTAAACACACTATACAAGTTCACTATACAAAAGACTGATGGTCTTTTTTGATGAAAGAAGTGCACCCTGAAAGCTTTTGCCAGTTTAGAATATTTAGCTCTTAAAGTCAAAAAAGTCCTTTTTTAAACTGATTTTTTTTTTGTTGTTTTTGTCTCATTTGTCAGCCTTCCTGGTTTAAAAACAATAGTGTCTATGGACGCCCACCAGGGGGCAGTGTAAGATTAGCCATTAAATCACGAACAGCTGCAAATATTGTGCATTCACCTGCAACAGAGAAAAATGGTCATTAGCTATTCGCAATACAGGAAAGATGATGTTAACACACCGGTGGGGGTAGGGGTAATTAAATCTAAAATTAGCGAGAACTTTAAAGATCAAAATAAAAGAATAAAGTTTAATTGCCCAGGTTATAGGGGATTAAGCTTTGGTGTTAAGTATCCGATGATAATTTGGTTTGGGTTTTATTTTTTCCTCATGAAGAAATTTTGGGCAAGTCCCAGTTAGGTTTGAATTTAAGAAGATATGCCTAGAGTTTCTCTATAGAAACACTGGAACATTAGGTAAGTCTTCGAAGTTGGGCTTCAAGGCTACTGACAACTTGCTTATGCCTTTTCAATCTAATGAAAAGAGTCTACATAGTTTATATTTATGTATTAGTTACAACATCAATGGTGTCCATTTAATGTTGCATTAAAGGTCAGACAAAATCTCTAAGAAAGCACTGTCCAATAGAACTTTCTGTGATGATAGAAATATTCTATACATGCACTGTGGATACCAAGCATTTGTAGCTAGTGTGACTGAGGAACTGAATGTTAAATTTTATTTAATTCTAATTAAATTTCAATAGCCACACATGGCTAGTGCAGTTCTATGATATCTATTGGAGTTTTCTCACAAATTTTAAGGAAATGATCAACTTCTGGAGTTCAACATGAAAATCAATCACTACAAAAATAAAATGGTTTTTCTTAAAAGTACTTCACCAAGGGGGAAGTTACGGGTTTGGGAGGAAGAGGGAGGTTAATGATTCATCCTCTCAATTTCCCCTTTGCTCAAAGAAATAAAAAACCCTGCCTTTTCCTTCTGGTAAATATTACAAATATTTCAATATAATAAACCAAACCAGTTGTAAACATTATAAACCAAAAGCTGGATTCCTTCCCTAGAGCATAGCCTGACACTACAGTGGCTGTAAGTGAGAGAACTGAAGACCTCAATTGAATAATGGCCTTCTGGCAAAAGGCAGGATGTGCAGTGACCCTGTGCAAGTTACTGCAACCTTCTCTCCAACCACTGGAAAATTAAGGTACAGAAAGAAAATGAAATCCAAAGGTTTAACCAGGCGAAGGTAGAAATAAAAGAAAACAAGAAAAATACTTCCAAAATACCCCAACAATTTCTTAAATAAAAGAAGTTTATCTTTTTTTAAAAAACACGTTTTCTTTCTTGATAGGTAGAAAAACTTGTTTGATCTCAACAGGATAAAAACATTCTTTCCTTTTAATTTTAAATTCCATAAGACACAATGATAGTCCATCTGCATGTGAAAGAACGGTGTTTCATTAAAGTTCTACTGGACTGCTACTTTGAAAATTCTGATAGCTTTAAACTTTGACTTTTAAGGACCTATTTTTAGCTGAAAGAAGAGATAAGACAAAGGATGAAAGCAGAAAATTGTGAAAGCAGAAAATTGTAAGAAGTGGAAGAAGTATTACAACAAAAGAAGCATACCCTTCTCTACTGCCCAGTGCATTCCTTATAAATTGCCTATGTATACAATAGGGGAAACAAATAGCTAAAATTTAACATCTCTCATTCCTGTTTCTAGTAAAATTTTGACACTGTGGTACATAAAAATGTTTCAGAGAACAACTTCCCCTCATTTAAAAACATAATTCTGTTATCATACTATTCTAAATAGAGAGAACTTCCTTAATATTAGAAATAAGCAAATTTAACTTAATTTCCTTAATATTAGAAATAAGCAAAATGGAAGAAAAGTTCTCTTTGTTGAGTTTTATGTTTTATAACCAAAAATTTGGCACTGCCAGGAGTTATGTGTTAAGCATAGGCTACTAGAATATTGAAGGGACCCTGTTTATCTTGCCAGAAACATTTGAGTTTCCTTGAAAATGCTCAGTCTGAGAGCTTCATTGTGCACTTGGTGAAAAAGTTCACTTGCACCCGCCTGAACTTATATAAGAAGCCCAAAAAGCAGTGATGCCATTTGTATCAGCTTTTATTCTTCACAAAACATTTAGAAGATACAGAACTTTGAATGATATTATTCTATTCATGATTGAACCATGAAATATGAGAAACCGACATGCATTTCAACTTGGTGATTTACAGAGTGGCAGGTATCGATGGTAGGGCAGGAATTACAGCCATGGAAAATTCTATCATCCTAACCTAGGGCTTTGTGGCAATGTGTGCTATAAATACAAGCTTCTGGCATTAGCAACTGGGTCAGTCCCAATAGTAAATCACTAACAAAAATAAAATCCAGGCAGCAGAGACATGGACAAAAACGAAGAACCAGTGAGAAAGGAAGAAAGCGACAGGCAGACATTAAGAGGGCCACAGCAACCAGAGCTCTATTACTAGAATTGGGGGTGAAGTGGGTGAGGAGGAGGCAAAGGGGAGAAGGGGGAATCTCTCAAAAGAACTCTTATAACATATATGCAATAAAATATCATCTACTGGTCATGTACCTTGTCGTGGTGGGTTCATCTCTGCAAACCTCTTCAGAATGTTGCTGACCATCATGGGAGCAGCAACAGAAGAGTTCTGCTGTCTGGGAATGTCTGCCTGCTGGGTTGTACCTGAAGCCATGTCATAAATGATTGGAACTATAATACTAACAGGTTCTTGGGGAGGGACTGATGTTTTCTGGGTTAGTTGAAGCTGTAGACACACAACACACAAAAGAATAAAAACATAGTAAGAAAATGAAACATTTGACTACATTTATCAAAGGTACTATCATTTATTCACTCTACTCTCAGAATAAGATACATCAAGCAAAAGAAAATGAAATGTGACAAGAAAAGTGACAAACTGAATATTATGATTAAGATGCAACTGTCACACAATTATCTAGTTCAGTAACTTTCTGTTATTACTAAGGGAACCAGGATTGCATGAAGGCTAAACTGAGAGCAATTCTGAACCTATATTTGGCAGCAACAGATCATTTCTCCAAGTATCCAAAAGCTGCTATATTATCCTCATATGGCCTTTTTCCTCAGAACCTTTGTACATGCGCACGCGCACACACGCACATGCACCCTGGATGGTACTTACAAAAAATAGCATTTTGGATTTCAGCACCACAGCAGGAGTCCCAGGAGGTGCAATTGGCGGTGCGCTGGGAGGGATCGTCAAGCAAAACTGAACGTTCCATTTTAGCTGTGTTGCCTGGTCAGGAAACTGTTTTGAAAAAAAAAAAAAAAAAAAGAAAAATTCCAATAAAGTCATATGAACATTAGAAGTCTGAACAGTTAGACAGAATTTTATTTTATATTCAATTATCAACAGAACGGTGTTGATAACCTGCAATTTTTCAAAGAAAACATATACGTGAAGTTCCTAATGGAAAAATCAATTAGGGATTTATGTGATATGTCCCCCTCCTTCCCTCCCATTTCATTAATTCCCAAGGCCTATGGATTCTGCTTCTTTAGTGTCTTTGACATCTGTTTCCTACTCTTTATTTTCACTGATACCACTGAGTTCAGGGCTTTGTTTCTTCCCCCATGGCCCTTTAATGGTCCCTTATACCACTACCAAATGTCCTAGAGCAGGGGTGTTCAACCTTCCCTGGGCCACGGTGGAAGAACTGTCTTGAGCCACACCTAAATACACTAACACTAACAATAGCTGATGAGCTAAAACAAGAGGTCGCAAAAAAAATCCAATAATGTTTTAAGAATTTGTGTTGGGCCACATTCAAAATCATCCTGGGCTGTAGGTTGGGCATGCCCATCCTAGAGTATGGTTCTAATCTAGCTCACAAATGTTCAGTGACATGCAGTGACATGGGTTATTCCCCTCCCAGGATCCTGGCATTCAAGGCTCTTCTTAACTGGTTCCAATCTAGACTTTCCAGTCTCATTTCCAATTCCTTCCTAAAACAAACTAGTCAAACTGTGTTAACAATTTTAAATTATATCGACTGGTGCTTTTTTTAGCCACATAAATCTTTACTCCTTTAAAAACCCAAATGGATATCTTTTTGACATAATGTTTCCTATAGCCTATCAGAGCAGAAGCCAAATACTGAAACTATTAACAAAGGAATACTGCTGTCCCAATATTAAAACACCAAGTGAAAAAAGGAATGAGGTATTTATAATTACCCAAAGTAATACTAGAATCATCAAAATGAAAGGATTACTATAAGATTGGAAAATATAATCAGCTGCCACCTGGATTCCATCAATATGATTGTATACTTTCATATGAAAGGAGAAGAATTTAAATACATTCCAGAGAAGACAGACTTTCTGCTAAATGGTATTAGGGCATTTAGGGGTACCAGAAAAAGCTGGATCCATACCTCATATTTGACACTAAGATATATTTAAAATGGATCAAAAATTTAAGTTAATTTACAAAATGAATCTATAATAGCATTAGAATAAATCATGGGAGGGTTATTTCCTTATGTGCAAGTAGAAAGAGTGTATAAATGTATTTGCTTTTATAAGAGGTAAGGTACTAGGGACTCAGGTTCAGGTTGCCTGTGGGAAAGGAGACCAGATGGTTGGACAGGGATGGATAGGAAATTTTCCGCTATATCATCTTGCTCTAAGATAAAAGAGGACTGTGTTGCTTATTCAAAGATGAGTAAAATTTAAGTTAGAAAGTAAGAAGAATTTAAGAAAAAAATGAAAAGTACCTAACTGGGTAAAAACTAACAAACACTGCTCCCACCACCTCCTCAAATAGAAGTGGCTATAAAAGCTTGTATATCTCTGTAACTTACCAGCTCAAGTTTCATAATATGCACACAGTCTCTGAGGATGTGTGTAGGAGCTCCTAATAGCTTGGTGAAGGCTATTAATGTATTGGCTTTAAATGGTGGTCCTGCAACCTACAGGGATAAATAAAGCAAGTTACTCTTCATTCTAGGTTGACTCTTCTGCTTCATTCATTATGTTAAAATTATGCATTAGTAAACACATACTCTCGTTTCAAAGAATTTCTCCAAAACTTGAAGTTCATCAGGTTTCCACTGTCCTGCATTCTCAGGTGTCACTTTTAGCTGAAGTGTTTGGTTGGTTTTGGGACTAAGGGCGACTCTGCATTTCAGCGCATCCGTCTTAAACATGATTACCCCAGGTTCATTGGAATTTATCAACTGTAGCTGCAAAACAAGAATGCATCAAATCAACAGGTGACAACATGTAAGACAAAGAGAAAATGAAAATGTTATCTAGAGAACTGCTTCAAAAGGAAAACAATTCAGTTAATACCTGTTCCAAATCAAAGGTATCTAGGTACTGAGCACTAACAACTGCTAACATCACAAAGAGAGGCAATGAGACATATCTTGTGGATCTTGGTGTGAGAACATAATACCACCTATGAAATATTCTTACAAAACAAAAGCAACTTGAGCCTGAACTCAGTAGTTAGATCTACAGGACTGATCCATATTACAGAAATATGGAAGTCAAAGAACATGTTAAATGATTCCAAAGGAATGCAATCAGCAAAATCCAGACTGTGAGAAATTTTACAGGACAAATGATATGGTTTCTTCAACAAATAAATTACGTAAGAAGTGGAGGGGGAACTTATAGTTTGAAAGGAACTTAACTTTTTTGGGTTCTGATTCAAACTGTAAAAATGATGGTAACTTGGGAAATCTGAACACCAACTAAATATCTGATAATACAGAAATTGTATTTACGGATAACATGATATCTGGAATTTGTTGTCAAAAAATCTGGGAGGAGCTATAGATAAAACAATATTGGACACAGATTATGTATTGCAGAATTGTACACCTGGAACCTATGTAATTTTTACTAACCAATGTCACCCCAACAAATTTAACAATAAAAAAAAAAATACTGGTATGTACTCATTGCTGAAGGTGGATGATGAGAACAGATATATTCATTAACCATTTCTCTCTACTTCTGTATGTTTAAAATTTCCCACAATAACAAGTTTTTAAAACAATGGCACATTAGGAAAAAAGAAAAGAATACAATTACAAAATGTCAGATATGGATTGGGACTTATGCTAGCCTAGGAGTTGGTAAATTATTTCAGGCTATAGGTCTGTCAAAACCACTCAATGATGCCACTGTAACTGAAAGCAGCCATAGACAATTTATAATTGAGTGGGAGTGGCTGTGTTCCAATAAAACTTTATTTATGAAAACAGCTGATGGACAGGACTTACCCCCAGGACCAATTTATTAACCTCTGCTCTAGCCTAGTATGTTGATTATGCAAATGAGTAAAAAAAAAAAAAAAAACAACGAGAGTTTCAAAGAGCTGAATGGCTTACATGGTTTTTAAGTGGAAGAGGTGAGGCTAGATCACAGGTGTGATGATGACCATTTTAAATGCTAATTTATTCAACTTAGGTTAAAAGTTTCACTTTTTTCAAATTTGAATATAAAGGTTGCAAAATAGCTTGGTGTCATTCTTGGAGTGGCTATTTTCAACATTTACCATGACGACTACCACCTCATGAACACATACATATATCAACAATGAATATAAATAACATTTAATACCAAGACATTATGCTACAGGCTTTATATGAAATATCTCAAATTCCGACAACTGTTGAGTTATGGAGATTGTATTATCTACTAATATCAAAAAGGTGAAGAAATTTGCCAAAGCTCATACTACCAGGTGGCATGGCCTGGTTACAAACCCAGGCAGCAGGTTCTAGAATAGGTGCTCTCAACTCTGAACTAAGGGTATCATCACAGGATAAGTTAGAAGTCCTTTTCTATAAGGGTCTTTAAATCCTATCAATTGCTTGTGTACTTAAAAAGCAGCTTTCATCCTTGTGATCATAAATAATTTTATTTCAATGGAGAATCAGATTCAAAGTCAGCCTGCCTGCAAAAGCATTTGAGAGGACAAGTAGTTACTCATATGCTATTCTGTGCAAAGCCAGATCCTGGGCACACTTGTCCTATGGTACTGTGTGGACCTATCTCCAGGTCCATGTTAGTCAGAGCACAGCAAATTATAAAATAAAAGAATACACGTATGTTAACATAAGAACGAAAAAGAAAATGGAATCCATTTTTAATGCTAAAGCTGGGAGAAAAGCATAATTCTAATAAGTTAGTTAAAGGAGATGAGGGAATTATCACTTTAGTTCAGATCCTATTCTGAGGGGTAACTTAACAGTCGCCTTTGACAATCACCACTTACGAGTTAGTTCACTAAGTACCCATACCGTTTCTTGCTGAATAATTCTTTGAAGGTGTCGTCTCATGATGACCGATCCAAGGAATCTCTCAAGTGGAGAACAAAGGTAACTACCTGCCAGGCCAGGCACAAGGCCTGGTGTTGGAGAGGGCAGCAGTAAAATGTTCAAGGCACTGTGAGTGAGGATGGTGGGTATGGAGGCTGCCCAGGAGCGCTGAGGTAGTTTACGAGGTGGGGGCATGTTTGTTGGCATCGTTTGGGAACCTTGAGGAAAGGAAAACATGTTGATTTATTTATCAGTACATCCTCTACCTCATTTTTCCCTGCTTTGCTTTTATTACAAATCTTTGACATTCTATAGCAATCTGTACTGATTTAGTTATTCTTTTTGGTGTAACAATCATATATTAGCTTTGTGTTAGCAAAAATGACCAGTTCCCCTCCTCCCTGTGGCCAGGTCCCTTGCAGTAAGACTTTGCAGCAACTCCTTCAAGGAGCGGTGGAGTCTATTGCTCTACCTGGAATCTGGGTCAGCTTTATGACTTGCAGTGACCTACAGAATGCAGTGGAAGTAATGCAGTGCCAGCTGCAAGCCTAGGCTTTCATTCACTCTCCTGGAGCCCCCTGTCCCATCACCAGGTGAATAAAGTCTGAGACCACATGAAGCAGAGAGAAGCCTTGCCGGCTAGGGGCACCTTAAATCAGCCAGGACCTAGGCAACCCAGGAGCTGACCACAGATGGATGAGTGAGCTGTGAGCCCAGCAGAGCCTGGAACAATCACCCAGCTGGGCTCAGCTCAAACTGCCCAACTGCAGAATGGTGAGGAAACATATGACTAATTGTTTTAAGCCACTAAAAGTCATGTGGCAAAAGCTAACGCACTTGTACAGGTCTTCTCTTCCGTGTTAATTTGTATAAACCTATCAGTTAATTCTAGGTACCTTTTAAGGTCTGGTATTGCTAAGGTAGTAGTCATAATAGAGGTGCTGGGTCTTACCTCAGAAGACTTCTGGAGGAGATATTTATCTTTCTTGTATTTTGCCTGACTTTGTCAATTAACTATTGTTACAACTGATTTACTTAATGGATAAAACTTTAAGTTATTAAGTATCCCCAATCTACAAGTAGCTCATGATCTTCAAAAACAAGGATGGAATAAATTAGGTCATTTGTTGGTTAAACCAAAAGCAAACATAAAAATGTTGACTACACTCACTTGTTCCAGCTCGAGGGGAATGAGAAGCATCTGGAACTGGAGAATGTAGTGATGGATTGGCGGGGGACATTCCTGGCAACCGTGTTGCTGGTGAGGGGCCAGACACTTGAGGAGACCCTGGCCAGTTCCCTGCTCGTCCACTTGGTGACACCATAGTGTATGGAGAACTGGGGTCCAGGGTTCCTGTAAACAAGTAAACACATGGTTTTCAAAACCTGTATTTTAATAACTGAAAAGTGACATTATTTAAATGCTTACAACCTATATAATGAGTTTTATTTATTTTTTCTTTCAGTAAGATATTTCGCTGAAGCATGATGCTTCTTAAAATGGCACATCTGAATCCCTCTTTTGTGTAGTTGATATACTTTTTAACATGATACAAAAAACAGAAAAAGAATGAGAAAATAAAATTTACCTTCAAAGTTTAAGATGTGTAATATGTAATAATTTATACCATATAACTTATTTTTGAAAATACTAAGCAAAAAAAATCTCAAAGCTCCTGTAACCCTCTCCTTCTTTACCCTGAGAATAGTTGGTGGTGATGCATGTGGCTGTAGTGTTTATCCCAAAATAACTCGCGGATTACATTCCTAACCTTACCCACAAAGCTCCGTGCTTTGAAATTTACCACATGAAAAAATATTAAACACTGATCATTATATACATTTCTGTTACATTAGGATTAGAGGCAAGTTCTGTTTAGAAGTGACTCGAAGAACAGTATTTACATTTTATTTTCATATTGAAAACCATTTATGTGAAATTAAATGAACGTAGCAGCAGCAAGCTATACCTTTATTTTTTCTAAATGGGAAATGGGTTAAAGAAAGAAATCTTGTATTTTTAAACTAACCCTGGGAAATTGTTTTCATTCTACTCAGAGAAGGCTAAGGAGAGGGAAATTTTCTATTTCTTTATTTAGTAAAAGCTATACTAAGAAATGAACCAAAGAATTAAGTTTTGAAAGCCGTGGGTTCGTGAACAATTTGGTATTTAAGTTTCACCCTGCAGATACCTTTTAACATTTTACACTCCTTTGTAACCAAATGACAAACAGAAAATACTTCTACCATATATAAGAGAGTAAATGGTCCTTACTTAGAAGTCTTACAAATTGGTAAGAAAAAAACACAAAAACAAAGGCAAAGGATATAAACTGGCAGGCATAAAACAAGAAAACACCAAAGACCAATGAACTTCACTAATAAACACACATTAAACAATGATACCGTTTTTTGCCTATCAAAATTATCAAAGTTTTAAAAAATCTTACTACCCCGTGTTGGCAATGATGCAAAAAAAACACATTCTTGTATGACGCTAGAGGAAATTGGTATAGCCTTTCAGGTAGGCAATTTGCAAAATGTTTCAAAATCTTTAGAATTTCTCCAATTCTTTGGGTCAGCAATTCCACTTCTAAGAACTTACCTAAGGAATTAATCATGTGAGCATAGATTACACCATTTTTAGTTGTGAAAAAATGAAACTGTTCAAAACTTACAATGGGAGAGCAGTTAAATTATGCCCAGTTAAGGTAATACTATGAAGTCACTTAATATGATGATTTAGAGTTTTTACTGTCAGAAATGTTCCCACAAATATTAATAGTAGAGAGTAAAATCACAGATGCTACACAGCTGTAAAATCTGAGAAAGCTCCTTATGTTATGATTTAATATGGTATTCATGATACATTTAAGTAAAAAAATTAAGGTACTGAACACCATGTACAGTATGCTACCTGCCATGTGTGTAAAAGAGTGGGGGAAAGAATACTTACACATATTTGCTTGTGTATGCATAAAACGTAAGAAACCAATAACACTAAATGGCTCTGGGAAGAGGAACTAAATTAGCTGGTGGAAAACAAAGGAACCACCTCACTTGCTACCTCTTGTATTCTTCACCTATTTGAATGGACAAAATAGAATTTTTGAGTTAAAGAATTAAAAAATTAAGTCTCAAAATAATACATATGGTAGGGTCCCAATTTTTTTGTGGGGGGATGTTTGAGGGGGAGAGACAATGGGTAGAGAGCGAGCCAAGAGCAACAAAGATTTAAGCAGGCAGGCAAGCAGGGAGTGAGTGACAGGAAGCACAAAAGCGAGGGAGAGAGAGCGTCCACAGCAAATAGACTAACAGGTAGATTTCTGTGTGGTGTGATTAAGAAAAATTTATTTTGCTATTTCCCCAATAAACAAGTGCTAAATTTACAATAAGGAAATAATTTATTTAAACAAAAACTATGATCATGTCACTCTTATGCTACAGCGATTTCCATGTACGGACTCACCATGTGGACTAGCAAAACTGGCCCCTGGTCCTATTGAGATTCCATGCGAGGATGGGGGAGGAGTTGGAACAAATGACGCTGGTGATGGGGCTCTCAAAGCCCCACTGGGGGAGCTGGCAGCATGCAGATTTCCTAATAAAGGAAAATAATTATAGATGATCTTGCAGGACACATATTATGTCCTGTCAAGGACCTCATGGTAAGATTTTACAGACTAAAAAAAACAAGTAGTAAAGCTCCCATAAGTAGCACAAAGAAAAAGTGAAACAATTTCATTACTAAAAAGGAGATCAATTCTATGGGGCCCAAATTCTAACTCTTATATTGAGTAATCTTTAACATCCCATGTACTTTCTACTCATTCATTCAACAAGTAGGCATGAACATCAACTTCATGCCAAGCACTGTAAGCACTGGGGATGCAGCAGTTAACAAGAGACAAAAATTCCTAGCCTCATGGAATGTATATTTTAATAGAGAATGAGAAAGACTAACAAATATGTGTCAGGTAGTGGTAAGTGCTATGGAGATAAATAAGGCAAGATAAGGGGGCGATATCGTGCAGTGGTGGAGGTTGAGTGCTGTTCTTTATAAAGCGCAATCAGAGAAGACTCTCTAAGGAGGGAACACGTGAGCTGAGACATGAAGAAAGTGAAGGATAAGACATGAGGATATTCAGGTGATAAGATATTCCAGGCAAACAGAACTACTGCAAAGGCTCCAAAGGTAGTAGTAGTTATAAATAACAGGGAGGAGGCCAGTGTGACTGAGAACAGCGTGAGCAAGGCTGGGAGTAGGGGCGATGAGGTCAGAGAGGCAATGTATGGTCCTAGATCACACAGGGATTTGTAGGTCACTCTAAGGACATAGGGTTTACCCCGAATGAAATGGGAAGCCATGGCAGAGTGTGGGGTAGAGGAGCCATGAACTAACTTCTGTCTCATAAAGATCACTCTAGCTGCTGTGTGGAAAACAGACTATAGGGCAGGGACAGGGAAGTCAGTTAGAGGTAACTGCAATCATCCAGGTGAGAGATGGTCAGTGGCTTGGGCAAGGGCGAAGGCTGAGATGGTGAAAAGTGGTTAGACTCTGGACAAATTCTAAAGATAGACCTGACAGTATTTGGTAACTGACTGACTGTGTGTGTGAGAGAATGAGGAGTCCAACATGACTCTAACAGCTTTGGCCCAAGTAGCAGGAATGAAGGGGCTGCCATTTACTGAGATGGGGCATCTGTGGGAGGAGAAATGCAGGGTGGGGAGGGGATTTGGATTGGTCAGCAGTTATTTTGGCCACACTGAATTTCATATGTCGACTAGACAGCTACATGAAAATGCTGAATAGATAGCTGGAAAATATAGGACTTGAGTTCAGGAGAGAGGCCTAGATAGGAGATACAAAACAAAAAAAAAACAACAAAAAACCCCGGGAGACATGAGCTTAAAGATGGTACAGGACTAGTTTTAATTTAGAATTATGAAAGGGAAACCATGGATACCAAAACTATGAATAAATGCAACATTAAAATACTTGCTACATTACCTTAACTACCCTCAGTATCAGTAAGTTTCAAATTTTCTGCCACTATGTAAGAGAACTTCATTTTTATGTTCTATAATACCTAATGCAATGCTTTACGGTCAATAAACACTGATCAACTTGATTAACCTTTGTTGTATTTATTACTTAATTGTGACCTGGACACGTGACTTAACTTCTCCATGCTCAGTCTTCCTCTATAAAATGGGAATAATGACAGGACTTATGGCACAGGTTTGCTGTGGGGATTAAATGGGTAAAGTGCTTAGAACAGGGCTTGGCACATAGTAAGCACTATATACCTGTTTGCTACTATCATGATTTCAAAATAATTATTTTTTCTACCTTCTATGCAAAACCAGGCTCAACTCATATAGCAGAAACACACTCCCCATGGGTTCTATGCTTGTCTCCTATTTTCCTCCTCGCTCCCTGGCTGCTCCTTCTTAGCAGACTGCCAGTGCTCCTCAGGGGCTGAGCTCACCACCCTTTCCAGCTTCAGTGACCTTCAATGACATGACATTAACTTTCAAATCTTCATTTGAGGTATAACTATCTATGATGAGCAGATAAGGGATCATCTACCCAAGAAATCTGGCTCCTGTCTTCCTTGCTAGATAAGCTTAAGCAGCAGGGCTGGTATGTGGCTCACCGTTGAATCCTCGGCTCCATGCAGCATTTGCCACATGCCAAGTGCTTAAGCACTACCAATCAATTGTTCAGTTAAAAGTTAAATTTTGGCATTCTCAAGCAATTTTACAGTGCATTTCATGGGGCTGCCAATAGAGCCATTTTGTTTGGACAAGCAGGCTGTGCACTGCCCAAGGGCTCAGAAAACTTTCTAAAAGGGGTCACCCTGGTGGGAAAGCAGTCAGAGACACTACATAAATGGGCGTGGCTGTGTTTCAATGAAACTATTTACAAAAACAAGTGGTGGGCAGGACTTGGCCCACAAGCCTCAGTTTGTTGACTTCTGACATAGATCATGTGGTTAGCATTTCTTGGGAGTTGTACTGTGAGTCTGGCTCTGGGTGACACCTCCATTTAATTCAAACCTTTTAAAGTGCTTCGGAATCATGAACACAGATTTCACAACCCTGTCATAATGGATGAGTGGCAAATATGTAGCCACACAAGAGAAAAGGAGTTCTCTCTGAAGTTGAAGACTACATGTGCAATGTGTGTGTGTGGGAGGGAGGTTTAGATTTGAAGGTGAACACAAGAAAATACATAGTATCTTACCTGGAGACTGTGTGTGCATCATAGAGGGAGACTGGCTAACTGTGCTATGATAAGATGTAGGAGGCGAAGTAAGAGGATAAGCACCTGATGATCCTGGCTGCTTTGGATATGGCTGAAAAGAAAATTAAATGTTTGTAAAATAGCCAACCGCGTATAGTACTGAGTGTGTGGCTTTCCCCAATAAAAAGCTACACTGTTAACATTTACACACTTCATGAAAATGTGCAAAGTATACATCAATAACACCAGTGTTTAAAAACTCCCTAACTTTCAAAATGCTTTTAAAATAGCAACACCCTCATTCCTCATCTTGCAAATACTACTGCTTATATCCCTCAAGATGTTTTTTGCTCATTTTATCTGTCATAGTTTAACTGGCAGTGTTGTTTCTGGCAGTACATTAAAAATAGTAAATCTTACATTTGGTGGAGTTTTAAAGTCAATGAAATATGGTAGTCAACCTGGCTTCTCCTCACCTTCATCTTCATCTCCAGCAATGCAAAACTCAAGGATAATGTAACCCTTTCTAGTCTATTTTTTTTAAATGAAGTATGAATCATATAGTACAGATATCTTAAATGTATAGTGGGATGAATTTTTACAAATGTAACTGCGACATAGAGCAAGATACTGAAAAACATTACCAGAACCCAGAGGCCTCCCTTATACACCTTCCAAGTCTTTATTGCCTCCCCAAAGGTAAGCACTATTCTGACTTCCATCGCTCAATTTTTGTTTTGCCTGGTTTTGCATTTCATATAAATACTGAATGTGCTCATTACATACATGATGTCTGGCTGCTTTTATTCAACATTAAGTCAGTGAAATTCATAATGTTGCTGCATGTAGTAATAGTTTGCTTTCTCATTTCTGTAAAGTATTCCATTGTATAAATATACCCTAATTTATTCACTCATTCCACTGTTACTGGATATTTAGGTTTTTAATTTTCCTGATAAAATAATGTTACTGTGAATGTTCTTGTGTTTTTTGATGCATTTCTGTTGCATATATACCTAAAAGTAGAATTGTTAAATCACAGGTATGCATAAAGTTCAGCTTTAGCCCTCTGAAATAATGCTGAACACCACTGTGAGGTAGCTGTACCATTTTACACAACCTCCAGTAGTAAAAGAAAGTTTCAGTTGCTCCTAATACCAAATGTTGGCAAGGATTATCAATTTTTTTCTTAAAGCCATTTTTGTGGGTGTAGAGTATTATCAAACTGTGCTTTTAATTTGTATTTCTGTGATGCCAAATGATGTTGAACACCTTTTCTGTGCTTACTGGCCATTTGGATATCTTTTGTGATCACATGGTGATCACCTGACATCATTTTAAGTGCATGAGTCTGAGGTTAATGCTATTTCCAGTGTGGTTAATTCTATTTCTGGTACTATTCAAGTCAAATCACTGGAAGCCTCCTCACCTCCCACTGTTTGTCTGTGTGTGTGTGTGTGTGTGTGTGTGTGTGTGTCTTTTTTTTGTTATAGAAAAGTTAAGAGTTTGTTATAGAAAAGTTAAAAGTACACTCTGAGAGGTGGAGCGGGCTGATTCAAGAGCGGGAAGCAGCCCCTCCTTCCACTGTTTGGGAGTTTTTGTATCTCTAGGTGTTACCACTATTTTTTCATAAGGATTTCCTGGGCATCTTGAGCCCACCAATGACTTCTTTGCCATTCAACAAAGGAGCTCAGATACTTATAGAACCTGTTAAGTTAAACAAATGTGATGCCTTTAGGAATTTCAGCTATATATCACCTGTTGCTGGGGTGGTGGCTGGAGTTGGGAGATCAGTGAATCCATCATATCTCCTCCTATGGGAGAAGGGGGATTATCATCCTCATTTACAGACCTTCTTCGAGCATCCTGATTGCTGTCAACAAACATATTCAGGAATGTCTATGGATATAAACAGGCAAAATTTAGATTATTTTACCTAATTTTAGTATGATATTTTTAATTAATTTAAAATATTTTAATAGATAAATATGTCTATCTCTGAAACTTAAATTTAACACATGGTCACTAATACTAGGACAACCTGAAAGAGATATTGATAACTTTGAAGGAGGAAAATCGAAGAAAACAATTACTCACATCAAAACAAATTTAAGTTAAAAAAAATCATTTCAATTAAGAAGTATTTCAATCAAGCAAAAAGTTGAATCAATATATATACCCTGACACCTCTTAATACCAGGTCAAAATATTTTCTTATTAACTTCTGAATCAGAAATGGGGAAAAAATAAGTCTAACAATAAAAATGAATTTAAAAAAAAAAAAAAAAAAAGAAATGGGGAAAAAATGACAAGTTGTATGTTGGCCATATAAATAACTTCAATGACTTGAAAAATTTCCTATTTAGTAAGAGTTTTCACTTTCTCAGCTAAAAAACATGACAGAGGAAGACAGAATAAAGAACCTAAACCATGTTCTCCCTTTTTATCTACTATGACTTAATCTTGATCTATCAAGAGTGGGACAATCTTGTTTTATAAGATAAGTCATCAAAAATTAAGGCTACCAGAGTATGGGTCTAAAGCAGATTATTTTAACACTCTCCATCTTCTCAATCTTCAAAAATATAAACCATAAACTTATCAGAATCACTTGAAATCTTTTATAAGTACAGTCTGATTTCGAATTAAAGATGATGGATTCAGCATATAAATTTCATCTTCTCTGAATACCCCACTGAAAGGCCTATAAAAATTTTTTTAAGCAGTAAGTCACAAAGACAAAAAGAACAGAAGAGAATAGTAATAAATTCTGGAAGCTGCAGAGCATATGGTTGAGTAGTAACTGAACTACATGATATGAGGAAGTTATACCCTGAGCAAGCAGTGGGAAAAGTCAAGAAGCAAAGCTAATTCCATTCAGATCCCCAAGACATGTAGGAACTGGCAGCACCAAACACCTCTGGAAATGGCAATGAAGGTGGAACCAAAAACAGGATGGACTGGCTGATTAAGAGACATTGAAATCAAACAATTTGGCAAACAGGGCAAAAGGCACATGAAAAAATGCTCAACATCACTAATCATCAGGCAAATGCAAATCAAAACCAATGATATCACCTTACAGCTGTTAGAATGGCTATTATTAAAAAAAACAAAAACCAAACAGAATATAACAAGTGTTGGCAAGGATGTGGAGAAAAGGGGACCTTTGTACACTACTGATGGGAATGTAAATTGGTATAGCCACTATGAAAAACAGAATGGAGATTCCTCAAAAAATTAAAAATAGAACTGCCATACATCTTAGCAATACCACCTCTGGGTATTTATCCAAAGAAAATGAAAATTTCAAAAAGATGCATGCACCCCTATGTTCACTACAGTATTATTTACAATAGCCAAGATACAGAAACAACTAAGTGTCCATCGATGGATGATTAGATAAAGATGTAGTGTGTGTGGGTGCGTGTGCGCGCATGCACCCACACCCACGCGATGGAACACTACTTGGCCATAAAAAAAGAACAAAATCTTGCCATTTATGACAACATGGATGGACCTAGAGGGTAATAGGCTAAATGAAATAAGTCATACAGAGAAAGAGAAATACTCTATGATCTCCCTTATATGTGAAATCTAAAAAACTAAACAAAACTCATAGATGCAAAGAACAGATTGGTGATTGATAGAGGGAAAGGGAGTTAAGAGGATGAAAGGGGTCAAAAGGTACAAACATCCAGTTATAAAATGAGTAAGTCATAGAGATGTAATGTACAGCATGGTGACTACAGTCAATAATATTGTGTTGCATATTTGAAAGTCACCAACAGCAGATCTTGGGAGCTCTCATCACAAAAAAAAATTTTTTTTTAACTTTGTATGATAACAGATGATAACTGGACTTGTGGTGATCATTTAGCATTATATACAAATATTGAATCATTATGTTGTGTACCTGAAACAATATAATGTTATGTCAATTATACCTCGATTTTAAAAAAAGAGACAATGAAACCCTCCCAGAGCCTGTCATTTCCACTGAATTAGGTTGACCTCCACCACCCTGGTGGAGAGTCTCTGACTTGGGTGACTCTAGAATAATCGAGAGAAGGGGTACCCTATTAAAAATGGAGATTAAACATTACATACTGAATGCTGAGAACACTAGTTTCCTTCTCTTACTTGATTTGCCAAAAATTAGAAGCCAGATGCACACCATCCATGCAGAGACTTGGAAACTCTTCTCTTGGTACACCCATACTAGCCCAACAAAAAAACCTAAAATTACTGTTACTGAGAGTTACCCAAAGAAATGGCCCAAGCAGATCATCCTACACTGAAGACCAGAATCAACAAGTCTCACTTTAAATAAGAGCAGAGAGTTAAGAATTGCTTAATATTTGAGAAAATACACTAATATGAAAAAGATTGAAACAAAAAAAGCAAGGTGGATGAAATGGAGATTATGCAGGAGGAAAAGAGGTAAAGAAAAGATAATTCAGCCATATGGAACATAATGTCATAAAATGAACACTGAGAAATAAAAAAGAGCTCTTAGGAATTTTTTAGAAGATAGCAAAAAAAAAAAATCTTGGGAGAAATGGAAAATAGAAAGATAGAAGGAAAAAATGAGGACATCACCCAGAAACAAAGAGATAAAAAACAGAAAAGAAAATCAGAAGATGAATCTGGGATGTCCACTATCAGAATAGTAGGGGTACCAAAAAGAGCTAACAGAGAAAACAAAGAATAATCAAGAAACAATGCAAGGAAATTCCAGAGCAAAAGGATGTAAGTTTCCAGATTGAAGGAGCCCACTTAGTCACATAAGGTTCAAGGATTCAATCAGGTTTAAACTTCTCAACAGTTACAGTGGAAGCGAATGCCTTCAAAATGATTGTAACCTAGAATTCTGTACCTAGTCACTTTATCAATCAGATGAGGGTAAACTACAGACAGTTTAGTTCTGTACAAAGCTGCAAATTAACTTCCCATGTACCTTCTCCCAGGAAGCTACATAGAAAGCATTCCACCAAAACAATGGAGTAAACCAAGATAAAAACATGGGGTCCAAGCCACAGGGCATGCAACACAAGAAGTGAAAGAACCGCCGCCCTCTCTTCACCATCCTTCTGCAGATTCCTAGTCAAAATTGTGCCAAAGGTTTGTAGTGCTACCATTCTGAACTGGAGGTCAGAGGACTGTGAAAGAGATTTTTTCAAGATGAAATTGGTAAGGTTTCTGATAGGTGAATGTACTTAGGGAAGAATAATCATAGCAAGTTTGGTAGAATAGTGTTTACATATCCACAGTAATGGGAACACTGAAAAATTAACTAATCAAAATTGTTACCTAACTATATTGCAAGGATTGGAGGAAAGAAGGCAAATGTGCAGTGGGAGCAGCCTGGAATAAGGAAGGGCGTACCAAGAAAGCATTAAAAAAGAATTAAATCCTCATCTTCCATTATGAGAATCAGATAACACCCCCAACTAAGAATTCAACAAACAGCAAATTGTAAATAAGCATGCTATTTAGAGATAAGGATATAAATACCAAGAGAATCAGCTATATAAGAGTTGAAAACACAGCAGAAAAAATGACAAGGAAGAGTTTCAGGGGACTAATTTTTAAAACAAGCCATTTGCAACTATTTGACTCTAAACTATAAGCAACTGAGCTATTATACCAGGATCTCCAGGGACTGTGGCCCAGGAGCCTACATTTAAAAAAAGCATTATAGTGGAACTGATGAATCAAGCCTTCTCAATAATCAATGATAAAGACTACTTTTTAAAAAAGTTTCTTAAAGTTCCAAATAATAGGACTCCCTTTAGTTATCTTTCATTTTACTCATCACAGGGTAAGGAAATAAAGGAAAGGACATTTTATTATCTCACATACACAGGCACAGGACTTTTTACAACTTCTAGTTCCTTCAGAGTAAAGTTGCAGAGATGATGCGTTAACACGGCCACTTAATAAATTTAAAAAGAAATGTGTTGCTTTCCCCCATTATTTCCTCCTCAAAGGAATCATTTGAGAGGTCATATTCATATTTACTCATGCTATAGCACTAAAAAGTCTGTTACCTTTAGTCCTGGTGCAGGATAAAATCCTTCAACTAACTTGCTATTATCAAAAAGACTATAGGCACCATCCCGTATTGCCACGACACCTCGACTCCGGCAGTATATGTCAATACAATACATGTTCCTGAAAGCCAGTCTGATGTGGGTGGATGACTGTGGCAGAATGGAGAAGCACTGGTAGGCAGTGTTGGTTCTCTGGGTCAAGCCCAACATTGGCACAGTGGGGAGTTTGTTGATGGCGTTTAACGGAGCCTGAGTATCAAACAGTACCTATAAGGAACAAACATAGTGAGAACAGCCAGGTTCTGTACAAATGCTAAAACCTCAGAATTTTCAATGTACAGTAGACTTAGTTAACTGGCACACATGGGGAGTGGTACATACCAGATAAATGGAAGCAGACTCTCCATTAACCAGAACTCAATATTGCTTGATATTTTGCCTGTTGCTGGAGCTCTGGTTGCTTGAGATTTTGCCGATTGCTTGAGTTTTGGTTAATGGAGTCTACTGCATAAATATCACAATGAGACAGTAGCTTACTGTCACATTCCGTAAAACTTTTCCTTGAAGAGAATGCAAACTAGATCAGTGTTCCCTTTGAATCAAAGAAAATTCTCCAAGCAGAGTGCAAGATATGGTACCCACTTACGTCATTAAGTCTACATGATTTTTGAGGAGTTTTACATGAGACACTAACACTGGCTAAATCTTATTTTTAAACAGAAAATAAATTAATTACCTGTAATAACTGAACCACGTTTGGTGTTTTGTTGAACATTTCTTGAAGCTGATGGAGAATAGTATTGTGACAATTACTGCAACCTGAGTTTGGGCCAACAGTTCCCAAAGAAATGTGAAATTTCTGATGTATGGCATTCCATTGGATACTAATCTATATCAAAGAGAATACGTTTCAGAGTTTTAAAAAGTAACAGATTTAAGTAGAAGAAAAAATAATGTTTAAACAGTAAGGCAAAATTCCAAAGATCTTAAGAGATATTTTTTTGAAAGCAACTTATATAATAAGATTGCACTCTTAAAATTCCTGATGTGCTGTTACTATGGATCAGTGTGTTTGCTGAGCATGTGTGTTAGCCCACTTCTAGCAAATAAAACAAAGGGAAGATGAAAAAAAAACATTCTGATTAAATATTATTTACAAATTATCATTGGTGCTCCTTACTTTTCATTGTTCTCTTGACTGAAGAGGAGTCACCCTCTAGGTGAGGACTGTTAGAAAGGAAAAGGAAACCACCCCAACACAGGTGCTTTCCATTAAAAAGATTTTAAAACATTCACATAATATCTGATATTACCTGATATGAAAGAGTCTAGAAAGAAGCCAGCTGGCTGAATTTTTATACTAAATTTCTAGGGCTTTACGAATGAGGTGGGGAAAAAATAAGGAACTATAGCTTACAGGGAATATCTTTAAGATTATAGGATCAAAAAAATAATCATGTGGCCCAAAGCACAGACATACCATATTGTTCAAAACCATTCATCCGTAATCTTTAATCACATTGCTAAGCAGATTTGAAATCAATAAAAAAAATATACAAATACCAAATTACATTACCTTGTCCAAAACTCAAGATTATATACCCCATCGAAGAGGTTATAATTTTTGTTTTCAATTTTAAAGAGTTAAGCTTTATAGTATACTCTATATCAAAAAAGTATTTAAAATTTACCATTTTATCTCTAATTCTTACTGGAGCCCTCAATTATCTCAAAGCAATTTTCGTAATTTTTGAATTGTTGACTTTTAGAAGATTTATGAGAGGAACTTCAGTTTTAATTAATTCAGAGACTTACTGAGCTTCCCTTGGTGGTTCCATAACACAAGATAAGTTTTCGGTAATTATAAACACGAACTTCTGAGAAAATATTTAGATGAGCAGGTATGTCTAAACAGAAAAAAAAACAAAAAGATTAAGATTACACATGCAACTTCGTAAGTTACATAAATGTCTTATCACTATGTTGTACACTTAATACTAATACAATATTGTATGTCAACTGTAATTGAAAAATTAAAAAAAAACTTTTTTAAAAGACTACACATGCAAAATTTAAAATTATATATTTAAAAGGAGGGCATTTTGGCAATATTATGAGCCTAGATCAAAAAGTCTCTAAATATATAAATTATTTACAAACAAAAAAAAAGAAGAAGAAAGCAATAACATAAATAAATAGTAGGTTTCCATTTCCATTTTTACAAATGAGGCCAGGGGCGGGGAGGACATATATTCAAGCACTATAGCTTGATAGTTAGAGGTTCCAATTCCAGCTCTGCCATTTTACTAGCTATGTGACCTTCAGCAAGCTCTTAAGTTTCTATGACTTGCTTTGCTCATTTGTGAAATGAGAAATAGTAACTTTCCTATTTCACAGGGTGACTGTGAGGAATAAATGAGTCAACATGAGTAAACTGTTTATTACATTGTATGGCACATAGTAAACTCTCAGTAACTATTAACTATTATTATAATATGGTATACCTGTGTATAAAAAATTCTAGATACATAAGAAACTTAACAATGGCTGTTTCTGTGGGAAGAAAATCAAAGCCTAAGTTAAAAGGGAAACTTATTTTTCATTAGATATGCTTTTGATTTTTTGTTTTTTTGGTAGTTCCCCGGCTGGGAATCAAACCCAGGCCGCAGCGTTGAGAGCGCTGAAGCCTAGCCACTACACCACCAGGGAACTCCTTGGTTTTTTTATTTTTTGGTTTTTTTTTTACAATATGCATGTTTTACTCCTCAGTTAAAAAAGGTAGAGATGCTTTTTAAAAAATCAGATGTACCTGGCAGAGAACGTGCAAATTCCAACACACACTCATATAATCGTGCAATGCTACTCCAGTCATTAAGGAACATTTCAACCACTTTTCTACCACCAACAGGTTCAGACAACAGGTTTTCATATGTCAGATAAACATGCCGGGATGGTCCTAGAGGATTAAAAATAAGGATTAATAGCAAACTATGAAAAAACAAAACAAAACAAAACAGAAACATGCAAAGACAGAGTCTGCGAAGCATCTCACCTTGCTCCCGGGTAGAAGTGCCATTAAGTGGACAATTTGCAAACACTAACTCTGCCACCCATGTACGATTATTTCTACCTTGTAATCGGAAAGTGCAATCGAGGAGAGAGCGGTCCAGAGCCTTCTGGGTTTCCTCATTTACACCCTTACAGGGAGGAATTCTGGTGATGAAAGATAGCATATGAAGTATACTTCACATCACAGAAAGACAAAAGCACAATCTCCACAATGACAGGAAAGGTACAGCTTCAGTTCAAATTCTCCTACTAGGCACCTTCTACAAAAGAAGGAAGCAATTCATGCAATTCACAGCAATAGCATTTAACCCATTTCCATTCACATCAACACAGATTAGGACTCAATGACTTTAACAAAGTGATATTTGTTACTAGGAAAAAACCACAATTCTTCAGAATGAAAATCAAGGATATTGGCTTTCTACAAAATCTATCTAAAACATCCTCAAGGAAAAACTAAGGGCAACAAAATACTTATACAATCATTCTTCAAAAGCAGGATGATACAGTGGAAAGAACAAGGGCACTAGGGTCAGGAAATGGCCTTTTAATTCTGACTCTTAAACCCTCTAAATTCCAGCTTCACAAGAGCAGAATGGAAATAAATAATTACCATATGGATCAGTGATTTTAAAACATAACAAAACACATGACAACTGTCCAGAAAGTATCCAGCCATGTAATATGAAAAATAGAGGCATTTATGGCTGGATTTTTTCTGGACAGCCTTCATATATAAAGCTTACAGTAGCTAATACAGCAGATATTCATATATGTTAATTCCCACGGCAGTAAACCAAGTCTTGATTACTGACTGCCATAAACAAAATTTCTGGTTCATTATCCGCACTTCTCCTTCACACAGCTTAATGCTCATTGTGATGAGCTTTACATGTATTAACTCATTTAACATACATATTGTCAACTACATATATCGCATATACAAGAGGAATGTATGAGCTTTGGTGTCTTGAAACACCCACCTATCCATTTTCCTCTTGCAGCTTTATGGACTTATTTTATTGTTATAAAACACTGTGAGGTAATTAATATATGTTAGCTGTTTTTTCAGCAATGGATGAAAATAATAAGATAATATATTATTTAACTGTATATTATCCTTGAACTCACAGGGAAGGTAGCTTAATTCTTAGGCTTTGTATAATGATTATCAATATCCCAGGTGAAAAAAACAACGAATACAATTGAAAACATGGAATCCTGGTTCAGTCCTTTTATTTAGAATGTAACACCTAGAACAGGTTTTCTCAATCTCAGCAATACTGACATGTTGGGTTGAGTAACTATGTTGCAGGGGGCTGTCTGTACAGTCCTGGGTTCTACCTACCAGATGCCAGGAGCGCCTCCACCCCCTCTTCTCAGTGAATGATAACCCAAAATATCTCCAAACATTGCCAAATGTCCCCTAGAGGGCAAAACCACCCTGGGGCTGAGAACCACCAAACTAGAATACACAACTTAAAACAGCAAGAAAGAGACAAAGATTGCATATAGTAAAAAATAAAATTTGTAGGGGGTAAGAAAGCTATACAGATGCATAAAAATAGAATTAACACAGTACTAAAATTTTCTCAGTTAATTAAAAATTCTATCACAGCTCCTCTTAAAAGTACAGGTTTTTAAGTTTTTCAAAAGTTAATCCTTCATCCTACATACCTTTTATCACTACTGAAAAGATTTTAAACAATTTTATTTGGGGTAGTTACTATAGGAATTATATACACTGCATATATGTATGATTTTCAACTTCTTAGGTATACTGAGGACTTTTGCCTACCCTTACCCCTCAAAGCATAATCCTAACCCCTAAGAGTAATAAAGCAGCCAATTCAGATAGTTTTAAATCTTGATTTTGAAAATATAAATGAAGTAATTATCTTCCTTTCACATAAAATAGGTGTTTCATGAAATCCATCTGGTCAGAAAATGAACACACAGAAGCCAGCACATTTTCAAGAAAGACTCCTTCCAATTTATGCTCTCAGGGGCAACACGACCCTGAAAATGCATTCCATACCACCTTCTTAATTTGTGATACAGATATAATTGGCTCTACTTCAAGGAACCTATAAAATATTTACCTGCTTTTAAGGTTATAAATGTAACAGAGAGAATGAAGTAAACTACAATTATAACTTTAATTTTCCCCACCAGATCATGTGAGGGAAGAAACAAGTTCCCAAGAGAACCTAATAAAAATGTTACAAACTCAAAATACTGTAAAATACAACAATATTTGCCAAAAATTAAGAACTGAGGAAGACATTTCCTGGACAATGAATTAACCTTATCTGAAAATTTCTACCAACTCAAAGAAGTTTTTTGATCTAAACAGCTACTCCTGACTGATTCTTCTCCTATAATTCTGAGTATTGAACAAATTTAGGAACTAGGCTTTGGTCTTCTAGGGCAGATGTGTGTCAGCTCCGCTTCTTTTTGGCCATCATGTATTGTGTCAGTTTTGTTCTGAGGTGTTTTACAGTAACACCAGTAACCACACTATGTCCCCGTGGTGCAAAAGCAGAGCGATCATTGAATGTGGTAGTAAAAGAAGCGTAACTGTGCCTACAAGGAAGATGAAGAGGGTTTTATAAAGGCTGCAGATGCACATGTAGGACTAACTCACACAACTGACATAAGCTGAGTCATAACTTGCAAAAAAGGGCTAGGCCTATGCATATTTGCATAAGCTACAAGAGGCAAAGAAACACAATGAAAGAGATGAAAAAACCTTGTGGATGTGGCTAGAGGACCAGAACCACTGCCTATTACTATAATGCTGGTTCAGGAGAAGGAAGGTGGTTTGCTCAAGAGCTAAAACTAGGCACCGTGAGCATGCTGCCTGAGCACTGTGTCGTTCATGCTATAGGATCAAGGCTCTTTTGTATCTGCACCAAGGCAAACGGGTCCATGAACCATAGAAATCAATCTAAGGTGCTTGCCATACTTTCAGAGATACAACAAGGAGGCCTGCTCAACACATTTTCAAGGAAATAAGCTGGACAAGAACAGAACATATTTTTAGCAGAGAAGAAAATGTGCTAATTTTAAAGCTCTGAAGTATCAATTCATACTCTCATTTTATACTAATCTATCTAGGACTAAAAGTGTAAAAAAGAGTTTCTGAAGATTAAATGCATTAGAGCAATTACATATACTAATCAGATCTATGCAGGATTTTGATTTAATAAAATAATGTTTAGACATTTCTTGTTTACTTTTTCATTCTTTACTTCTATACCCTACCCTCATAATATACTAGACAATTACCGTTAATTTAGTCATTCCTATATATTTCCCTTTTAAGTTTTAAATAAAGAAAATATTAGCCAGGACATAGTAGAGACTTTTTAAAAAATTGTTGTAAAATGAAGCTAAAAAATATGAAGTGCTTCCTATTGAGTTCAAGGGGACTGAAATTTCTTTCATAAAACCACTGAGCATAAGATACTTTAAAACTCTTGCAAAATATGGAAAAACATAACTAAGAGAATAGAACACAAATGTTAACATCATTTACTTATCTGCAGTTGCCAAGAAGAGTGAAAAGAAAAAAAAAAAAAAAACCTTGCATTTTAAGCAGAAGTAATTCAAAACCAAAGGCAATTAAATTAAAAGTACTGCATTTTCCATATTGATTTCCACTGTAAGATGTTTCACAGAGATGGTGTTAAGATAGTCAGGAAGGGAAGCTATTCCAGTTCTTCAATCCCTTATCTAGAGTGAGCAGCATAACACAGGGGTGGAGTGCCCGCCATATGCTAGCCCTCCCCAGCTTCCACAGAAACCTACTGATTCCCAAGTAACATAAATTAAAGCCCTGCTGGCTCAAATTGTGGAGCTGCCATGTCTTGGCAGACAGAGGAATTCAATCAACAAAAATTGCTTATATGATTTATACAGTATATTCTCCGTAAACCAGAACCCATGGGAATTGGTAGATGATGGATAAATGTAAGTAGACTGTCCATTAACTGGAATTCAAGCAACTGGCACTCTTAAGCAATCAGCAAAAATATTTTTTGCCGGTTGCTCAGTTCTGGTTAGGAGAGTCTATTATATTATTAAGCAACATCTAAGAAACAATACAAACGTCAAAAAAAAGAAAATGTTTTCTGCATCAAAAAGGTTGATCGCGTAAATGGTATGCTAGCTTTCAAGTCCATCCTGGTCACCTTATGAAGCATACACAATGCATTAGCTTTCCTTCTAAGCATCCTTTGGTCCCTTGTCCTCTATCTGTTTAGAACTAAGCCCTCTGTATACTCTTTCCTGGTGATCTAATTTACTATCACAGCTCAATTACAATCACTTTGGTGATGACTCAACCACCTCACCTGCCCAGACCTGTTATCTGAGTGTAAGACACATCCACCTACCTGTCTAGGCACCTCAAACTTAGCAAAGCCCTTCAAACTCACATCTTCAGTGTCCCTTAGAAAACACCACAATCATCTATCACTTGCCCAAGACAAAAATAGTCATCTTTGCCACCTTCTCCTTTCTCATTTTCAACATCACTCTAATCACCAACCCTTGAATACTTCATCCCCTAAATCCCTATAGAACCTTCCCTGTCCAACCTATCAGTAATTCTCATGTGAACCATTTCAACACCTGGTTTCACTACTTCAGTCTTGTTCTTCTCCAATTTATTCTTTATATTCCTATCAGGGTAAGTTTTCAAAAACACCTATCTAATGTCAGTTTCTGCTTAAAATCATCTGATGGCTTCTTACTGCCATAGGATAAAGTCTTAATTCCTTAAGAACACTTACAAAGCCCTACAGGACCTGATCCCTTCTTGTTTATATCTCCAGCTTTACCTCTCCCAACTCCTGTCATGCTGAACTTCTTTCAGTTCCAGGATGCTAAACTCTCTTGCCTCCAAGCCTTCACAAGAACAGTTATCCCTTCTGGTGAGCCTACCCACTTCCATCTTAGGTTCCTTTACTCTAATTTTCACCTCTCTTACAGTCAGAGTACAATTGGTACTTCCTCAGGGATACCTGTTCTGACTTCCAAACTAGCCCAGATCCTCCTGCTATGTGAACCCACAGTATCCAGAAGGGCCCTAACAAAATTCAAGCCTGACACATAATCGCACTCAGGAAACATCTATTGAATGAATGAAAGAAATGCAGAGGAAAGACATCATAAAATGCCAGGTGGTGCTGAATCTCACTCAGTAGGTGAAGGAGAATTCTCCCCCAGACCTTAGTAATTCTACTGCAGAAATGCATGACATCCACAGGTTCTGAACTCTGCTTTAGGCTGTCTCACAGAAGGTGAGAAGCAGCTCTGGCAGGGCAGCTGCAATGTATAGCACCAAGTAAGACACATGACAGGGACTTACTTCAATAAACGAATTGCATGGCTGAAGCCATCACCTTCCATTTGCACTCCTTGATGTGGAATCTCCAGATTGGACAGCTGGAAAGAAAAAAAGCACGAGTTATATCAGCCTACCAATTTTACAATGGAAATTACCTTTTTAAAGTACTACTGCCTATTCTTTTGGCATCTGTTCTAGGGCCACTCTTTCCTAAAGTTATAGCATATTAGGAATGAGTACTGGCCACATCATTTGATTTCCTGGGAAACTAAATTAAGTCCAGTGGAATTCAAAGATGACCCAGAGTTTCTAGTTAAAAACACCTCCATAGGTGGCAAAGCTTCAAAATTCGGCAGTGATCCCATTTTTGTAGTCCAAAAGTAATCCAGAATCAATTCTGGTGGTTCTAAATTTTGGAACTGTAAAGTAAGATTGGATTTCTTATATAATTCAATTATGTTTGTTTAAAATAGTTTGAATGATAGTCATATCTCAATTCTAACCACAAGCAGTATTTTTTTAGTTTATAACATTTCTGGAATAATTTTTATTTGTAATAATTAAACTATTTCCTATGTGAAGAAAAGATTTCTAATTTATGCATTTACCTTAGGAAGCGAGTTAAAAGATAAATGTAGGTCTAGTGCCTAAGACCCAATCTGTGGAACTACAGGTTATTTAGGTATGCCAGAAAGTCTTCTAGCTACCAAAGATATGCTTCCCTTCTGTCAAATATTCCCAGGTCTTCTATGGCATGCTATGTATTCCCACATTGTTCCAGCAAGGATTTAAGGCAGCCCTATGTATTTGACTGAGCCCTGCTCTTTTGGCCTGAAAAGAACAGAGGTTTAAAAAAAAGAGCTGCTGACCAAATCATCAGTAGGGGTTCAGATTTTTTTAAAAAAGCAAAGTGTGGGAGGGCTCAAAAATGCTGCCTTTATTCTGCGGATCAGAGATACAAACATTCCTACTAAGATTAGATTGAGTTATTCACATCTCATTATAAATTGCTTTAAGCAGAAAATGTGCTTGCTTTTGTCTTTAACACATCTTTTTCATCGATAGAAGAAAAAGTAGGTAAGTTTTTAAGAGCTTGATTGAGTTCAATGGAGTACTATAGCATGTTCTTACATGTCTTATGTGGGCAACAGTATAGGAGCACAGAGGGGGAGGACAGAGAGGACATTTATTTATAGGTGTTAGTCTATGTGGGCACTATACAGACAAGTTGCTATGATTTCTGGCCTGTGAATATAGGGAAAGAGTGCAGGCAGGAACAGAGGAAAGAAATGCATTACATCGCCCCTGAGCACCATGTAGCCTCCCTTCCTACTGCAAAGGTAGTAACTGAATGATACTCATACAATCAATCCACCCAGCACAATGAAAAAGCCCATACATAAAATATGACAAATTATTTCATCTCTCTGATTCCAAATTGTAGACTGTCTGCTCTTTATGGAAACGGAAAGTAAATTCTTCCCACTGAAAAAAATGAAGAACTTTTGAGAATTAACATCTTGTATACCTCTTAGTAGGGGCATTATTTAACTGTTAGAGATGGTTAGTTGATAAAGGGGTGGCTTATTTTTGAGTTGGTGAAGCCGTACATATTGTTTACACACTAATAAAATTGGGTTCCTTTCTAAGAAGCAGGCTAAAAAGAATGTTAAACTAAATTTACTTTTGTTACATGGAAGAAGCTTTTTTAAGACTACATACACAGGTGTGATATTCAGCACGAGCCCCAGACATGGAAGTAAAGGGAGGTAACAGAATCTGTATTTTTATACCAGGGTGTCAAAAAAATGTATACACATTTTAAGCGATGTTATTTATCTATGTATTACTTTTCAAGTCTAATTGAATTGTGGTAGCAATGTGTAGTATGACGTTCACTCAAAAGATTCTGTCATATTTTACATACATACCATGAGATGCTATGATTTCAACACCACACCTCTCAAAATGAACAAGATTACAACCATTCTGTTTTTTCTAATGGAATCCACGTAGCTTTAGCAAAGCATTTTAAAAATTACTTTCATTTAGAGTTCCCAAAATTGTTACAAAAAATTACCTCCAAACGAAGTCCTACAAATGGCATATTTGTATCACACATAGCAACAAAGTGAGCTAGAATTTTATTGAAGGCACACATTTCTCCTGGTCGTTTGGTTTTCTTGGGTTCTACTGGACATGAATCATCAGACAACTAGAATTTAAGAAAATAAGTGAGTAAAAAAGTACAAGTGATACAATTAGTTAAGCAGTTAAACTATTATAACAAAGCTCAAGGTTAACCAAAAGTCTTAGTCATTCAACAAATATTTACTGAGCAAATATTGGCCTAAAAAGGGAAATTTAGTAGTAAGTATTGTGTATTTAATAAGCTCTCTTGTGGAAAATGGTATATTAATTATTAATTAAAGAAAAAACATTTTCAAGAAAATGTAGACAACTGTTATGTTTTAAACCTTACTGCTGCCCAGTCTCTTAAAAACTATAGGTAATTCTTTCCCATATTAAAAACAGTCAAAGAACACAACAAAGTTAATACTCAGAAATTCTCTGCTCATTTCCATTATGTGACCATACCTTGCGCTTGGTAGAGGTTCTAGGCTGTTTCCCAGTTTTTGTACGAAAAATCATTTCCTGGATGTTTTCTTTGAACTGCTGCAGTAGGAGTGCAATGACAGGGCTGTCTTCACGATCTGTAGCATTAACAGACATGAAGTAGTACTTGTATGACAGCTGTGTGGGTTTATTAGGAACCTCCAACATCTCCACAACCTAAAAAGGCCAAAATCAGAAATGAGACTCAGAGAAATAATTATTAGGTGTTGGACGTTTTCCTCCTTATACCAAGTAGGTTTCAGAATTATAAATCTAATATTGATGTCTTTTTTCTTTAAACAAGGACAAATTAATAATATCAAAAAAGCATTTCTTGTAAATACAGAATTTGTTTTCTAAAAAATAGATCAGACTAAAAAAGAACAATAACAGTAAACGTAATCATAAACTAGAGCAAATGGGACATTTAGACTTCATATCAGGTGTTCTTGATATTCACACCTTAGTTTACAAATTGAAAATAATTTATGCTTAAGACAAGTGGGTCTGCTATATCTTCTGAAATGGTACCTATTTTAAAACGCCCTGCTGTCTCCCTTAACCATTAAAACATCCTAAGAATTCCACTATTACAGCAGAGGAAAATGACAACTAGCTCTCATACTTAGAAGCATATAAAAATAAACTTTTCAACAAGACAAGGAATAACAAGTGCTGGAGAGGATGTGGAGAAAAAGGAACTCTGGTACACTGCTGGTGCGAGTGCAAACTGGTACAACCACTGTGGAAGGCAGTGTGGAGGTTCCTCAGAAAATTGCGAATGGAACTACCATGTGACCCAGCAATCCCCCTTCTGGGGATCTACCCAAAAGACTTGAAATCCTTTGTCCGCAAAGACTTATGTACCCCAATGTTCATCACAGCGCTGTTCACAGTGGCCAAAACATGGAAACAACCAAAATGCCCTGAGACAGATGACTGGATAAAGAAGCTGTGGTACATATACACAATGAAATATTACTCAGCTATAAGAAAAGATGAAATATTGCCATTTGCAACAACATGGATGGACCTGGAGATCATCATGCTTAGTGAAATAAGCCAGACAGAAAAAACAAAGAACTGTATGACTTCACTCATATGCGGAATATAAAACTGAAAGCTAAGAAAAAAGAAGAAACAAACAACCCGCGGACACAATCAATAGTTTAATGTTTACTTGGGGACGAGTGGGTCAGGGAGGGGAGAAAGGAGAGGGGGTGGGAGAGGAGGGGGGAAGCTAAATATAAGGTGATGGAAAGAGAAGTCACATTAGGTGGTGAACTTATTATACATCAAGTTGACAATGCACTGTAGAATTGTATGCCTGAAACCTATGTAATCTTTGCTAACAGATGTCACCCCAATAAGTCTAATAATAAAAATGAATATAAAAAAAAATAAAAATAAAAAAAATAAAAATGAAGGGAAGCTGAAAAAAAAAAAAAATAAAATAAACTTTGACTGTTCAAGTGAAAAATGTAGTCCCTGTACAGATAACAATACGAACAAGATTTAACAGTGATAATTTAGAACATGCCATGTCCTATTCTAACTACTTGACAGAAGTTAACGCATTTAATCCTAACAATTGGGAAGTAGAGATTCTTATCTTCATTTTTCTGAGAAGGAAACTGAGGCACAAAAATGTTAGGTTACTTGCCTAAGGTCTCAAAGCTAAGAAGTGATGAACTCATGCTTTGATCCCAGAAGTCTGGCTCCAGAGAGCTTACTTTCTTACCCACTATATCAGCTTACTATTTTCAAGGTCTCCCTGAAATTTAGGGCAAGTACCCTAAAAACTTCAGTTAGAAATAAATGCCATTAGGCAAGGCTCTTGACAAACACACACTTCCCTGTCTCAGTTCCTACCTCTCCCATCCCTCTCCACAGTTTTTTTCAGGAAACTGGCCAACACCTAAGTATCACACTGATGCACCTGAGGAAATGGAAGAATTAAAAATAAAATGGACACCTCATCACAGAAGATATATGAATGGCAAATAAGCACATAAAAAGATATTCAACATCAGTCATGAGGGTAGTGTAAATTAAGACTACAGTAAGATACCACTACACTATCTATCAGAATGGTTAATTAAAAAAGAAAATTACAATACCAAGTGCTGGCAAAAATGCAGAGCAACTGGAACTCTCTCATATTGGTGGCAGGAATGCAAAATGGTCCCGCCACATTGGAAAACAGTTTGCCAGTTACTTATAAAGCTAAATACACACTTACCATTATGACTCAACAATCCCATTCCTAGTTACTTATCCCAAAACAAATGAAAACTTAAAGTCACAAAAAAACCTATATATAAATGCTTATAGGAGTTTTATTTATAATTGTCCCTAACTGGAAACAACCCAGATAGATGTCTTTCAACTGGAGACTAGTTAAACAAACCGTGGCACATCTATACCATGCAATACTACTCAGCAATATAAGGAGTGAACTATTATACATATAACAATATAGATGAAAGTCGATGGCATTATGCTGAGTGAAAGAAACTAATTGAGAGGGGAGGAGGTTTGATTCCCAAGGAGCAGAGTGAAGGAATTCTGGGAGAGTGATGGCTCTGTTCTCTGTCCTGCTGAGGCAAAGGTTACAAATCTGCAGGCATTTATTAAAAATCAAGACACAAAAATCTGAATTTCTACTATATGTAAAGTATATCTTAATAAATACGAGAAAAGTAAAATGGCACAAAGACATTTATAGGCGGCAAGCATTTTCTCTGATTTTTGGGTTTTTTTGGGGGGGTAGTTCCCTGGCTGGGAATCGAACTCGGTCCGTGGCGCTGAGCACACCAAAGCCTAGCCACTACACCACCAGGGAACTCCCACTTTCCTCTGTTCTTAATGCCCACAGTAGTTTTTCTACTTCTGTGAATATGTCATCCCTAAATGAGAAATGTGGATGATGAAGAGTAATGTATATTCAGTTTTGATCTAAACCATGTGATAGAAACTACTGCTTTATAATACATAACTAGTCATTGAAACTAAAGCTTGGCTTTTTGTTGATACCGAATAAGGTCAGAAAATAAATTACAACCATTTTATTTTGTATGTGTCTGAGCATAAGAGATCTTTGTGTGTTCACGGGTTTGATTATTGTGTGTATATTCTGCATATCATTTCAAATGTCAACTGGTCAGCTCGCCAAGAAATGAAACGACAAATGTGCCAAATTCAGCTTTACAGCTGATGTTTAACAATTCAAAAAAAAGTGAAATTCACATCAATGAGATTTATTAGTTTATGTAAGTAACACTAACTTAAGATGTCAGACTACATTGAAGAAAGAAGTTGAAGAAGATACAAAGAAATGAAAGCATATACTGTGCTCATGGCTAAGAAGAATTAACATTGTTTTGGGTACTGTGGACATTTTAACAATCTATAGATTCAATGCAATCCCTATCAAAATACCAATGGCATTTTTCAGAAGTAGAACAAATAATCCTAATATTTATAAGGTCTACCTGGAACCACAAAAGACCTCGAATAGCCACAGCAATCTTGGAAAACTTGGAGATATCACACACACTGGACATGAAACAATATTTCAAAGCCACAGTAATCAAAACAGCATGGTACTAGAATAAAAACAGACATGTAGATCAATGGAACAGAATAGAGAGCCCAGAAATAAATCCTCGCTATGTGGTCAATTAGCCTATCACAAAGGAGACAAGAATATGGGGTAAAGATAGTTTATTCAATAAATGATACTAGGAAAATTGGACAGATACATGCAAAAAAAAAAAAAATCGGATCACCTTCTTATTCCATATACAATAAACTCAAAATGGATTAAAGATTTACTGTACTTTTCCATGTATAAAACAATCCTTTTGTCTAAAATTGTTAGACCAAAAATTGGGGGTCATCTTATACATGGGAATGGGTTAGAAAAGTAGGGGTTGCCTTATACACAGGAAAATACAGTAAATGAAGACCTGAAACCATAATACCCTTAGAAGAAAATATAGGCAGTAAATTCCGATATTGCTCTTTGTAATTTTTGTTTCTGATATATCTCCTGTGGCAAGGGAAACAAAAGAAAAAAATAAATATATGGGACTACACCAAACTAAAAAGTTTTTGCGGTTTTTTTTGGGTAGTTCCCTGGCTGGGAATCGAACCCAGGCTGCGGTGTTGAGAGCACCAAAACTTAGCCACTACACGACCAGGGAAACCCTTAACTAAAGTTTTTGAACAGCAAAGGAAACCAGTAACAAAAAGAAAAGGCTGAATGTGAGAAGATACTTGCCAATGATATAACCAATAAGGAATTAATATCCAAAATTTATACAGAACTCATGAGGGAGAGAGGGGGAGGTAGAACCGGGTAAAAGGGGTCAAATATATGGTGATAGAAAGAGATCTGACACTAAGTGTTGAAGACACATTGCAATGTAAAGATGATGTATTATAGAATTATACACTTAAAGCCTATATAATTTTATTAACCAGTGTCACCTCAATAAATTAAAAATAAAAAACTCATGCAACTTAACACCAAAAAAACTAACAATCCAATTAAAAAATGGGCACAGGACCTGAACAGACAATAGACATTTTTCCAAAGATGACATACACATGACCAATAGTCATGAAAAGATGCTCAACATAATTAATAATCAGAAAAATACTCGTCAGAATGGCCTCCATCAATAAATCAACAAACAAGTGGAGATGTGCAGAAAAGGGAACCACTGTACACTATTGGTGGGACTGGAAATTGATGCAGCCACTATGAAAAACAGTATGGAGGTTCCTCAAAAAATTAAAAACAGAACTACCTTATGACTCAGCATTTCTACTTCAGTGTATTTATCTAAAGAAATCCAAAACACTAATTCAAAAAGATACATGCACCCCTATGTCCACTTCAGCATAATTTACAATAGCCAAGATATGGAACCAACCTAAGTGCCCATCAATAATTGACTGGATAAAGATGTGGTAGGTATGTGTGTATGTGTGTATAAAATGCAATATTACTGGGCCATAAAAATGAATGAAATTTTACTCATTTTCAACAACACGGATGGACCTGAAAGGTATTATGCGAAATGAAATAAGTCAAAGAAAGACAATACCATAGGATCTCACTTATATGTGGAATCTGAAGAACAAAATAAACAAACAAAACAGAAAAAGATTCACAGACACAGAAAACAAACTACAGTTTCCAGATAGGAGAGGATTTGGGGAACTGGGTGAAAAAGGTGAAGGGACCTAAAAAGTACAACTGGTAGTAACGAAATAGTCAAAGAGATGTAAAGTATAGCACAGGGAATATAGTCAATAACATGGTAATAACTATGTATAGTGCCAGGTGGGTACTAGACTAATGGAAAGGATCACTTTGTAAATTATACAAATAGACATTATGCTATACACCACTATGCTATATACCTATAATTAATATAAAATAATATTGAATGTCAACTGTAATTGAAAATAAGTATAAGAAAAAGATATGTCAGACTACACAGGGTACTTTTTAAAGATATCTTTTAAAAGTATAGCTCAAAACCTTAAAGAATTTACTCCTATTACCTCCAACCAACAAACCTGAACTAAGCTTTCAAACAGCTTCAAGGGTATCCAATCTTTTGGCTTCCCTGAGCCACATTGGAAGAAAAATTATCTTGGGCCACACATAAAATACACTAACACTAATAACAGCTGAGGAGCTAAAAAAAAAAAGTCACAAAAAAAGTCTCATATTTTAAGAAAGTTTACGAATTTGTGTTGGACTGCATTCAAAGCTGTTCTGGGCTGTATGTGGCCCGCAGGCCGCAGGTTGGACAAGCTTGCTTAGATTCTTAACCAGAAGTATCTATTTGGTGTACACAGAAATTTCTACAAGCAGAGAAATGTATTTAGGGTGAGTCATATTTAAATTTTTGCAAATTTTAACCATAATTCAAAGATCTCAAAGAAACTAAATGGAAAACACCTAGAAAGTAAAAAGGGTTAAGAAAAAATCTCATTATACCATGAAATCAATAAAGTAGACATACTCGTATATGCCTTCAATCATTTAAGGATGAGAAAATAAAGCTCCTTCGGCCAGTCCATATTTAAAGGGCTGCATTATGTAAGTTAACATTTGATTAAAACCAAACAAACTTATGTGACACCAAAACATCTCCAAACCTTCAGAGTTGCTTTTAATTTCTTTCTTCTTAAACAGAAACAATGCCTCATTCCAAGCAGAAACTAGGCCTCACTATAGGAACGATCCTATGGTGATGGATGGGAGTGTAACTTATATTCCCTAACCCTGCCTGATCATTATATAATTTCTTAGAGATATAATTTTCCTTTCTCCTCCATCCCTGTCATCACTCTCCCCATCTCTTGGGTTGAGAATCACTTTACAAAATTCAATTACTCAATAAAACACATTTGCAATTAAATTAAACCATACACTATACAAAATACTAATAGAATTACTGAACTAGATCACTCAAATCACCCCTTTGCATACTTACAATGTAGTACTGTGGAAGACGGGTAAGTTTAATGAATAGCTTATTCTTAGAAAGGTTTCCAATAGGATGGGTTGAGTAATTGGAGAGCTGCAATGTTTCAGTGGTTATTGTAGGCAGATGTTTTATAGATTGTTTACAACGCTGTTGTCCAAGCCAAAACCTTAATTTAAAAAAGATAATCCACATCATAAAATCACAGACTTTTCTGATTAACTGTTACAAATTTATAAACAGATTATTGAAGACCACTAAAAAGACTATTAATTTAAAATTTAACTCAACTAATAAAGGGACATAAAACCATAATGATGAGTTACTTCTTCAGTTTTATATTGGACTATTAGTTTTAGTTCTAGTTTATGGAGTTTAAACTGCAATGTGAATGATTTTGATTAGTTATAAGGTAGAATTAATTAATATTAGGGCTGAGACACTATATCAGTTTATTACATGGGATGACAGATTTCCTATGGTTTATAAGACAGCACAAACTAATTTTAATATCCTTTATAAAATATCTGAAGTGTTTATAAAACAAATAGAACAACAAATAATAAATAAATATAAAAGACCCTCATTTTTCTGGTATCACTGGAGATATATAGTCCCAGTTTTGTACTGTGTATGTATAGGGTGATGTATACCTAGTAGATGCCACTAAGAATTAATTACTTTCTTTCCCAACTCTCTCTCAGTTAAGTCATCAGATTTCACTTGGATGCTTTTTGCAATACTCCTTTTATTTGATTATCTGTCCTTGAGACTAGCACACCACATAATATGTGAAAAAGGGATATGTTAAAAACAGAGTTCATAAGCTCTCACTGATCCACAATGATATAAGTACAGAAAATAAGAATATGAATTTAGAAACTTTTCATAGCAACATAATAATGCCACAACATCCAAATTCATGATCAGCAGGCTTGCCTTGCTGAATAGGGTATAGACCAGTTCAATAGCTGTTGCATTTGTGTGGTGAGCTGCATGTAGTTCAAACTATACTAGTCATGCAATAAAACCATGTTATAATATTAATATATGACATTTTAATAGCAGTTTGTCAACTATTACCCAAAATTGTATTAAACTCTGGAAACCATTTTTTTCACTGGAAAACAAGTTAAATTTAACTGCAACTTCACAGAATCAATTGCTAGAACTGTCTACTAAAGAAAGGAATAAAGATAAATTTGGAAACACACCAACTGTTGCATCGTTTCAGATAAAAGTTAAAAATGAATATCCTGAACTTGTTAAAATACTTTAAAATCTCTACTGCCAGTCCCATCAATATATTTGTGAGATTGGTATCTCTACTATGCATTTTATTAGAAGAAAAATACAGAAACAGGTAAGATATATATCATCTATAATTAGCATTATCATTAATCCAACCTAGATTAGGTAAATCACATTAAAAAGTCTAAACATATTATAAATACCATATGAATATAAACATATAAATTATAAATACAAGGTATTATTTTCAAAGCCTGTATTAAATTAGTATTTTACTCTTGACTTTTCATTTTGTTTTAACTTTGTAGAATAAAAACATTTGAGTGTAAATTTTCTATATTGATTGCCTATATGTACACTTTCGATGAAAAATGTGTAGAGATTTTGAATTTTCTTTTTTCTTTTTGTTCTGATTACATTTATTGAAATGTAATTTTATGTCTGCTGACTCTAATAATAAAAAAATCAGGTCTTACATTGTGTATATTTTTCCATTTATTTCCTAGAATTTGTTTTCATTGTATATTATTAAAAAAAGTAATCACATGAACAGATATTCAACATCATTAGCCATTAGGAAAATGTAAATCAAAACCACAGTGGCATACTTTATCACAGTCACTAGAATGGCTAGTTAAAGATAGTAACAAATGTTGGCAAGGACATAGAGAAATGGAAACCCACAGACATTGCTGATGCGACTGTAAAGTGGCACAGCTATTTTGGAAACTAGTTTGGCAGTTTCTCAAAAAGTTAAACATAAATTTACTGTATGACCCAGCAATCCCACTCCTAGTAGATGAAAATGTAAGTCCACACATAGACTTGCACATGAATATTCATAGCAGCTTTATTTATAACAGCTAAAAAGTAGAAACAAACCAAAATGTCTATCAATTGATAGATAAACAAAATGTAATATTATCCATGTAATGGAATATTATTCAGCCTTAAAAAGGAATGAAGTATTGATATATGCTACAACATGAACTCTGAAACATTATGCCAAGTGAAAGAAGCCAGTCACAAAAGACTACTTTATGATTCTACTTATATGAAATGTCCAGAAAAGCAAAATTTACAGAAATGGAAAGTAGATTCATAGTTGCATGGGGCTGAGAGCAGAAATGAGGATTAACTGTAAATGAGCACCTTTTTGAGGTGATAGAAATGTTCTAAAACTGGATTATGGTTATGGCTGCAAAACTCAGTAAATTTACTACAAGTCATTGAATTGTACACTTGCAATGGATGAGTTTTATGATAGGTAAATAGTACTTCAATCAAGTTATTTTTTAAAAATGTCCAATGGTAGATTAGTGATAAAATGGTTATTCACCAAAGATCATTTGGGAAGCACTATTTTAAGTAACAACTAGGGGACTTTTCTCATAAATAAATTATGTGAGTTAAAGTACAGATGAACATTTGTGAAGTTTAAGGCTTTTGGGAATTAGCTTTCTGGATTTAAGTTACATTTCTGCTAGCTGGAATTGCCAGACAAACAACCTGAAGTTATGCAAGATGTGAATTATTAAACATTTAAGTATTTAAACCATTTTTAGCCAAAATTCACAAAAAGGCACAAAATATTATGTTAAACCACAACAAAAGTTTTAGAAATTATTACCCAGAGTAATAACTATAACTTTGCATATACAAATAAACTAAAAAGCTGTCCAAAAGGCTCATGTAATATTATTTATCTACTGGCATTAGAAATCATGTCCTGTTAATGAAAAAAGAAAATGACTTGATATTATCAAAGTCTTCAAATATTTACGAAACCAAAACTTGCAAAATGAGAAGGGGTAGACTTGAAGATCACAAAATCAATAGATTCCACTGAACTGACTAGTCCTACCCCTTCTCCATATGAAAGCTTTAGTTCTGATCTAAAATTTATTTTTATCCCTTGAAATTTTGTTTTATTAATTTTAAAAGAGTTTGCTGGATTGCCATAATACCTTTGTGTATCAGGGTAGTAATGAAACTTCATGAAATTATCTCTAGTTCCATTTTCATTTTGTTTAGTTTAACAATATGAAGCATTCAAAGGATTTGTAGACAAATTGAATGACAGTATTAGAGAAGCAGAAATGATTATTCTGAAAGTGTCAGCTGGTAGATTCATACCATAAAGATTATCCTGGATAAGAACAAATAAGACTCTACTGCAGAGAACTCTAGATACAAGAAAATTCACTGTGTAAGTGATTCATAGAGTGCTTGTACAGGAGAAAATGTAGCAAGGAATTAAAGTTGAATGTCATGTCCTTCATACTTGTATTTGCTCTAGAGAGAACATGATACAAAGCACTGCTATCTTGGACCTATTCCGAGAAAATGTAAGATTTTAAGTACCAAAAGGTGCTCAAGTTTCATGTCATAAACCTTAAGGACAGCGACTCGTCAAGAGTAATGATGGAGAAAATACCTGTCAAAATACGCTTCCATTTTTAATCTTAAACTAAATAAATCAGCTTACTTAAGTTGTTGAATCCAAGGAATGATCCGTTTCATATCATCATTTATAGACTTCTCCATGTCATCCAAAGTGGCCTGGTCTGTAGATTAAAGCACATTCATTAACTGATTACATGAAACACAAAATACCCAGGTAGCCCAAAACTTAAATGAAATTATTGTTTTATGCAGAAAGTAGTTATTTTTGAGATAGAGAAAACTAAACTAAATGCATCAGCAGGCATAAATTAACCTGATTTGTTTTCTCTTTGTAACATTTAGGGAGAGTTTATAGTTAAGACAACTAGTTAACAGCAAATGTACACTAGCAGAAAGAATAAGTAACAAATACATGAATTAATTCTTTGCCTATGTTTTGATTCCCAAAGCGTTTAGTCTAGTTAATTAATATTTTAACTTATATGTATTTTAAACTCATAGTATTACTAAACTTAGAACCTTAATAATTATAAAAACTGTAAAACTCCATTAAAATGTTTATTAAACACTAATGGTCTCTGGCAAAAGCAAGAGCTATTGGTTGCAGTAACAGAATGTTGAGCAAAAAGAAAAATATAAAATTATTTCAACTAAAGAAAAAATATAGGAGCATTGTTCTGGATTCAATTATCCTCCCCTCAGCTCATATGCTGAAGTCTTATCTCCTAGTGTGATGGTATTTATAGGTAGGGCCTTTGGAAGATAATTAGGTTAGGTGAGATCATGGGGATGGGGCCCTCACCACAGGATTAGTGCCCTTATAAGAGATGCCAGAGAGTTGGCTCACTTTCTCTTCCTTGGTTTGAAACCATAGTTAAAAGGTAATTCATAAATACATCAATTATCATTCAGCCATCATAAATATGACAAGGCCAGTTTTTTACAAGCAGTTCACAGAAATATCTATCTTTATAGCCATACAAAATAACCAGAAAACTTTTCATTGCCATCAATCTATCTAGCTTAATATTAATTTCAAATAGCAAATGAGTAAATGTTCCATTAGCAATATAAAAACACTAAGTTCCTAGTATTTTATCATTTCAGAACACCAACTCGGTAACAGAACATTTTAGAAACCAAACTTTAATTTCTACTGTTTAAGCCAGAAAAATATGCTTTCCTCCAGGATTCTGTACCCTAAGTCATCTTAAATGTGTATGTGGTCATAAATATGCTCTTCACCATGAATGACATGAGAATCTCTTACAGCCATCTTCATGTTACCCAACTATTAATGGTAAAACAGTTAATCTAAAAAATATCAGCCATCAACATTATTACTTTTACATAAGAGAAACAACATAAATGCAGTTCATATTGGGAAGCTTAATTTCTGACACCAAAAAAATCCAGTTACTGGAACAGATGTCGGCGAGTTATTTCTTCCATATTTACTCTCTATACTGCTTATACCACCTCTGCCAACATCTAATGGCAGAAAATTTTAACTTTGCTTTTGTTAAAAATAGTTTTCCTTACACTCAATGACTGTATCATTTAGTAACTTACCAAGTCCATAAAGCATCAATTGGAACATTCCAGAATGCAAATCTACAAAAATGTGTAGACACTCCGAATTACCACAGGGCTCCAGGATGGGAACAACAAGAGCTGGAAGTGCAGTCTCTATGGAAGCTGAACAGTTAAGAATTAAAAATTATATTTCTATCTGAATATTTTCTTTAAAAAAAGTATTCCTCGGTGAGTAGAAACAAACTAATTATTGAACAATCCCAAACAGTAGAGGAAAACATGGTTTTGCAAAACTGGAATAGTATTATTAAGTCAATGAGTAGCTCAAAAGAAGGAATGTAATCTTCAAGGTGACTTGAAACAAACGTACCCATCTGAAATGTAACAAAATTCCAAGATTCCTTTAAAAGATTAAAATAGCTAGTGAAAAATTTAACCCCATCTGCGAGCTGAGTTCTAGTTTTACTTTCAATCAGTAATTACTGATAAGCTAATATTTAATATTCTTTTTGATACAATGGGAAGAAAATTAGTTGTTTGGTAAATAGAATAAATTTCATCTATGGCCTAAACATTTTCAATGTCATTCTTCAGGAGGAGAAGTTTTTGGGCAAGTAGGGTCCAAGTGTTTAAAAAAACCACTTGAGAACTATTAAACATTACAGATTATGTAGGAAAAATGTTTTTCAAATTATTTACAAACCTCATCTCCAAGTCACAGATAAAATAAGAACATAGGCAACTGCTATACACAAATTCCCAAAACTGTCAATATACTTGTTCTAGAGTTTCACAGTATTTTCACTAGGCCCAATTAACTTTTCTCTTAATCCCACAAATTGGCATAACAAATTTCAGTAAAGGAGCAAAGCACTGAAAGCACACCACGTGCCGATCAGATCAAGGAGTTATAAAAGGAATATGCTCTTTTGGTTACCAGGTTCCTCTAAAGCTACAACACAGAAGAAAAGCAGGCAAGCAGTAATGCAGGCCCAGTCTTTCACCAGCTGTGATTTCTTTGTGCTACTTTGTTAAACAAAGACAACAAATCCTGCTGTCCATGTCATGGGTCCTTAGAAGGAAGAAATGACAAGTCTGTAAAAGTACTTTAAATCAAAGAACTCAACAATATCCGCTATCTGTAGTCCTTTATGAATCAAAGAAACAAACCAAAACTCTTACAAATTTGCAATAACTAAAATGAGTAAAATTACCACTGATACTGTCTATACAATTATCATTAACAAATTAATAAAGCAAAAAAAAAATTACAGGAGGCATATTCAATCACATGAAAAGAAACTGCTTTCAAGTGTATCTGAGACATACTGGTCTATAAATGTTTAACATGCAGGGGCAGCGGGAACGCTCACCTAAAAAAAAAAAAAAAAAAAAACAGAACAACAAGAAAGAACAAAAAGATACAAATAAGAATTTCTTTTACAATATTTTATAATTCAGACCAGTGTGACAAATTAGTTCTAACTATGTTTTGCTGAATTTACTATGTTAATAGAGGAAAAAGTGCTTGCAGATTTGAAGCAGGGTTGCTGATTTTTAAAACAAATCTGTATTGTTATAATTCCTAACAGGATAGGAATGCATTCTTTAAAGCAAAACCATTTTTAAAGTGTAGCAATGGAGTAAAACTAGTTCTCACAATTAGGTTAACAATTATAATGTCAATTAAATTAAGTATTCTTGATAAGAGAGTGCATCCAAGCAGAATATACAACACAGTCCAAAAAACAGAAAATATTTTGATATGTATCTCTGAACATGTTTTATGGCCACCAATGTTCATCTTTTTCTTTACAGAAAACAAATATAAGGCTCTAAGCAATTAAGGCAACAGATGTTAAGGTACCCAAAATGACAGAGCTGTACACTACTTTTTCCTGCAGCAGAAATATATACATATCTCCTCTTTTATTTCTCTGTGTTTATTGAGGACAACATGAGGAATGGACCGATAGACAGCAATATAAAGTGTAAAGACTAAAGAGAAACAACCAGGCACAATTACAAATGGCTGTGTATGGTTCATAGGTTCTGAACTGACCTCGATACCCCAATTCCTGTGCTAAAAGAGCACAACCAAAAAGAGAGGGTCCCAGCTCTCACGAGTCAGGCAATGCTGTGAATGGGGCCAAATGGGAAGTCACCTTTAGTACCTAGTACTGATTTTTTTGAACTTCCCTCCAAAGTCCTGTCTACTGTGCACCAAAACATTCCCATCCCCACTTCCCACCCTCAAGAAACCACACACTGTCACCTGGACTGTACAAAACCTGCTGCGGTGTATTCCCCTAGCCCTTCCTTGAAATGTTCCTTTTTTTTTTTTTTTTTTTTTTTTTTTTTGGTATGTGGATAGCTCCCTGACTGGGAATCGAACCCAGACCGCAGCGCTGACAGCGCCAGTGCCAAAGCCTTAAGCTGCTACACTACCAGGGAACTCCGAAATGTTCCATTTTCCAAGCCACTCATCTTGGCTTACTCCAGTGAGGAGCTGGAAGAAAATCCAGGTTAAGGGTGATGACACTAAGGGATTCCAAGAACAGCCCAGTAAAGGATCTGACTAAAGTATGCTTTCTCATTACAAAAAGGATTATGTAGGACTACATGAAGATTGTAAATGCATGAACGTGAATTTAAAAAACAAGTTAAAGCATACAAGATCAGACAATGAATTTCGTGAACTCATCCTAGAATAAGTGCTACATATCTCATTGCTAAATATCACTATGGTCACCTCTGAAGTACTCCCCTTGGGAAACTATGCTCTGACACCAGAGCCTAGTCCACCCTAAGGAGCTGCTGTTGTACCTTGGCAAAATTATGACACCTTACCGAGTTGTTTGTGCAGTGCTGCCAATGTAAGTGCATGGTGCCAAGTTCGCCAACTTAATTGTCAGATTTGGATTACAATGACAGCTCTGATGGCCATTCCAGAAAGAGTTCCAAAACTGCTTTGAAGGGTGGAGTAGGCGCTGGAGTGAGTGCATAGCTTCCCAAGGGGAGTACTTCAAAGGTGACCATAGTGATATTCAGCAATGAGGGATGTAGCACTCATTCTCGGATGAGTTCATGAAATTCATTGTCCAATCTTGTATGTCCCAAAATGGTGCATCAGCATACCTTTTCCTATAGCAGTCCTCATTTCCCGAACTGTTCTGATTAAAGCAGGAATGGGAGGACCAACTGCACATGCCACCTCCCTCCCCTGCAGAATATAGTTTTAAAAGCACCTTTCTCTAACACTGAGGACTCTATAGACAACTAGGACTTGAAAATCACTTCTTAGATCTAAGAAGAGCCTGAACTGATATCCCCTAATTACAGATAAGGAAAATGGGGCCCAAAGAGTATGACTTGTTCAAGAGCACAAAGTTGAACTCAAATCTTCTGGCTACTTAAGCAGAGACATATCTACAAAATGTTGCTGAAGAAAAATCTTTGTAACTTGTATGAACAGCACACAAAACTCCCTATGTAAATACATATTTAGAAGTTTTTTTCAAAGTAAATATCCCCTGGGCAATAATAGTGAGTTTCTTTATTTACTAATTCTTGCTTACAGATGATACTAAAGTAAACCAGAGCCTATCCAAAGATCACAAACCCTATTTTCTGCAATACCAACAAATGAAATTTTACAATTTCACTATTTTGAAAATTTAGAAATAAGAAAAATTAGAAAAAATAAGATTGTAAAAATATTTTAAAAGTTTTCTTTAAGAACAAAAGGGGTATTTCAACAAGGGTGTCAAGACCATTAAATATAGTAAAAAAGTCTTTTTATCCAATGTTATTAGGACAACTGCATATCTCTATAAAAAATGTACTTTAGGGGGTTCTCTGGTGGTGTAGTGGCTAGGCTTCAGCGCTCTCAACACTGCGGACTGGGTTTGATTTCCAGCCAGGGAACCACTCCCCACCCCCCCCAAAAAATGTAGTTGGAACCCTACCTCACACCACATACAAACAATAACTAAAGGTAGTCTAAATATAAGAGCTAAAACTATAAAACTCTTAGAAGAAAACACAGGAGTACATCTTTATGACTTTGGGTTAAGTAATGAATCCTTTAGGTATGACACCAAAAGTACAAGGAACAAAAGAAAAAAACAGAAAAATTGGACATCATCAAAATTAAAAACTTGTTATAAATTATATCATAAAGAAAGTGAAAAGACAACCCACAGAATGAGAGGAAATTCTTGCAAATCATGATACTCGAAAAGGGACTTCCATAAAGAATTGTAATTCAATAATAATAAAAATATAAATAATATAATAATATGGGCAAAAGATTTGGATAGACATTTCTCCAAGAAAGATATGTGAAAAGATGCTACAACAATCACTAGGGAAATGCAAATCAAAACTACGGTGAGATACCAACCACTTCACACTCTCCAGGATGGTTAGAAACAAAGATAGACAATAATAAGTATTGGTGATGATATGGAGAAATTGGAATCCTCACACGCTACTAGTGGGATTAACCATTTTGGTATGACTGTCAACCAAAGTAGACTGTAGGGGCTGGGTGCCCCTACGTGTTTTCTGCAAGTTTTATTTCTTATTTAGTTGTTTTAGATTCATTTATAGGATAGTTAGGAAGAACCTAACATAAACCACAACTATAACTGATCCCTTGTGAAATCTGTATTTTGGCCCAAATTCTGTACAAAATATTCAGCACTGGAACAAGAGGAAAAAATTTTTTTTCAGCAATGAAAGGATTAAAAAGAGATGTTAAAATGTCAAAAGGTAAAACATAAGAGTTACTGTATGACCCAGCCATTCTACTCCTAGGTATATACATATTTAAGAGCAATGAAAATATAGGTACACACAAAAACTTGTACACAAACGTTCACAGCAGTATTATTTCATCAGAGACAAAAAAAAAAAAGTGGAAACTAATTATATTGATAATGAATAGATAAACAAAATGTGATTATGTGCATACAATAAATTATTTGACAACAGAAATGAAGTACTGAAATATGCTATAACATGGACTAACCTCAAAAACATTCTGGTAACAAAAATATGCAGAAGATCACACACACATTACAGTAAGTCCTCAATGCCATCATTAGGTTCTGGGACTTTAAGCAAAATCAGGTATAATGAAAACAATTTTATCATAAGCTAATTGATATAAACAAGAGTTAAGTTCCTATGGAATCTCATTAACATTATAAGGAATTGATGTTGAACAATATGATGTTATCTGAGGACCTGCTATATATGATTTCATTTCTCTGAAACGTCCAGAACAGGCAATTCTACAGACAGAAACAGATTAGTGGTTGCCAGGGGCTGGTAGGAAGGGTAAATGGGGGAGTGACTTGCAATATTCTAAAATTAGATTGTGGTAATAGCTGCACAACTCTTTGAGTATATTTAAAAACACTGAATGAGTGAAATGTATGTGAATTGTATCTCAATAAAAATACCAAAAAACAAAAGGGAGGGTCATGTGGGCCTTCTACCTCCAATGAGTTTTAATTATACTTCCCAATCATAAATTTTTTGCTTGAGGCATTAAAATGGGGTTGGACGAGACAACTTTCACTACATCTTAAAATTAAATTAAAATTATTAAAACCTGAGGAATCCAATGTTAAACCTTGACATGGCTAGTAGACATGCCTCCTCAAAATAGATTTAGCCACTACATTCACTGGATGCCTGGCATACCCTTTATTTCTTTAAGGCCTGCATTTGCATTTTAAAGTTAAGCTGCTCTTCCTTTTAGTTTTCCGCTTGTCTTCGAATCTTTTTCACCCCTATTTCATTTTCCTTCAATAAATATTGTACTCTAAATACAAACTTATTTTCTTGACTTTCTTTTTTCCAGGCAGTGTTTTTATCTACTTCATGAAAGCAGTTTTAATCCAGTGTAACTAGTCCATACCTAAGAAGCTGCTTTTTCAAGTGTAATGGATTGAGGTGGGCTCTGTGATGATGAAAGGCAATACCTTTGCTAGTAGCGCTATTGAGACTTCATATTTATTTGGCACTTTAGCATCTCACTTAATTAAAGGCTGTTCACTGTGGGCACAAAGTAATCATGGCCAAAAACAACTAGGGTGGGGAGAGTGAACATGCTTATTATGATCCTGTAAAACTATATTCCTAAAATAAAAGCAGTTACTTTCTAAATGACTGACTGTCCCTAAAAGCTCTGAATCTACTAGGTAATTAGAAAATTTTTCACTATGTGTATGTATCTGTGTTTCTTATTTTGAGCCCTATTCATGTAGTTAACAATTCAAAAAAATTTTTTAAAAGACAAAGGATAAATTTTGCTTCACTCAAAGAGACATATTTTATAACTACATGATAAACATTTGCAAAGCTGTCTTAACCTCAGAACAAAAACTAAAAGAAATAAGATTCATATTAAAATAACTTTCATTTCAATAGGGAAAAAATGTTTTAAGAAGGGTTAATTTGCATACATTTCAAAAATAAGGCAAAGGTAAATAAGAAAACAGGGGAAAATCAGGACAAGCTTAGTAGATCACAAGTTAAAATACAGAAATGTCCAGCCTCCACAACACCAGTATTTCAGGAAAGAAGTCACATTAAGACCCTTCATAAAGTAAAAGTGAATATACTAATTTAAACAAAAGAAAGACAAAAATGCCAAAAAAGAACCTACAGTTTTCACTGGCATTGAAGCCTCTAAGAATGGCCTTCAGTTCCTGGAGCTTCTGATGAGCTCGTGCATGAACACTGTCAATCAGAAGTTTTTCTATTGATAAGTGATCAATCTGCACAGACAAGAACAACAGAATTATATGTGCAATTTAAACATTTTTTACTTTAAAAGCCTGAGAGTAGATTATTGTGTTTAAAGATATTTCCTTTTACAATCACAATGATTAAGCACAAACTAAAAGTTAAAAAAATAAACTTACATGTTACTGGTAGCTTAAAGAAGTGATAAAATGATAGGCTTTAAAAATAAAATGATCTGATTGAAATTACAAAATTTGAAAAAATATTTCTAAAATTATACATTGTAATATTAGATTTTAAAAAACAAATGTAGAAGCATAACAATCATTTAAAACAAGTTTTATAAAAGGTTTTAGGAACAATTAGGTATTTTAAAGAATTTGTGTTAAAAGTTTAAATATAAGTTGTAAGTTATATTCATTTACTCAAACCAATATTAAAATATATTGACATCTTCTACCTTCATGGCTCTTTCTACTAATTTGGAATCAGAAGCTGGCAAAGGAGGATCATGAAAAATCTGTAAAGGCTTTGAGACATCATTCTCATCGATTTTAATTGTAACTTTGTGAACAGATGCTGTCCCTGTTTTTCTCCCAAGAACCTGCTGACTAAAGACAAAAAAGAAATATTAAGAATTTTTTCCAACATAGTCTGCTAACTTTTAAACTAAAATAGAGGCAATCTATTGTGTGCCTTAGCCAGAGCACAGAATATGACCAGCCACTGTGGAAAGACTACATTAATATTGGGAAAACAGCTATTCTGTAATTCAACAAAATATTTGATTTACTGCATCCAAAAATAAAAAAAGACAGAATTTAAAAATAAAACACATGTACAAACAAAAATAGCCTGTCTTCTAAGTGGTGTCTATTCACCTGATTTATTTACAGAAAATAGGAATCAAGCAAAGTTCAAACAGGAAATCAAGGCCTGTAAACAGCCCGATACTGATTTTTCCCAAAATCCTACCAATAAACATTTTAAAAGGGGCAAATGAAAATATAGAACTGTGATAAGCAAGCATGCTTTTTAAAACAATACCCAACAATCTAAATTAATGGTCTTTTAGCAATCTGGTACAAGTCTGGAGTCATCTAATTTTTCAAGACCAGCAAGTCTCAGTACAAGCAGATAGATGTCTACATTCAGCAGAGTCTCAGTTAACTGGCACCCAGGGTGATTGGTAGATGACAGATAAATGTACCAGGTACTCTCAAGCAAACGGAGAGTTTTGCCAGTTGCTTGAGAGTGCCAGTTCCTTGGGTTCTGGTTAACTGAGAGTCTGTTTAAAACGTGCTATGTTCTAAGAAAGGTATCGATTATGGATTTCCTATGTGGTTTATGATGCCATGGGACCTCACTATACAAAATTATGCTGCTAGAGTTGCACAGCTATCAGTAGAGAGTAAATTAGATATATGAGAAAAAAGAGAAATGAGAATAGTATTTATAGTCACAACATAAACCCACCAGAATCAACTTCACTTACTTCCAAACTGAGAGGGAGAGGCACTTTCCAGCATGGTACCTTTCCACCTGCACAAGGTCTCCCCACCGCTCTCGGATTAACATTAGAGTTTGGGAATGTAGCACTTCTAATTGAAGTGATAAGCAGAAAGAATCTGATGGATCTTGTTAAGCAAATATAATATATATTATTACAACAGCCAATGTAGTACAATGAAGTACAAGCAAACTTCATTTTACAAAAGCTCTATTCCCTAAACGGTGGCTATGAAAGAAATTTCTGGAAGTATATTTCTCCAATGACTTATCCTAAAAAGTGTTATAGTATGTGGCATAATTTTAGATAAAGGTACTATATTTAATTCTGATCCAATATAAACAAACTATAAGGTCCTAGTTGCCCCTTAATTCATTGCAGTTTAGAGAAAATGGGTAGACCAAACAGTACTATTTTTTTCTCCAAATAGCACTGCTGCTAATACATCATTTTTTGTTTTTACCTGCACAGTCCACAGTAAAATTAAAAACTTGGTTTATTATAGACATAACACTATCTTTCACACTGACTAGTTTCCTCAGCCCCATTTCTACCAAAAAAAAAAAAAAAAAAAAAAGGAGAGGGGAGAAGAGGAGAGTTTAGGCTGCTACAGTTCAGGACTAGGGGCAAATGGAAATGTGGGGGAGAGAGGAAGACACAAATTCCTTGCAAATACATGTCTCAAATTTCAGAAGGATACGTAGGCAGTTGTACATGTCCTGAAGAGGTTTCTCGTCAGCAAAGAGCCTAGACTGCACTAGCTGGTGGATAAAGTTGATTTGCATGCTATGAACCAAGGCTCGCCCATCTTCCATTGGTAGGGAAAAGAAGGTGGTTAATCAGAAAAGTATACAGATCATGTCATAGTACCAACTAAGGGAAGAGTATACTAACAATGACTTAAAAAAAAAAAAAAAAAAAAAAAAAAAAAAAAAAAAAAAAAAAAAAAAAAAAAAAAAAAAAAAAAAAAAAAAAAAAAAAAAAAAAAAAAAAAAAAAAAAAAAAAAAGAACTGAAAGTGTGGCAACTAGAGAACGTCATACTTGAGAAACACTGAAACCTCCAAAGTCAGTAAGTAGTTATGATTCCAGTAAAATCTGCTTCAAATTACAGGATAAACTACTAAACACATTTATTATTCTGCAAGAGTGTTTCAATAATATACAAACACCAACCATTTAAATCAATATGTAGGATTTAAATCACTATTTATGATTTACCTCCGGTTTCCTTATCCTCAACTAGAATTTCTAGCTTCAGAAGGCGCCATGGAACATCAGGGTCATCTCCCATTACAGTCAAGGTGGCTTCAAATTCTCCTTCAACACGAAACTTCACCCGGCCATTTGCTTTTAGAAGAAGAAGAAGAAGTTGTCGTCTACTTTGCTAGAAAAGCAGCAGCTTCTTGCTAACCTAGAACTCTCTCACTTCTAAGAAATTTTAAATATATTAAATGTTCTTTCATTGTGTTCAAACAAGTCAGTGATTCCTGCATAAGCAGTAGCCAGCTTCCAGGTCATCAAGAAACCAGAGGCAATTCTTCTAACATCAACAAACAATATTTTCTTGAGGCTGAACCCTGGAACTTGTCTCTCCACTAGCCAGCCCTAGGTGATCTCACCTACTTCCCAGCTTCAAATACCAGCACTTTATTTCCACAGAATAAGGAGGAAAAGTAGGGCTGACAAGTCAGAGTTGACCACCACCAGAATTGCAGGTCAAAACTTCATAAAGGTGTTTGTTTGAATAAAGTTTCAAAAGCTATTTCAAAAACTATTCTAACAAATCAATTCTTAAGAAAAATAAACTTCAGGTACATACCAACTGTAAGATTGGCTAATTGAGGAGGAAGATCTGTGGTTACAAGCCGATGTCTAAGAATCTGGTTCAACTGATGAAGTGTAGCTTGTTTCTCAATTTTGGTAATTGGGTCTGGAGGAATAATTTTATCCTTCAAAAAAATATAAGTGGTTTTAAAATAATGTACAAAGAAGCATAATTTTTACCTGTGCCTGTCTTAACACAGTATTTTCTTACTTTACTCAAGAGAATCTCAACATTTCTACAATCTACATCCAATAATAGTGACCATTATCATCATGCATTAGAGTGCCAATGATTCCACCAGTCACCCAGTTAAGGCAGTAATGCAACATGATCTTCTTCAGGCTCTATTTATGAAACCAACTTAATGTCATTAGATGGCTTCCACAACTTCTTAAAAGTATAAAATAACATAGAACCAAGTCAGTAAAAAAAAAAAAGAAAAAACCCAAACAATAAATTTTAAAGAACACTTCCAAAAAGCAACTAGCATGTAGTATGTTCACATCTGAAATAGATGTCAAGTTACTTGCACATCTGTTCATCCTCAAAAAAATTTTTTCTCATCCATTTTGATAGCTACTCACATTCTGATCCCAGTTTATTTTTTTTAAACCCACAATTTTAGTTATAAAGGAAAAAAGCAAACTACATGAAATACTTGTTTTAAAAATATAAAAGTTTTTGCTGGGCTACTTTATAATTCAATGACAAAAGCCTTCAACTTTTAAGAAAGGAGGAGTGGGAAGAAGAGATGTACTTACCCTAATGCAAGTTGGCAGCCGTGGGTAAGACCCCGTAGTCAGTACATCAATGGCATACGGAATGGCAAAACTAGGAAGGCGTGCATGGACCAGAGCATCTCTAGCTAATGAGGCCAGACGATCAGCAGTATCAACAAACAGAATGGCTTGCTGATCTAAAAAGCTCGAGATCATCTTTAAAGCAAAGGGTAAATGTGTTAAGCTTCCTTGAAAACTAGCCACTTTAAACTTCAAATATCACTGATTCATTCCAAACCAAACTTTGAGAGGAATTAGTATAGGTGTTCCATATTGCAAAATATATCTTCAAAAAATTTCCCAGTAATTTGAAGAAATATATATTTTTAAAAACAATTACCTATCAATGTTTAAGGAAAAGGTTTTGATTCATTTCTCATCCTTAACATTACACACATATAATATCACAAGTTAGGAAAAAATTCAAATAAATGCTTTTTACCACACTTACAGACTTCTAGAATTGGTTGGTGACAAATAGAAAATTCTGAGATGTTTTAAATTAAATTACAGCAGGCTAGAAGGTGGAATAAAGAAGCAAAAAAGGGTCGATCAGTTAATAACTGCAGCACAAAACCATCAAAAGACTGTTCACACTCCTTAGAGTATGGTGGAACTATTAAATTAACTTTCAGGTGGCTATTTCCGAGATTATCTAAAAAGAGAGATTTGCCAGGCATCATGGAATCCCAAGAGCCTCTTCTTCTGGTTTACACAGGAGCTTTTAGGACTCTGCTGTGCTTATCCCAGAAATAGCCATGCTTGAGCTTCTCCCATCCCCTTTGTATAGCTAATGTAAATTCTTTGAGAACTGCTTATCCACGCCCCCACTCCACCCCCACACTTGACATATAACTACACTTGCAAAACTGTGGGACAAAAGGACAAACATGTTTCTCTTTTCCACCTAAGCAATGCTGCTGGTGGTTTAGGCTCCATTATCCTAGACCAATCTTTTATTTTTTTCCTAGCAATGTCCTAATAAATATTTTCTTTTAAAAATATTTCAGCCGTGCAAGTTAAAATTTGTTTTGTGTTTTGTTTTGTGTTGATTTTTGGTGGTTCCCTGGCTGGGAATGGAAGTTAAAATTTTTGTGTAGCAGTAGGTAATGAAGCATGGACTCCTAGACACAGACTGCCTTGGTCTCAATTTTAACTGCAATTTACTAGCCTATAACCTTGGGTAAATTTACTTAATCCCTCTGTGCTTGGGGGTTGTTTTTTTTTTTTTACTGTAAAATGAATATTATTTCCAACCTCATAAGGTTGTTCTGAGTATTAAAGAGTTACTGCATATGAAACCTTTAGAAAAGTGCCTAGAACCGTCAATAAACATTGTCTATTATGAGATCAAAGCCAACTTCACGCCCAAAACAGAAATCCTTCCCATCAGTTCTCTACTCAGTACATTTCATAAGGGCACCTGAACCAGCAAAGCTCTCATCACTGAGCTGAAATCTATTTCCTTAAAACTTTTATCTTCTGCTTCTATTCTGGAACAATTCCATCTCTCCTGTCCTTCAAACAGAGGAAGTCCAACCTAGCTTCAAGCTAACCATTCCAAGTCACTTCAATTATTTGTCACATCTCCAAATTCCTGACTCACTATCCTTACCCTACTGCCTGGAAATGCTCGTTTATCAGTGGCCAACTTAAAATATGGTATCCATAATTAATACCGCATCATGCACACAAAATGCCCATTTTCTCATGAGTATTTCTACACTCATTTTATTATCTGATCTTCACAAGTCTAGGAAATAGACAAAACCAGATAATTACTATCATCTTAGAGATAAGAAAATTGAGGCTTAGGTTAAGACACTGGCCCAAAGAAAGACCATCAATAATCAGAGAAGGTGGAACCAAAACATGTTTCCTTTAATTCTAAGTTAGATCAGCAAAGCCCAGTATAAGAGCTACCTTCTATGACTAGTGAGGAGGACCAAAGTTTTGCCACCCCAAAATATGGGATGGGATATTGATTTTAAGCCAGTTATTTTTAAGAAACAAAAGTCTTAGAAAGAACCTTTGACCACCCCTCCCCCTTTCCTCCTTAAAAAATTCAGGTAGAAAAACCTGTTTAAAGGGAGCATCACCTTAGCATCAGAATATAAATTAAATGTGGTAGACAGGGAGAAATCTAGCAAAGCTTCTTTGTTGGACTCCCCTCTGTGTCCCTTTGTTTCTGGGTGGCCCAGCTAGAATTTTTTAGCACATGTTTGTTCCTTTTCCATCTACCTGTGAATTGCCTACTTTCCCTTTGAAATCCCAGATCCCTGGCTTCATTTCCTAGTGCAAAATAGCATATAAGCCTCAACTGCCAAATGTGTCATCAAGCCTCATGTACTAAATTTGGGCATTTTCTCCTGTTAATCTGTCTGCTAATTTGATTATTAGCCCAGCCAGAAGAACTTAGAAAGAGGGCAGGAAAATTATTTTTTGCACTCTCACACTAGTAAAATGGATTTCTATCAATGCCACCAACACTAACTTATTAGTAACCACAACAATGCGATCAGAAAGGAGCCAACTAAAAGGCCTTGATATTAGGTACATGACTCTTAACAAGCAAGGTTCCCTTTCCCATCCTGAACCTAAAGGAGGACTGTAATCTATTTGATTTTAACATAATGAAAACTATTTGGAATGCTTCTCTCAACTTCTGAACTGGTTTTTAGTCAGCTTTAGGACATCCCATATCACCCTTCGCTCAGGACATGGTAAAAATGCTTATCAGGTTAAAACCAAAGCCAAAGAATAGCAAAGACCTCCCTCCAGGAAGACTTGCATCAACCCTAATGAGGTGACACAGTTTATCCAGCTCAAGTCACCTCAAGCGTGGGTAATTAATGCAACACTCGTAAATCACCTTGCCCAACTCAAGATGTACTAGTTTCAGCTATATTCCTTTGACTTAGAAATCAAATTAATAAAGATCAAAACTTCAGTTTTGAGTAATTTATTAGTGAATCCATGTAGATCCCTAATGATCATGTTCTTTTTTTTAAGTGCGCACATACCAGCTGTTAATATGGTTAATAATAATCTTTTATAATAATCTCTTTTAAAATTTAACTGAGCATCAAATAGATATTTCTCTAAAGAAAATATACAAATGGCCAAAAGCATATGAAAAGATGTTCAACATCATTAGTCATCAGAGAAATGCAAATAAAAAAACCACAATGAGATGCCACGGCATCTCAGACAATAACAAGTGTTGCTATGAAGAAATTGGAACCCTTAGACAGTGCTGGTGGGAATGTAAAATGGTACAACCATTTTGGAAAAATGATTAAACACAGAGTTACTTTATGACTTAGCAATTCCAATTCCAAGATTATACCCAAAAGAAATGAAAATATATGTCTACACAGAAACTTGTACATGAATGTTTAAGTAACATTATTCATAATAGCCCCAAAATGGAAATAACCTAAATGTCTATTAACAGATGGATGGATAAACAAAATGTAGAAGATCCATACAATTTCATTATAAAAATGAAGTACTGGTACATGCTAAAACATGAATGAACCTTGAAAACATTATGCTAAGTTAAAGAAGCCAGTCACAAAAGATCATATGTTATGATTCCATTTATATGAAATGTTCAGAATAGGCAAATCTATAGACAGCAGATTACTGGTTGCTTAGGGCTAGGGGTAGGTATTTGAGGGTGACAGCTAAAGGGTACAGGTTTAATTTTTGAGGTGATAAAAATGTTCTGAAATTGACAGTGGTTAAAAGTTGCACATATCTGTGAATATAGTAAAAACCACTGAATTATACACTTTAAATGGGTGGATGGTATGGTATGTGAACTATATCTCAATATAGCTGTTTGTTAAAAAGCTCTAGGACAGGCATGTCTAACCTGCAGCCCAGGATGGTTTTGAATGCAGCTGAACATAGATTCTTAAAGCATTATGAGAGTCTTCTGTAAACTTTTTTTTTAGCTCATCAGCTATACTTAGTGTTAGTGTATTTTATGTGTGGCCCAAGAAAATTGTTCTTCCAATGTAGCCCAGGGAAGCCAAAACAGTGAACATCACGGCTCTAGAACAAGGGATATGTTCTCTATTTCTTAGATAAAACGTTATCCAGAGTGTTCTCTCATTAGAGTTCCAGAAACTGTATATTTATACATTCAGCTACACATGTGATATGTTGTGATATGTCTGGCATGGCTAATGATCATTATCTATTACGAATCTCTAATCAGACTAGTTAAATAATCATTAAATTGAGAACAGAAGCATCAAAATATGAATAATCCTGTAATTCTCCAGCTGATAGACTTTATCCTTGACATTAACACATACGTATTTACATTCACCACACAGGAACACCAAAACTTTATATAAACTCAACATGAGACTTTAATTATGCAGAATATGACTTATTTGAATAGCCAATTCAAAAACCAAATAGAATACTTATACTATGAATTAATTAAAGATGAATGCAATATGGCTCAATATCAAAAACAAGTGTTTTGGATCTTGTTTGATGTTACTGAAGCACAACTCATTAGCATCAATCAGGTCGTTTAAATACCCATTGGTATAATTTGGGATTTAACACCAGATTTGAAAAACTGAACACTTAGATTTGATATACTTCAGTAATACCTAACTTTTCACTGACAACTTGAATATTTTTTTTAAATTACCCCAAACTAACTATTTATTTAAGAGAAACCTTAGTCTTTTCAGAAATACTATACCATGCTTCTTTATTTAACCCTACCACACCTGAGGCCCTGAACCTAACTGTCCCCTATACCTGGGCTCCTGAGTATTAAAGAGAAAAAACCAACATGATATAGAAAAATGTTAGTTACATGCAAACAAGTGGTTAGAATAAGATGGAACTTGGAGACATTGTAGAAAATAGGTCTACCTTTCATTTTGAAAATTAGGTACAGCAGTATAGCGGCAGATTCGGAAATTACCGAAAAATCAGTACAGCGGTCTGGTAGGGTTAAGCCAAAACAGATTCATTCAGACTTGGTGCCCAAATTTCCAATACAATGAAATGAACTGTAAACTTTCTGATAAATAAGCTTGGAATAAGCGTGCTTATTAATATTTATAACAGAAACTATTCTTTTGAATTATGCTTTACAGTATACAAAAGACTTTCTGTCTACAAGCTTTTATTTCCTAACCATGTCAACAGGCAACAGATAAAAGTACTTTTTCCTCCATAAGGAAAACATAACATACAGTACAAAATCTTCTCCCTCTAAATAAACCTTTGGTCAATGTTATATATAAAGATATCAGCTTACTCCTAGAAACAGAAGATTTATGGCTAGAATGCATCTTACAGAATTCTTCCAGTCTTATCATTGGCTTAGCTGCCAGAGCTGGAATTGAGCATTAACTTCAGTGAAAATCAGGTTTGATTTTTAACTTAAAGAAAAAAAAAAAGCATTATTCTAGAATTCTAAATTCTCAACTTCTTCATAACTTCTTTTTTCCTTTAACTTCAGTAATTTTCACATCAGCTTTATGTCTAATGATAATGGAACCTAATGAAACTGAGGATAGCAAATGAAATGAGCTAAAATTGAGGTGAGATGTCAGGAAATCATGCGCAGAAACACAACTGTGTTGAAGATTTCTTTCTGAAGGTAATTTTATGGAATATGCAAACCCCAATAGATTTGCAAATATAAAATTACTATAAAGATATATTCAATTTAGCTTGTCAGGGTGCTAAAATGAATTTAGTGTGGTACCTCTACACTGGGTAGCTGCTAATTTTAGTTTATCTAGGAAGCCTGATAAATTTAAGAGAATTTTAAGATGACTTAAATATAATTTAACCAATATAAAGTTGTTTTTCTACTTTCACCTATAAAAACTGATAAAAATCTTAAATTTCATTACATAATTGAATGGAAAAAAAAAAAGAATCTGAGCATCAATGTCAAGCATTCTTAAAGAAATCTACCCACCTTCCCAGCATAACTGACAGTGGCTAGAAGGCTAGCTATTTGGCCTTGTAAAGCTGGGCCTGGAGGGCTGATCGCAATTAAAGTAGGCAAATCCTTTCATTATTTTAGGACTTCATTCACTTTATAACAATTACTCTACCCTTTCCAATATGAACTCCATTCCCCTCATTACAAGTGACTGAAGTAAAAAAGGAGGAAGTAACTGTGTGTCTCATGTGTTAATAATACCATACCACCACCCTCCCCCAAATTATGAGCTCAATAGGCTAACACAAGATCCCTACTGATGGTTTTCCTCCCTAGTATTTCTTGAACATAGCTTAAAAATTTTTTGGCAGATTTAATTATAGCTTCTTTGGTATGCTTCACTACATGTCATTCCGTTGAATTCAGAGGAGTGATTCAACAGTCAAAAGTCTCCATCCATCATACCCTATATCCTATGCTCAATAAAGGTTTGGAGAATGAGTATATGAATAAACAAACGGATAAATACTGCTATCAGCTCTGTGACCTTAAAGAAGCCATTTAACTTCTGGGAAACTTGTTTCCTCATCTGTAAAACACTGACTGCCATTTCACAGGGTTGTCTAGAATTAACAGCCAAAATTTAAGGCAGTACTTTGCAAACTCTAAGGAACCATATAAATGTAAACTAATCATTTTCCCCCTCAGTCCAAGTCTCCTATTTAATGTCTTCTGGTGCAATGTCTCCATATATCACCTACTCTTCTTTCTGATTAGGTACTTATAAACAAATAATAAATTTCTACAGAAACATATTATTATACATTATTGTACAGAAATATTACTCACATAAGTAATGTCTCTCAAAACAAATCAACGGATATCAGTTAAAGCTAAAATTAGAAACTATGTTTTAAGTTAACATTCTAAAAAGTTATTTTATATAAAACAAATCAAAAGTTTAACTCACCGCACATTTTTCCACTTTGCCAGCATTATTAGCCCATTTTACTAAAGCTAGTAATCGAACAAAGAGTTGGCGTGTACGGCTAGCAAACTGCACTATTTCTATTTTCCTATAAAATAAAAGAATTCTTAATGAAGCAACATATTTGAAAGAGTGTTTCACAATTTATTTCATCCAAACTAAAGTATGGCTCAATTTTTGTTTACAACCACTACAATGAAATGAACCACCTGTTTATCTAAAGACAAATGAATTATTGTCACATTTTATATACCACCTGCATATGTTTTTATTCACCTCAGAGTAATAAATACAAAAGAACGTTTCAGCAAGAAATCACTTTTTAAAAATCAATTTTATATTGCAATAAAAGTTTACTAAAATATGCTAAATTCAAAGATATAAAATTACAATATAAAAGTTAACTGGGTCACATAGGTCAAATTGGGAGTTATAAATTTTATAATTAAAATTATGAGTTCTGAATTAGTAACTTTTTTGGTAAGATAAAGGAATTGAAATAGATCTTTATCAAAGCTTGAAACTATTATTTCTACAAAAGCAAGGGCCCAATTCCCATTTTGCAAGGGGACGATTTTTAAAAAACTAAATAATCAAAGAACTTAACTATGCAACCCTTTACCAAACTAATGTCAATGACAAACTTAGATAGTAAACCAAGCAAAGCTAAGAAAGTTGAGTACTAAAAATAAAAGCTAGAAGGTCTGTCCACATCTATTTTTATGCTATACCCACTACAATGCCTTTTCTCCCAATACTCATCAGTATTTTTATCATCTCTTATAGTCTTTAAAGCTTTACTAAAAGCTTTATGTTGTCAATCAATACATTAGCCAGACCTCTCAACTTCAGGCCAGCTACAAAACTGATAATCATACCTTTCATGGTTTACCTTAAGACACTGAAAAAAAAAAAAAATCAGCAGGCCAGGACTAATGACAGGAGCCAAAGAGGACATCAATCTCCCTTTAAGTGGATTCTGACCTATTAATCTGAGCACTGCTGTTCAATGAGCTACAGATCCAATCCACATCTCTGTATCTCACCAACAGCAACACCATGATGCAATGAGCCAAAATAAAATTTCTGCTTAAGTATACTCCCGACTAAAGACTACAGAGCCCAGCTCCTATCCAGAGCGTACGTAACCCACAAACAACCTGACAGGCTTCTTTAAGGATCAGCCAGTAATATGATTATTGGTAGTATAAAGAGAAGAATCAAGGACATTGATAGAGTTATGACTTTTTACCAGTGCCTGTGAAGGATCCTAAGAGCTAAAACAAGCAGAGCCTCGCAGGCAAGAGTGGGACACGGCAGAAATGTTAAATGTGCATTAAGATCTGGCAGCCACCTCAGTGCTAGGAATCTCAGTACAGTAACTCCAACACGGGAACGGATTACAGAGGACACGAGGTCTCTGCTCTTCTCCCAGAGCAAACATATTTGTATGTTATTAATTAGGTTTCCAAAATGAGCTCCTCTACCGGAAAAAGACATCCCTTCCTTTGCAAACTATTGTAACATGATTTTTTTTTTTTTTGGACACCAAACTGTCTCAAGTTATAGGCAGCATGAGTCGGTTTTCTAGGGCCCAGTTTCCCTTCCTACCGAGAGTGGACAGAATAAATCCTGACTTTCATTTTCATTTCCTTCCTTTAAAACTGACCAAACCATAACACAGCCATGCTTCAATTGTCTCTTCCACCTCTATCTTTTCGATCTACTGTCTGATTGTATCAGAAAGGTCAGCTGGGGGTAGGGGTGGAATGTAATAACTAATAAATGCTAAAATCCTCCCTAGTGACTTGATATTAAAAAAAAAAATCAACTAAGGAGCATAAGTAGTGCCAAAGATATAGCAAAGCAGCATATGTTGTAACCACAATTTAAATGTCCATCACATGATTTCTCTGAAACTGTTAATATATCTTACTCCTCTAGCCTATGGAAACATACTAATGTTTAGTTATATTTTAAACCCCAAACTCCAACTGAATCAAAATTCTCTCAACTATAAAACAGCAATAGCAGTAGTCAAATGTCAATTCCCTAAAGATATCTAACGGCATCACTGTAGCAAATGGTAAATTAGCAGCCAACTTTCTAAAGTTAGTCTACTCCTCAGTTTCTTCCATTAAGTTCTATATCTTCTTATCCCCCTCAGGCACTTGACCTGGTCAGTGAATGACTCAATCAATACAGGTTTCTGGAACATAAAAGGTCCAGAGCTGGTCTCACCCCAAGAATTGTCAGGGATGAAGAAACTACATTTCCCAGGACTCCCTAAACAAATGGTGTGAGAAATCACCCTAGGTTCTCTGGACCTAGGTTTCCGACCCACAGCCCTACCACTCACACCCTCATACTTACTTACACATACATACACACTCATAGACATAATCAACACAGACACAGATTTAAGATTTTTTTCATACTCACCTTTCCACATCAGATTTCCTTGGCAGTCTAAGAAGAAAAAAAAAGAGGAAGAGACTAAATATATGCATACCTTCATCAAAATATAATAATGGTCTTTACTTTGACTCTATTAAATACCTTAGTGTTTTCGAAAAACTGGATAAACAGCCACTATGGGCTTGTATGGCTACCTACTCTTTTTTCCTTTTGAGTTTCCAGCAATATGGCTATAAGAAAAAAAAAAAATCAACAAAGGAATATTTCTCTCCCTTCAAAATACTTCAAAAGGTATTGCATGAACCTCAAACATTTAAAAAAGCCTGTCTTACATTAGAACACTATGTCAGTTACAGAAAATATTCTTTGAAGACCAAAATGGTCATGGATGCAGAGTTTTACTTAGTTACCAGCCTCCCTGAACCCAGTGGAACCTTGTTTCCAAGCAGTAATCCCTGTTTTGTTATGGTGAGCAAAACTGGAAGCTGAGAACACAAATGGGCCAGTGTCAGCCAAGGGTTTTACAGTAATTATGATGTTGCATGAGGTTAAATGTAAATTATTTACATTACTTTTAAATAGCTCCAGTAAAGTCTTGATTTTTTTTTTTTTTGCTACTTCTCCAGTACTGATCACCAGCAACCAATGTCACCATTTTCCCTGACAAATTATACTATTTAACACTCTTGCATCCACTGATGCTTTTAAGAAAGGTTCTGGTGGGCCTCCTGAATCACGAGATTCTGTCAACCTCTACCTATCCCATGGTCTGAGATTCAGTGGCCTGAACAACTCTAAAGCCTGCCCTACATTTAATTAGTTCTTGAAGAATATACACCAAGACCCTTAGATCCTCTACACCCACCCACATTCCACAGATGCAGAAAAACTAAAATCACCTCCAGGGAAAACTACTAAAATGAGCTCTGGCTTGCAGCTACCTACAAATCTTAGGGTAGACAGTGGGACGGAAGCTAAAGATATCATCTGAGTAATAAAGAAAACTAGGTAGGAACTGGAAAAACCAGCAAATCAGAAGATGAAGCTAAATTAAGGCCTCAGTGTAAGACTCCAAATAAAAGCAGCTACTGGCAAGTCCCTCTATATGTGAAAAAGCTCCTGAGAACACTCCTAGAGAAGCCACAACTCTTATCCTCAAGGAAGGGAAGAGAATAAGAACCACAGGTGTAAGAGAGAGAAAAGAGAAACAGAAGAGTAGAGACTTTTGGGGTAAAAAGAACAGAAATCACTGTTCCAGCTCTTCCCACCTGCCCCAGGGACCAGAAGATCATCCCATGTCAGAGGTGGTATCACTTCAGGGACAAAGATAAGTTTTGCTGTCTGCATCCCTTTCCCCCCAATTCTTCCTAATCTACTTCTCCCAATTCCTCTTATCTATTTAAAATTTATTTATGGATAACAAACCCACCATTTGGGGCAAAAGCCTTAAAATGCAAATTTTTGGAAGTGGCAACTCACAGGAATTTATTTACACCAAAGTGCAATAAGTTTACCTGACTGAGGTTCTAGCATTTTTGGATTTTAATTAAGGGTTTTAAAAAAAGAGTAGAAGTCCCTAAAAAGTCAAGGAAGAGTGTGACCTCTAAGATGAGAGGATATATATTGGGGAGGGGGAGGGCAGAAGGAGGAAGTGGTAGAGAAGAAAAAAACTAGAAATCTGGGGCTAAAAACAAACCACCTAAAATACTAAGGCTGTCCTTTTTACTTTCGATAGTTCACAGACGAGCATAAAATGTGGCAGAAATAAGACTCTTATAAAGTGTATCCAGAACACCGGTTTTACATTATTAATGCATTAATCCCAATAGTTTCTACCTGGACAAGGGAAAAAAATGATTTAGAGATACTTCCAAGGTAAGTTCCTAAACTAATTTTGGTTACCACAAATCAAAAGAGAAAGTTATTTTATATATACCCCTTTATCAAGAGCAACAGTGAAATTTCCCATGAAATTACCCATGGTCTACGACAATTTAAAAATTAATTTGTTCATGTAGTAAATCAATAAATACTTAGCTAAACCCCATTGTTCTAGGCCCTGGGGAAAGTAGCAAACAAATCAAAATCCCTGTCCTCACAGAACTTCCAGTGGGGAGGAGACAGACAATAAATAATGTCCGATGGCAGAAAGTGGTGTACAGAAAAACAAAGCAGTGTGTAAAGAAGGATAGAGTGAAGCGGCAGAGGGCTTTTCACAGGTAGTCAGAGAAAGTTTTTCTGATAAGTTATCTGAAGAAAGACCTAAAACAAATCAGAAAGCAAACCACACACATTTTTGCCTGCCATTTTCAAGAAACATCAAGAGGAAAGAGTGGCTTAATCAGAATAAGCAAGGAGAAAATTAGGAAATGAAGTTAAAGAGGGAAAGGAGAGAAGACACAGATCATATAGGGCCTTTAAAGGTAAGAAGACACGTCCTGGTTTGCCCAAGATAGAGCAACAAGCATAAACCGAGACTAATGTTTCACTAACAGCACCACCTTTCATGCTCAAAAGTGTCCTGATTTGGACCATAAATTTTATGGTCACCTTATAAATAGATGACTGTAAAAACTTTTACTCTAAGTGAGATAGGAAACCACTGGAGAGTTTTGAGTAGAAAAGTTTTAAAAGGATCATCCTGCCTATTTTATGGAGGAAAAACCAGTTAGCAGACTACTGCAATAACACAGGCTAAGGAGTAACACTTGATGGAAAAGTTGAAGTGATCAGATTCTGAAGTCAGAGATGACAAGACTTGCTGATGTGGAGCCAGGAATTATTCCAATATTTTTGGCCTAAGCAACAATAGGAAGAATGGAGATACTATTTGGTAAGATAGGTAAGGTTTGGGGGGATTGAGTGGAAGCAGGAGTTTGGTTATGACCTTGGAACACTGAAATGCCTGTTAGGTATTTAAATGTAGGCATCTGGATATAGTCTGGAGTTCAGTGGAGAGGTCTATGGGAATCATCATCATATAAAGGGAATGGGGACTAAAATTATATACTTACTCTACAGCAATAAAATAGACGTTTCTCTCTTCATAACTAAGTCCTAAAATAGTAAGAACACTGCAATATAATTCAAAGAACTGCTACAAATCCACTATGGAAAAACAAATTATACAAATTACACAACCACTGATAGAAACAGTTTTCAACACTTTCCAAAGCTATACATAGGACAGGTGACCTTTAGGCACATAAAACTTTCTCATGGATACTTCTGGATTTTTTTTTCTCTTGGATTTTTTATGAAATCCAACAATAAATGGTGCAGAGAAGTATATTACTACAATAATTCCTAATCATGACACCTATTTACGTTTGTCAGTAGACAGGGTACAATATATTAAAATTGAGTGAGAATAATGTTTTACAGGAATAAGTGGAACCTTTTCTAATTCTTTTAGTCATCTGCAAACAAATATTTTAAGTCTCTAATAACAAATTACTGACACTTAGTCTAATCTCCAAATACTAATTATTTCAACTGAAAACACTGATACAGCAACAGGTAAAATGTAAAAATTAATCAAGATAAAAACTAATAATTCTTATTTTTTCTGAACCTGGAGTAAAACACATGAAACAATAATTAAAGTATATATGCCCCCAAATTTTACAGTGCCTTTTCTTCAAACACCTCAAAATCATTACTATATTCTGATCTTATTCTGAAGAGATTAACACCCTAACCATGTCCCCAGACATTTCATGGGTAACTTGGTGATTTATAAATTCCCTTCACACTTAAAGAAATAATAACAGCAGTCCAGTTACAAAAAAACAAAACAAAAACTTTTAATTACACTAAATGCGTTAAGATTTCAAACACTCTTAAACGTTCCAGGGGAAAAAACTTGGAATCCAAAATTTTGGATTCTTTTATACACATCTCCTGAGGTCAAACCTGAAACAATCACAACCTACATTTAAAATGCACTGTCAAAAAATAAAAAAATAAAATAAAATAAAATGCACTGTCAAGAGGCTGTAAAACAGATTTCCTGTTTTTGGGATTTTCTTAAAGCTTGAATATTATGTATTCCTAAACCCTAATTTGGGGCTTAACTTAAAAAGCTTCCAGCCTAGAAATCAATAGGGCTCAGTTAGCAACTTGAGCATAAAACCCAAAGATGGGATTTTTCAGTGCAAGTCTAACAACACATGCTAATTAACAAGTCTCGGATGCTGCTTCTCCAGGAAGACCCCAAATGCAAAGCTTCTCCTCCACCTCCGCTGAGCCCAGGAATTCAGAAATTCTAGACGAAGCAGCCCTGCAGAGAGGAGAAACCAGCAGCCTCTGGGGGAGAGGGAGGTGCAAACCTCTCAGCCAGTTGGGCGGGAAGGGGGAGTCTGGGGAGCAGGCATGGGTTACGCGGCACTTACAGGTCCGTCAACACCATGAGCTCTGAGTAGGCCCGGTGGAGCAGAAATTCGATGAGGGTGCTGAGCCGGTAGCCAGGGCTGGCCGCGGCGGCAGCGGCTGCCGCCACAGCGGCTCCAGGAGGAGGCGGCGCCGGGGCTGACGCGGGGCCGCCGCTGCCTCCGCCGCCGCCTCCGGGCGGGACCAGCTGGTGGTTCTCCAGCTGCACTGGGGCCATGGCGGCGCTGGGGCGGGCTAGGCGCAGCGGCACAAAATGCGGACCTCGAGCCTCCCGGGCGCTCGGTCACCGCGCCGAAATGGGCGCGGGTAGAGTCGCCGCCGCCGCCTATCGCCGGACCGCCTCTGAACAGGAAGCCGTGCGCCGGCCGCTGAGACCCGCCCCCATGTAGCGACGAGCCCGCCTGCCCCAGGGATGGGATCGAGGGGCGGGGGTAAGGGCGGGGAAGCGGGGCTGCCGCCGCAGAGAAGCTGCGCCTCCGCCACCGATCAGAGGCCGCTTCGTCAGGTAGCAGCAGCGTCCATGTTGACGGCCCAAAGCGGAAGTCGTTAGGCAGAACGGAAGGGGAACCTGTAGGGGGACTTCCGACATCAACCTGTGCTTTTTCTGCCGGCTCTCGGGGTCCGGGACTTTTGGGGGGCGCGTGGGAGTGAGGCGGGGCCAGCGCGCGGGCTGGAAAAGCGGAAGTCAGGACCGCGCGCCGCCGGAAGCGGGTGTGTGGGAGGAGCCGGAGTCGTCACCGCAAACGTCAGTACTTGCCCCGCCCTCGCCCTCGCCGCCCTCAGGGTTTAAAAGGTTCCAGTTTTCCTTGAGGCAACTGTCTCGTTCCCCAGTGCGGCGCAAATACCTTGTGGCTGGCTGCTACCTAGAAGTTTGCTCGTTTGTGCTTCTGAAAGCGCAATCGCGAAGAAATTGTAGCAGCTGCGCACTTGTGAGTTCTCAGGTCTTTGTACCTCCCACAGTCTGCTCATGCGCCTTTCGTGGGATAGAAAACATTTCCGTCATTGTTGTTTTTTTTTTTTTTAACTGTGGGAAAAAATATGACTGGAGGTAGAAGCAAGGCCGCTGGCAGAATAACTTCACTTTAATGATGTTGGATAGATTCTGATCTCATTACCGACCCCAAATCTCGGCAGTTCTATCACGGAAACAATCTTTAAATCCTCTCCCACTCTCACTTGGTTCTTGTCCCTCTTGCTGTAGCCGCCTTGTCCTACAGGGGCTTTCGGTTCATCTTCTATGCGCTACCACCATTTTCCCCCCTGAAAATCTACGTGTAGTATTTTGCTTCCTGCTTTAAAATGGTGATCTCAACCTCACCTGGAATCATGGGGGGAAAGGCTTTTAAAAAATACTATGCGTGCCAACAGTTTAGACTTTAATTGGTCTGCTGTGAGGTCTGGACGTAGGAAGTTTTAAAAGGTTCCTAGGTGATTCTTATGTGCAGCTAAGGTAGAAATCCACTGTTAAAAAGCATCCATTGCAGCGACCCTATTCAAACATCTTTTTGCAGATTCCTATTTGTAACTCATAGGTGTGAGAGACGCTCTTAATTTTCCCTAACGTTAAAATAATTCTCATTCTCGTTCACTTGAGTAATTAGTCATTCTTGAAGGCCATTCACCTGTTTGCTGAAGGTGTAACCTTTGGAGTGAAATCATTTGCTCGATCCTTTGTGTCCCTAAAGTACACACTGTGTCACCCTGGTATTTACCAAAAGGCATTCGGATTACTTATAACCCTTACAGGTGCAGTTGCTGGAGGTCAGAGACTGTCATTTATCCCTATGCAAACTACCTCAAGGAACAAACACATGTTTTTACAAATTAGCTAGAATTGCCATTTCTTTTGCAGTTGTTTTGATTGGTTTTACTGAAGTTTTTTCCTCTTGAAAACTATCAGCTTGGGTTAAAAAAAAACCCTGGTGGTCACATACACACAAAATATAGGTGGTTGTACAAGATGGTTCTTAAGGTCTTTTCTAACACTCAGATTCTGATTCTGTGTAATACAGGATTTTAACTCCGCCTTATTTCATATATTTAACACAGACACCATGCCTTTTGGTATTCAGTCTATTTGGAAGTAAGGTACTAGCTAGAGGGAGTACAACCACTTGCAAATAAAAAAAAATTAATGGGTGGATAGGGCTTGTTTTAGAAAAGAAAATATCACTCGTGTTCATCAGATTAGATTTTATTGAAATTTCTGAATTTGAATAGACAGCTTTAAAAGATGAAAACTAGTTCTTAAAAAGTATTTTCTAAAGGAAAATAGGGTGAAATACAGGAATAAGACTGTGTAAGGCTTGATGTGTTTGAATTATTGGCGATCAGGCAGGTAACGTAAATGAAACTCATGAAAGAGATTATGGCCCACCTTCCAACCTGAAAGACAGTAGCCACTAGGTAAGTATAGGAAGTGTTAGTGGAAGAAATGAGTGGGGAAGGAGAGAAAATGTTAGGATGTTTGACATCCACGATACTTTTGGAAATAATATAATTTATCATTTTAAAGCCAACAGTACAATGTTTGGCACTGCAGTATATGTCCATAATTCTTGTATTTACGTTTTTCAGTTGTTCTCTATTGGGTTATCACACTTATCACACCTCATAGTTTCAGAAGTAGCAGCATGATATTTTCTCAGCTCTTAAATTGACCTAAACACTAGATCTTTCATGAAGTCAATATGATTTTAGTAGAAGGAACAAATTGATTACAAAATACAGAGGAAAAAAAGAACACTTCCTTTTAAGCCCTTTTGATGGAAAAATGAAATTATGATACATACAATTTATTTTGCAACATGCAGCTGCCCCTCAGACACAAAAGACCAGGAAATGGATTGGAAAGTAATCATTTCTTTCTTCTTGTAAGATTATAATTCCCTTAAAATGGAGAGCAAAAGCAGTCACTGCATTCATTCAGCAGTGAAGTTGAGGGAAGGAACTCATAATACTGTGAGAATGGTCTGACCAACCTAGAAAAAAATGAGAACACTATGGCTTTGCATGTAAAACAAAACTCAAACTTCTTATGGTGACCTCTATAGACATTAACAGAGTGACTCTTACCTGCTCTTCCACATCCATCTCCCTCACTCACTACACTATAAATAATCTCATTGGGTCTAAAACATGCCATTTCCTAAGGTGTTAGAGCTTGTCCAGTGCTCCAGATACCTGAAGCACCTGTTTCCCAGTTCTTCACGTGACTGGCTTCTCATTTTCCTTGTATCAGTTGAAGTGAGAAAATCTTCAGAGAGGCCTCCCTTGACTATATGATATTAGGCATGTACAAGGAAGTTCATTGCAGCATTGCTTGTGGAAGCAAAAAAAAATGAGCAATCTTAACTGCCTGTCAGTAGGAAAATGGATAAGTTACTATATTTCTATGTAATGAATGAATTAGACCTACATGTACCAACATGAATATGTCTAAAAAACTTGAAAGAAAAAAGCAATTTTTTGATACCATTTCTGTCCATTTTTAAAGGACACAATATAACACTATCTAATTTAATATATGGTACTCAAAGTAAAAAAATGTAAGTGAAGATGATAGATATGACCTTCAGGATAGTAGTTACTTCTAGGAAGGGGGAAGGAATGAGGTGATGCTGTATTGGTTATTAGCTATAAGTTATATCTAATGGATTTCTTGAATAAAAACCTGAAGGAAATGTGACAATATTAATATTTGTTAAATCTGGGGATAGAGATATGATTGTTAATATATTCTGTACTTTTCAATATTTTTGAAATATTTCATAATTTTAAAAAGCTTGAAAATGTTTCTCTTGGCATAATTTACACTAGCTGCCCTAACAAATCCCAAAATCTCGGTGACTTTACACAGTAAGAGTTTATATCTCGTACTCACAAAGTTCAGTAAAGATGTATCTGATGGAGAGGTTCTTCTCTAAGCAGTAACCCAGAGATCCAGGCTTCTTCTTGCTTGGGAAGCCAGCACTCTCGCCAGGGAGACTCTATATATATATATATATATATATATATATATATATATATATATATATATATATATATATTTTTTAACCTTTTTTTTAAAAAATTCATTTTTATTGATAGGCTTTTTGGGATGACATCTGTTAGCAAGAATTACATAGGTTTCAGGCATACAATTCCACAGTGCATTGTCAACTGAGACATATTTTTTTAATGCCCACACACATACCATTAGCCTGCATTAGTCACATGGCCCATTTAAAGGCTAGGGAGCTGGGAAATAGTCTTCCTGTGTGCCTAGGAAGAAAATGAAGTGATTTAATGAACAAATAAATTTTTTTTTTACCACAGTGTTAAAGTAGTCCTCTCTTTTTTTTCCACCTTAGAGCACAGACTCTGAAATTAGACCACTTAAATTAGAATTCTAGCTCAACCACTTACGATCTGAATGCTCTCCAGCAAGTTACTTCACTTCTCCCGATCTGTTTCCTCATCTGTAATAATAGTATTTACCTTGGAAGATGATTGTGAAGAATAAATGAGTTAACATTTGCAAAGGGCTTAAAACAGTAAGTAATCTATAAATATTAACTATTATCATCATCATCATCACTTAGGAGCAACGATTCTTGCATTTGTTTTTCCACCTAATTACCTATGAACTTTGTCTTCTCCTGCCCTCACTGTGGCTTTCTCTCTGCTATCCCCAGCACTTAGTATAGTACCTAGCTATTGGACTTTAATGTGAATGAGGTAAGTATATTCCTCCATCTATGCACAGTAATTCTATTTACATTACAGTAACTTGTTTGGGATTAAGGTTAATTTGCATATATTTACATGTGAAAGGTGTCTAGGATTTCTTTTAAAATTCTTCAGAGAAAAACCTTCGGGAAAGTAGATGAAACAAGATTAGCAGAATGTTGACAATCGTTAGAGCTGATGATGGATACAGGGAAGTTCATTATACTCTGTTCTTTCTCTTTTTTTCTGTGTGTGTGAGAATATACAAAATAAAATGTTTTTAAAAATTGCGGCTGGGTAGTCAAAGGCCCAGATCTTTTCTCTTTCTTAATGAAACAGCCTTTAATCTATACCTACTCAGTCTTTCAGGTTTTTAAAACATTTTTGTAATTTATAGTGTTTAAAACTAGCATTAAGAAAAAGAAAACTATAAGGAAACTTCCATTATAATTATTTATAAAAAAGATAAAAGTATCAAATATTTTAACAATTTTGATTTCAGGCTTTGAAATAATGTTCCAAAAACAAACTTATACAAATTTATAATATTAAAATTTTCTAGGGAGTTCCCTGGAGGTGTACTGGCTGGGCTTCGGCTCTCTCAACACCATGGGCTGGGTTCGATTCCCAGCCAGAGAAATACCCCCCCAAAAAAATTTTTTTCTAGCTATGCTAAAATTCAATATGTTTTTTCACTTCACATAGTTACCTTTTTAAAAATTTTGTGGTGAAAACATCTAAGATCTACTCTCTTAGCAACTTCAAGTATATAGTATATGTTAGCTATTGTCACTATGCTGTTTATTAGATTCCCTAGAATTTATTCATCTTATAACTAGAAGTTTGTACCATTTGATTAACATCTCTCCATTTCCCCCCACCTCTGACCCCTCATAGCCACCAATCTAATCTTTGATTCCATGAGTTTGGCTAAGTTCGCGAATTCATCCTAGAAAAAGTGCTGCATACCTCATTGCTGAGTATCACTACAGTCAACTTCAAAGTACTCCCCTTGGGAAGCTACACACTGACGCCAGTGCCTTTTCCACCCTTCAAAGCAATTTTGGAACTCTTTTTCTGGAATGGCCATCAGAGTTATCATATTACCCTTAATGTCCTGAATGTCATCAAATTATCTTCCTTTCAATATTTCCTTTATTTTTGAGTAAAGAAGAAGTCATTAGAGGCCAGATCAGGTGAGTAGGGAGGGTATTTTAGTACAATTAATTGTTTACTGGCTAAAAAATCTCTCACAGACAGTGCCGTGTGAGCTGGTACATTGTCATGATACAAGAGCCATGAGTTGTTGGCAAAAAGTTCAGGTCATTTTTGTCTAATTTTCTCACGCAGCCTTCTCAGCGTTTCCAAATAGTAAACTTGGTTGACTGTTTGTCCAGTTGGTACAAATTCATAATGAACAATCCCTCTGATATCAAAACAGGTTGGCAACATCATTTCAACTCTTGATTTGGCCTGATGGAACTTTTTTGGTTGTGGAGAATTGGCTGACTTCCATTGTGCACTTTGATGCTTTGTTTCCGGGTCGTATTGGTACACCCATGTTTCATCACCAGTGATAACATGTCCCAAAACATCATCTTGCCTCTCCAAAAGGTCTTGACAAATGTGTACTCTCCTATGCTTTTGTTCATCAGTGAGCTTTGGGACCATTTTTGCACACATCTTTCTCATGCCAAGATTTTCAGTTAAGATTTTCCTAACTGTTCCTAAATATTTATTTGGTCTGCTCTACTTCTCACAGTCAGCTGATGATTTTGATGCACAATTTGACAACATTTTATAATGTTTTCCTCAGTTCTGCTCATTATTGGCCTCCCTGACCTCTCTTCATCAATGATGCTTTCTCTCCCCTCAGAATAACATTTAATCCATTTGTACACTGCTGTTTTCTTCATGGCATCATCCCCATAAACTTGGACTAACGTGTCCCTGATTTCACTTCCACTCTTGCCAAGTTTAACAAGAAGTTTAATGTTTGTTCGTTACTGTAATTCAAGCTCCGACATTCTCATGAGGGCACAGAAAAACACACAACAACAGTAATGAACGGTGTCAGCAAGACACTGCCACACATCAACACAAACACAGCTGTGAGACAGATATACCAAGGTTATGAAACCTTACCGAGTTGTTTGTAGTGTTGCCAACATAAGTGCACAGTGGCAAGTTCGCAAACTTAATTGTCAGATCATACAGTATTTGTCTTTTTATGTCTCACTTATTTTACTTAGCATATTGCCCTCAAAGTTTTATTCATGTTGTCACAAATGGCAGGGTTTCCTTCTAGGAGAGGGAGCTACAATCACTCCTAAATATTCGACCACAGTCCTTTCATGTGAGGAGGACACACCTGTAGAACTAGGCTTACTTCTCTCTTGAATATACCTTTTTCGTTAAATTAAAAAAGATGGTTGTATCTTTACAACTCTGTTAGCATTGAGTAGACCCAACCTAAGATGAGAATATCTGGGTGCATATTACCTGGAGGTACTGTGTGAGATGCTCTGTCTCCCCTAATGCCCACTGGCAGACCAGTAGCTGTTTCTCAAATGGAATGTAGTGGGTAGGTATCGGGGAGGCAGTGAGTCCACAACACTGGGAGGCACCTCCAAACAGAAGCAGCCTCTCTTTGCCAGAGGTGTGCAACATGTGTCTGAACAGCCTGACCCAGACAGTTACAGTTAATTGCCTTCCACTTTTACTCCATTTCCAAATCTGGCCAGTTGCATGTGTGGCTGTGAATGGGCACATGTATTCAAATGAGTCATAGAAATTTTTATCCTGTTTCCTTGCTCCCCACCCCACCTCACTGTACCCTTATTAACGATTAAGGCCTCTAGGCTTCCCTGGGGGTGGAGAAACCTCAACTTTATCTGCAGCCCCCTTTCTTCTCAAAGGCAGTTAAATTAGAGCACATAGTTTACCGTCAAGTAGTAAAGATGCTGAAGGAAGAATTTGTTTTAAGGCAGCCGCTTGGCTTCTTAGTTCTTCCAGTAGAGAGAGAATGATTTCTGTGGAGAATTGGGTCTTATAGAAGCACTTTCAGTTCCGACTTTCCAGCTGGTGGCCACTGTCTGCTTGATCCCCCCACCCCTCCCATAGCTCAATATTGGACCAAATTCTTTAGTACTCACCCTAGTCTCTTTTGTGGGAACCCCCTGCTTGTCCAGCCATATCCACATTGCATATGTTTGGGGGGGGGGGTTTTGTTGTTTGTTTGTTTGTTTTGTTTTGTTTTGTTTGTATGTGGATAGTTCCCTGGCCGGGAATCGAACCTAGGCCGCAGCGCTGACAGCACCAGCACTGAAGCCCTAAGCCATTACACCAGGGGACTCCCCACATTGCATATGGATGCTTATAGAGGGAGTTTGGTATCTCCTTTCTTAGTTTTGTGTCAGATTCTGAGTCTTTGCCTGGTTTGGGGTTTCCGTCTTTATCCCAGGCATTTTTTGGATCAGTGGCATCACAGCCTACCACAGAGGCCCTGCAAATACTAAAAATGAAGATAGTAGAGTTTTTCACTTGGATTAAGGAAGCAGATCATAACATCTTTTCAGCCATTCTCTGAAGTGACAGGCTCGTTATGGGGGCTGTCATTCTGTTCATTTTTATAGTCAGTTTGGAGCACGTACAGCACTCAGGCTTTGAATAGCTTCTTCCATGGTATTCCATGGGATTTTTGTCAGCCTCAGAGAAATCTTCCTAGGTTGACCATATGTAGTCATTGAAACAGAAATCCAAAGTAGCAAGCCTCGTTGAGGGTATACTTGTGTCCCAACTGAATAGTCTTTATAGTAGCTTGAAGCAGGTAAGGCAGCCTAGCTGCTGCCACTCATCTTCACTCCCTGGTCACACAGACACACCAGCCAGGTCTTTAACAGCTCTCCAGTCTGAGGGCCAGTGCAGTCCCAGGTGTCCTTCACCACAATGAGTCAATACAAACTGATTTTGTCAGACTAAAGATTTGTCCCTAGTGATCTTAGACTGATTGGGCTAGGATAATTTGGAGTTTCTACCAAGGAATGGCCAAGACCCTCACTCCCATGGACCAGGATCCTTCACTTGGTAATAATGTACACATCAGCAGCACCTTGCTTTTCACGTACCTGAGACATCTCTATCCCTGATTACAAGGGTTTTGCACTGAATCTGGACTCTGATGATCATTTTGGCCTTTTGGTGTCACATTTGTTATTTGTATCCTGTGATTTTAGAGTTCTGATCGAGCTTTGGTATCCTTTGGTAAAATTTGGCTTTTAGCATCATCTTTGTCTTCTGTGTGTCCACTACCTTGTGTATTGTTTGTCTGAGAACATATCAGAAATTGGCTTTGGGAGCGATCTTTGTAAATATTCTGCCCTCTGGGCTGCTGCTGATTTTTCCAGTCAGCAGTTGAGGTGGCTTAACATTAAAGTTAAGGGCCCAAGTCATTTGTAACTGATATTTTTACAGTCGACCAAGTGTCAGCCAATTTCTCATAGATTTGTTTGCTAATAAACTTGTACTAACTTCTGGCATTACATCACTGAGGACAATTTGGAATTGTAGTGGCCACTGTGAGCAACTTTGACGTGAATAAGATTGCTTATCTGAGAGGTACCTTAGAACAACAAGAAAAAAACCATGAGACTGTCATCTCTAAAAGAGAGAGATCACATTATTTTTTCTATACATTGAATATTAATAAGTACTGGCTTTTTAATAGTATAATTTGATAAAATTATCAAGAAAGAACAAATAATGAATAGATTTAAGAGACCGTGCAGAAATTTGTATTGACGAGTAGTGACAATGAACACTAAACTCATCTGTCTCTGGTATATCTGTCACAGCCCATTTATAGATTTTCCCAGTTCTAGACTGACCACAGCCAAATACTAGATTAGATTTCAAATTCATTAGGACTGTGAGCACTGATGAGAAAAATAGAATAAATCAAACTCTGCCCAAGTAAAAGCTAGTTCTACTTTATTTTTTAAAAACTCTCAAAGCCAGAATATCTGCCATTGTATCAGCTAGGAATGATTTGAGCTGCAAGAACAGACAATGTGGCTAATAGTGGATAGGAATTTATTTTCTCACATAATAAGGTGCCTGGAGATTAGGATCCTTTGCTCCATAACTTCATGGGCACAGGTTGGTTGCTGCAACTCCAGACATGGCATAAATTAGAGAAAAAGAAATGCTCCCAGGATATTTATCCTTTTCATTATAAAGCAAAACTCCAAGAAGCCCTTTAACAGATCTCTGCTTATAGTTCTTTAGTCAGACTGTGAAGCATGGCCACCTAAGGGCTGTGAGGGAAACTGGAAAACCATGGCTTTTTGTAGCCTTTAAAATAGAGACAAACTGAGGGCAAAAGCAGATGGGTACAGCATTGGGTTAGCCTTCCAACACATGAAATAGTAACTCCTGTGCTATACAGTTCTATTCAGTGGGACATAGGGTAGCAAAATTAAGGAGGAAATCAAGGAGGTTCTGTCTGGGAAGGAGTTCATAATCTTGTTCCATTTATTTTGCCAAAATACAAATCAAAGTTACTGTTCAAGCTTTATTTACTAATATCTCCTTTAGTGTACTATGTGATCTGACCCAATTTAATTTCCGTGCATTTGCTCACACTGTTATCTCAGCCTGAATAGACCTCTTTCCCCATTTCCCCATATTATACATTTTATTTGTTCTTTATAACCTAGCTCAAATAGTATCTCTCCCATGAAGTGTTCCCTAATATCCCCACCTAGAAATTAACTGTGAGCTCCCAAGACACATTATTATTTCCTAACATAACAATAAGTTCAGTGCTTTACATAGGATACCTCAATCTTCACAACCACCCTATGAGGTAGGTACTATTGTTATTCCCATTCTATGGTTGTTGAAACTGAAGCTTAGAAAAATTAAGTAATTGGTCAAGAGCACACAGCTTGTAAGTGCTAGAGTGACAATTCAGCCTCTGCTCTATCTGATGCCAAAATCCATTCTCTTAACACTATATCATAATGCTTTCTCTATATATACCCATTGGCTGCAAGAGGGTAAGTTAAGGTAGAAACAATGTCTTACTCACCTCTAACTAGCAGCCCTCTTTTTACTCCCCACTACTTGGAATTCAGAGGTGCTCAAAAAGTTATTAAATAAGTTATTAAATAAGCTGAAGTCTCTGTCAATGTGGCAGCAAAATAGTACATAAGAAGGAGATTAGAAATTAGATTCTGGGGAGTTCCCTGATGGTGTAGTGGCTTAAGGCTTCGGCATTGGCGCTGTCAGCGCTGCGGCCTGGGCTCGATTCCCAGTCAGGGAGCTACCCACATACTGAAAAGCAAAAAAAAAAAAAAAAAAAAAACCACCACAATTAAACCATTAAATAACAATGAATAGAGGATATTGTGGGCAATAAAAATTAACAATTTAAAAAAAAAAAAGAAATTAGATTCTGGGTTCAAATACTGATTTATTTGAGCAAGTTATTTACGTACCTCCCCTATACCACAATTTTCTCACCAGTAACATAGGAATAGTGACCCTTTCTTTGGCCTGTAGAGTTATTTTATTAGGTTTAAATGAAATAATACCTATGAAGTACGGGTGGTCCCCTATGGTTTGACTTATGATTTTTTGACTTTACAATGGTTCAAAAGTCATACACTTCAGTAGAAACTGTACTTTGAATTTTGATCTTTTCCTTGGTTAGTGATACATGGTAAGATACTCTCTCATGATGCTAGGCAGTGAGCCACAGCTCCCAGTCAGACATGTGATCACGAGGGAAAACAACTGATAGTCTGCACTAGACTGCTGCCAGCATTTTGGGAATGTTGTGTTTTGTGTTTTCACATCCCATCATGTCTGCAAAATGCCCATCTGTGTCTTCTGCTTTCTTGTGGGATGAAGTAAAAGAAGGCAATTATAATTAAAACAGAGTTTGGCACAAAATAACTGTTTAATAAATGTTAGCTATTACTGACTTTTCCAATAGCTCTTTTTCAAATTGAGATTAAAAATCCTAAGAGTAGAGGGACCATTTTCAGATGGGCCTATGCGGTAAATTCTGTTTGTATGGAACAAACAGATTTACTCAGTAAATTATTTGTAGCCTGTTACATTATTTAAATTTATTTTTCTTGTTTTGTTTTGTTTTGTTTTTGTGTGTGTGTGTGGGTTTTTTTGTAGTATGTGGGTAGTTCCCTGGCTGGGAAGCGAACCCAGGCCGCAGCATTGATAGCGCCAGCACCTAAGCCTTAAGCCACTGCACCACCAAGGAACTCCCTTAAATTTATTTTTCATAAGCATGTAACATTAATAAATAGCTACCTTTTTCTCTAATTCCACACACCCTACCTCAACAAAATAAGAACCTTAACATGTATTCAGTTTTCTACATGTGTCCCTCACATATTGAGGTCACCTGGTAATTGAGTTGGACTGCTGTGGGATTTTTTGTAGCAATGCTTACTTAGATTTGTTTTCTTTTTTCTACCTCTTTGACTCATTTTTATTTTGCCATAGTACATCATCACATATATCTTTCAAAAATAGTTTATATACCGAGACACTGAGAAATTTAACAGTTGTCAGGGGCTGGGAAAAACAATTTAGAGAGGCTAAACAAAAGTGTTTCACTTAGCCCTCCAAGTTGAATGCTAGTGAGGCTTAGTAAAACATTCTAGGATCAAAACATTTTTCCCTCAGAATTTTCAAGATATTGTCTTACATCATTCATTATTGCTAATTTTATTCTTATTTCTTTATAGATAACCAGTTTATTCTTCCTCTGAATGCTTTTAGGATTTTCTTTAAATTAAAAGCTCAAATGTACATGTAGGTAGAGGCACTTGGTGGGATTTAGTGGCCTGAAGACGAGTGTCTTTTTAGGCCTGATGATATTTCATTTATTATTTCTTTATTCCTCCCCTTCTACTATCTTGTTTTATCCATGAAGAATTCTATCATGTGGATATTTAAACTTCTGGATCCATCTGCCATGTCTCTTAATGTGTCTCTTGTGCTTTTCATTTCTTCCCTCCTATGAACTATATTCTGGAAAAACCTCTTGGCTTAGTCTTCATTTGTGTGTAAGGTTGAAGTTAAGCCAGCATACACTGTTAGGGTATACTGTTCCAAGTCTTACTGGTTAGGTATATATATTCTGATTGTTTGATATTTGTGCCAGACTGATTGGTAAATATATTTAATATCATTCCTAGGTGTGTTGGTTATTCTTTTCAGCACATCGCTTGAGTTTTTATTTCAAAGATGACATTTTATTTCTAAAATATCTAGTTATATCTTTCCTTTTATGTACTTTCCTCTAGAATATCTCTAGAGATATTATACTTAATTTTAAAGTCTTCTTTAGCTTGCTATGTTAACTGTTTCTCCCATTTGAGGAGTTGGCTAACTTTCTTTCATAGTTATTCTTGGTTTTGTGCTTCTATTTCCTTGAGGTACTTTATTATTATTATGTCTATGGATTTTTGCTTTCTGTAATGAATTTGGCATTGTGAGCAATGAGAGGTTCTACATTTTTTTTTTTGGTGGTCGTTTCCTGGCTGGGAATTGAACCCAGGCCACAGTGTTGAAGGTGCCGAAGCCTAGCCACTACACCACCAGAGAACCCAAAAGGTTCTAGATAGGTTTCAGTTATGTGAATTAATCTGTAACATAATTCTTTCAGTATTAAAACATGTAAGTATTTTTGCATGGATGTTAGTATGGCTATATAATTACCTGCCACATAAAAGTAGAGCCACCTTTACAAGCAGACAATGCTGTATGGGAGGCTAAGGAGAGGGTCTTCCTGAAAAATCAAAATCTAAGGGATATTCCTCTTTTGGGTTTGAAGTCCAAATTTATACTGTCCACATGGATCAGTAATCCCAAACTATAAAATCAACGTAAAAATTTGGTCCTGGTCCCATGATACCTCCTCGAGAACTGACGTGCCAATTACCAGTTTGCTGCCTCTCAGCTCTAAATCTACCTTTCTTTGTCTTGCTTTGTGATACTGGATCTTGTAAACCGGTCTCCTTTTCCAGATGGTGTAATGTTAGGCTTTGTCAAGTGAGGGTGCTGGAGGAACATTGTAAAACAAAGCAGAGGCAGGAACTCCTCTTTCTGGTCTGGTGGGGTTTTTGTTTTGATTGTTTGTTTGTTTGTTGTTTGTTTTGGTTTTGGTTTTGGTTTTTTTTTCCCCTGAATCTATGGTGCAACTGGCAGTAGTATGCAGGAGACCAAGTGGTGCCTCCCATTCAGCAATTTCACCAGATTCCCAGCAGGTGGCATCCTTGCCAATATTGTTCAGGAGACCCAGTGGCAAACCTCCGCATTGAGCTTCCCTGGCAACCAAACAGGCAGCTCCCTGCTCTCCAGTCCTAGCTTACTAGCCCCAACTCACCAGCACCCTTGCAAGCAACTCCCTGATTACTAGCCATGGCCGGCCAGTTGTGGACCACCTCTGTCCTGTTGCACTTAGAGGACTTTTCTACCATCCAGTGGGCTGCAACCCACTCTCTTCTGACAAGGTCTAATTCTCAGCCTGGGAATGGGGGAAGGGACAGTGCTCTTTCAAGTTTTTTTATCCTTGAATCCTCTTCCACAACTCTATAGGTAAGTAGTTGCTCCTTCTAATGCTATTCCTGTGTTCTACGGAGTTTTCTGTTATCCTTCTTGTAATCACCTTTCACTCATTAATAATTCTTTATATTAATTATGTTCAAATTACTAGTGTGGTTTCTGTCTCCTGACTGGACCCTAATTGATACACCTGGCAAAAGTAAATGCAAAGAACCCAGGTTGCATTGGATACACATAGAAAAACAAATGCCCCACCACTATTAAACTTACAATAAAAAATCATAAGCCCTCACAAGAAAACAACCCACTACAAGCAGAAATAAGCAGATATAGTAAGTGGAAGGATTAGAGTCACCCAAACCAGACTAAAATTTGAAAGAAAATATAAAACCAGTATATTTTAGATAATTAGAAACCTAAAAGAAGGATCAAAACACTATGAAAAAAGAACAGATAGATTAGGAAAAATTACAATGGGAATATAAAGATTAAAAAATACAGACAGTAGGGGGTTCCCTGCTGGTGTAGTGGCTAGGCTTCTGGGCTCTCAACACCATGGCCTGGGTTCAATTCCCAGCCAGGGAACTACCCTCCCCCCCAAAAAAAAATACAAACAGTAAAAAGCAATTTAATGGATGAGTCTAAAAGCAAATTAGTCAAAAATAAAAAGGAATAAATGAACCATAGGACAGATTTAAGGAAATGTTCCAGAAATCTGTGACACAGATAGAAAATATTTAAGGAAGTTTAAGAGAGCTGGGAGATAAAATGTATAAGACTCAGAAAAATGTTTATAGTATGCTACCTGTTGTGTAAGAAAAAGAAAAATAAGGCTATTCATATTTTATTACATTTTCGTAAAAAACAATGGATACATAATACATGAAAATTTGATTAAAAAATAGTTCACATGTGTGAATGTGGTTGAGGTGAGGGAAATGGTAGATATGGGCAAAGGTGGGACTTAGACTTTTATTACTGTATGCATTTTCTATTGGTTTAATTTACAAGCCGTGCCTGTTAGTCTAGGTCCTCTGAGAAGTAGAAGCCAAGATGGGACTGGATATACAAGAGATTAATTGGGGGAAAGGCCTGGTAGTGTATTTAATAAATGGGGAGGGAGCCCCAGAAGGTGGGAAGACTTCAGACCAAAGTGCAGATCTGACCTGTGGCAAAGAGGGAGATTGCATGGGCAGATTTAAAGGTTGCAGTGCAATTCTAAGGAAGTTTGAGCCAGAATGACAAGTTCTCTAGCCAAAGCAGCCATTGAAAGGAGTCACATATCTTGCAGAAATGGGTCTGTCTTAGTGTCCTTGACATGCTTAGTCACTGACTGAGAGCAGCCTATGTGAAGTGTGGCCTCAGTGGCCTCCATTTTAATGTGGTGGTAGATTCAGAGTGTAGCAGCTGAGGCCATCTGTCAAGTACTCTGCCTTAGCAAGAGATCTGAATGGCATATTTTCATAATCACCACACCATGTGATTAAATTTTGTATTCAAAGATGGACAAAATAAAGACATTTTCAGACAAAGACAGAAGGAGCTTATCACTCACAGACTGTCACCCTAAGACCCTCTGAAGGATTCACTTTGAAAAGAAGTTATTTTTAATCCTAAAGGACAATGTATGATGCAGGAAGTAATAGTGAACAAATTAATTTGTAAATATGTGGGAAAGAAATTGGTAAATATGCAGATGAATCTAAATAGGCATTAATTATTAAAAATTATCAAAGCTGCAATAATGATTACTTTGAGTATACTAAAAACAAGAGGGAATTAAAATATTGGCAATGACATGTACAATTGGAAGGGGAAATCGGAGGTAGGGTATTTTAAGGCCCATGCATTAGTCAGGATGTAATCAAGTTAAGATGAGATCATACTGGATTAGAGTGGGCCCTAAATCCAATGGCTGGATTTGATGAATAAAAGAAAGGAGCGGAGATTATGATAGAGAGAGATATACAGAGGGAAGAAGGCCATGTGATGATGGAGGAAGAGACTGGAGTGATGCAGCTATAAACCAAGGAACATCAAGAATTACCAGAAGCCGGGAGTTCCCTGGTGGTGTAGTGGCTTAAGGCTTTGGCACTGTCAACGCTGCAGCCTGGGTTTGATTCCCAGCCAGGGAGCTACCCACATACTACAAAAAAAAAAAAAAAAAAAGGAAAAAAAGAATTACCAGAAGCCTCCATAAGCTAGGAAGAGGCAAGAAAGGATCCTTCTTCACAGTCTTCGAAGAGAGAGCATGGCCCTGCTGACACCTTAATTTTGGATTTCTAGGCTTCAAAACTATGAGACACTAAATTTGTGTTGTTTAAGCTAATAGGTGTGTGGTAATTTGCTATGATAGCAATAGGAAACTAATATACTGCCAAACTATTTTCCAGAATAGCTGTACCAGTTTACATTCCCACCACCAGTGTATAAGAGATCCAATTTCTCTGCATCCTCACCTGCATTTGGTATCATTGTTATATTTTATTTTAGTTGTTCTAATACGTTTGTAGTGATAGCTCATTGTGGTTTAAATTTGTATTTCCCTAATGACTAATGATGTTGAACATCTTTTCATGTACTTATTTGCCATCCATGTCTCTTCCTTGGTGAAATTTCTATTCATTTCTTTTGCCCATTTTATAATTAGATTTTTTCTAAGTTTTGAAAGTTCTATACTTATTCTACGAAGAAAACTTTTGACAGTACATGGTTGCAAATATTGTCGAGCATACTGTTGCTCGTCTTTTCATCCTCTTAATAGTGCATTCCACACCACAAAAGTTTTAAATTCTGATGAAGTCTAACTTATTATTTTTTTTCTTTTACAAATCATGATTTTAATGTCCTTTCTAAGAACTCATCATCTAGTTTTGGGTCCTGAAGTTCTCCTATGTTTTTTTCTAAAAGTTATATAGTTTTAACATTTTACATTTAAATCTATGATCCATTTGAATTAATTTTTGTACATGGTATGATATTTAGGTCAAGGCTCACTTTTTTCTTTTCTTTCTCTATGGATCTTCAATTGTTCCAGCACAATTTGTTGAAAAGACCATCTTTCCTTCATTGAATTATGTTTGTACCTTTCTCAAAAATCAGTTGACCATTTCAACAAATGATGCTGGGAAAGCTGGATGTCCACAGGCAAAAGAATGAATTTGGACTGATACTTTATACTACATATAAAAATTAACTCAAAAATGTATCAAAGACCTAAATGTAAGAGCTCTCTGTTATTCAGATTGTGTATAATGATTTCTATTCATTTGTCTTTGAGATCACTGATTATTTCTTCCATCCTCTCCAATCTACTACTGAACCCATCCAGTGAGTATTTTTATTTCTCTAACTATATTTTCCAGTTCTATAATTTCTTTGTGGTTTTTTTCAGTTTTTTTAATTGTTAAATTTATTGGGGTGACATTGGTTAGTAAAAATTACATAGGTTCCAGATGTACAATTCTACAGTGCATCATCTATGTGTTGCATTATGTGTTCATCATCCAGAGTCAGTTCTCTTTCCATCACCATGTATTTGAGACCCTGTCCCTTCTCTCCCATCCCCTTCCCCACTTCCCCTCAGATAACCACTAACCACTGAAGTATTGTGTCCATGAATTTTTGTTTTTTTGTTGCTTTCAGCTTTGTGTTCCACAAGTGAGTGAAATCATATGGTTCTTGGTTTTTTTTGTCTGGCTTATTTTGCTTTGCGTGATGGTCTCAAGGTCCATCCAGGTTGTCATAAATGGCCCTATTTCATCTTTTCTTATGGCTGAGTAATATTCCATTGTGTATATGTACCACAACTTCTTTTCTTTGTTTTTTGTTTTTTTTTTAAGCATCTTTTTTATTTTTTGCTGACAATTTCTGTTGTTTCGGGAGTATTTGTAATTATTCATTAAAGCATTTGTATGATTGATGCTTTAAAATCCTTGTCAGATAATTCCAACATCTGAGTCATCTAAGTGTTGGCATCTGTTGTAATTGTCCTGGTTTTTTGTGTGATGAATCATCTTCGATTGTATCCTGGATACTTTTGAGTATTATGTTGTGAGACTCTGGATCCTATTTAATCATTCTTTAGCAGGCGGTCCTGTTTAGGTGTAGGGAACAACTCCAGCTTTTTATCCATTTATAAAATTGGTTTGGTTGTTTTCTTACTGAGTTATAAAAGTTCTTTGTATTTTCTGAATATACAAGTCCTTTATCTGGCTATTTGAATTGTAAATACTTTTTCCCAGTTTATAGCTTTTCATTTTCTTAGTCATGTTTTTGAAATTCAAAAGTTTTGAATTTTGATGATGTTGGATTTATTAAATTATTCTTTTATGAATCATGCTTTTGGGGTCATATTTAAGAAATCTTTTCCTAATCAAGTTACTTAAGATTTTCTCCTATTTTTTTGTTATAGGTTTTATAGTGTTAGCTTTTACATTTAAGTCTCTGATTCATTTTGAGTTAATTTTTTAGTATGGTGAGAATGTGGATATCCAATTTTCCCAGCACCATTTGTTGTAAAAACTATACTCTCCCCTATTGAAATGTCTTGACACCTTAGTCAAAAATCAATTGACCATAAATATGAAGTTTACTTCTAGAATTCTTTTCCATTGATTTATATATATTTATCTTTATGCCAAACCATACTGTATTGATAGCTACAGTTTATAATAAGATTTGAAATTGGGAAGTGGAAGTCCTCCAATTTTGTTTTTGATTTTCGAACTTATTTTGGGTATTCTAGTTCTATTCCATTTAATTTTAGGATCAGAATTAAGTAAAAAATTGTGAAAGGTCTGAGATTTTACTACTTTCAAACTAGTTAGTTTGTCGCAGTTTCACATGTCTATGCTGACAGAAGATATCAGACCCCTGTGTCAGGGACACCGGTCGTTTATTATTCCCAGTAAAAGCAACATCCAGAGTAGCATCTTACATCAGTCCCCCATGCAGCAGGTCTCTACAGGGCAACACAACTGAGGGTCAGATGTTTACTGCAGGAAAGGAACCCCAAAATTATTAGACTCTAAGCCTTTATAAGGTTTTCTGGCACATCTGCCCATTCTCCCCTTTAGGGAGAAAGGGAGAACGACTTTATCTTTACTCTGGAATATAAACAGATCTTCTCTGGAGAAAGGAGGGAAAGGTCTCTAGATTTATTACCTTGGAATGTTGGCAAATAGCTCTAAGGGAGACATATCTCTAAATCTCTAGATTCCAAGGCTTTTGCTGTTCAAACATGTTCTTTGCTCAGAAGATGCAGATTGTGCAGAACTGTGAAATAGCCATGGAGAATCATCTCCCAACTACCAGCTTGTCAATTTCTGCAAAAAGATCTGTTGGAATTTTTGTAGGGATTGTGTTAACCTATAGATCAATTGGGGAAAATTTCCATATTAATAATATTCAGTCTTCTAGTCCATGTACATGGGATGTCTCTCCATTTATTTAGAACTCTCTTAATTTCCCTCATCAGAATTTTTGAAATTTCAGTGTACTTGTCTTATACTTATTTTGTTAAATTTATTCCTAAGTATTTTTATTCTTTTTAATGCTGTTGTGAATGGAATTGTTTTCTTAATTTCATTTTTGGATTACTCATTGCTTGTAAATAGTAATACAATTGGATTTTGTATACTAATTTTGTATCCTGTGATTTTGCTGAATGTATTTCTTAGTTAATTTTTGTGCATGAATTAAAGTTTTCTACATATAGGATCATGTCATCTGCAAAGATAGTTTTATTTCTTTCTTTACCATCTGGATGCCTTTTGTTTTTTCTTAACTGATTGTATTGACCAGAACCTCTAGTAAAATAGTGAGGTGGCAATAGTGAAGTGGCAATAGTGAAGTGGCAAGAGTGGACATCCTTGCTTTGTTCCCAGTCTTAAGGGGAAACATCCAGTCTTTTATCATTAAGTATAAACTGTGGGGGTTTTGTACATGTCTTTATCAGATTGAGAAATTTCCTTTCTATTCTAGGTTTATTGAGAGTTTCTATTATGAATGTCAAAGACTTTATTTTCTGTTATCTATCAAGATGATCAGGTGGTTTCTGTCCTTCATTTTATGGTTTTCATTTTCAAGTGATTTTAATTTTCCTGAACTTTCAGAAGGGAGATAGGGATTTTATAACTTATGGCTAGAGCTCTCTTCTGCTGTTTTTTGAAATGTTCAGAACTATGTTGGCTTAATTTCTGAGGTCTCCACCCTCTGTTCTTGTCCCTTACTTTTTCTGGACCTGTCTTTCCTTTGTCTCAATTGCCTCTATTTTGTTTAATTTATACTCATCAGCAAATCTCCTCAGCACAGATCTTTATACTCAAAGGATACTTTGGTTGGTTAGTTCCAAGAGCTCATATGTTTTAGCCACACTATTTTAGTCCTCTTAGACTTCAATGCAGACCCATGATACTCACATGCCATTGAAATGTTAAACCCCTTACAGTTTTAGCTCCTGTCCTCATGTTGGTTCTATGAGCTTTCAGGAAGTACCTGTTGGTTATTTTGTTGTTCTCAGGTCAGTGAAAGGCCCTGTTACTTCCCTATGTTCCTTCTGCACATAAGCTGATACTGTAGGTATTGTATGTATCACTAGCTTAGGCCCTATTTGCTCATATTTTTTTTTGGAGGGTGGATAATTTATCATTTAGTTTTATTGCACAAATTACTCCTAGTTAAAAAGAAAGCTAGCAGCTGAATAACTTGAATATGAAAATGGGAAACCAAATAACAAAAGTGAAGTATGTCAGTTCCTAGGACCAGGACTGTGACAGGGGTGTGTGTGTGTGTGTGTGTGTGTGTGTGTGTGTGAGAGAGAGAGAGAGAGAGAGAGAGAGAGAGAGAGTCAGAGAGAGACAGAGACAGAGAGAGTAAGAGAGAGAATCCCTTTTGTTACACTCCATCTTTTTTTGCAGTATAATACATTTTAATTAAATTTATTGGGGTGACATTGGTTGGTAAAATTACATAAGTTTCAAGTGTATATTTCTATAATACATCGTCTATATATTGCATTGTGTGTTCACCAGAGTCAGTTCTCCTTCCATCACCATGTATTTGACCCTGTTTTCCCTCTTCTACCACCCCCCGACCATCTGGTAGCCACTAAACTGTTACCTATGTCTATGAGTTTTTGTTTCTTTGTTTGTTTGTCTAGTTTGTATGTTGCTTTTAGTTTTATATCCCACATATGAGTGAAGTCATATGGTTCTTGACTTTTTCTGTCTGCCTTATTGAGCTTCATAGGATAATCTCAAGATCCATCCATGTTGTTGCAAATGGCAGTATCTCATCTTATCTTATGGCCGAGTAATATTCTATTGTATACATGTATATGTACCATATCTTCTTTATCCAATCATCTATTGAAGGACACTTTGGTTGTTTCCATGTCTTGGCTACAGTAAATAATGCTGCAGTGAACATAGGGGTATATATATCTTTGTGGATAAATGTATTCAGATTTTTTGGGTAGATACCCAGAAGAAGGATTGCTGGGTCATATGGGAATTCTATTCTTAATTTTTTGAGGAACCTCCATACTGTTTTCCCTAGTGGCTGTACCAATTTATATTCCTGCCAGCAGTGTATGAGGGTTCCTTTTTCTCCACAGCCTCTCCAACATTTGTTATTCCTTGTCTTGTTGATAACAGCCATTCTAATTGGTGTAAAGTAGCATCATGTTGCGGTTTTAATTTGCAGTTCCCTAATTGCTGGTGAAGTTGAGCATTTTTATATATTTGTTGGCCATTTGTATGTCTTCTTGGGAGAAGTGTCAGTTCAGGTTCTCTGCTCATTTTTTAATTGGATTGTTTGGCTTTTTTGTTGTTGAGTTGCATGAATTCTTTATTTATTTTGTATATTAACCTCTTATCAGAGGTGTTGTTTGCAAATAATCTCCCATTTGCTTGGTTGACTCTTATTTTTGTTGATGGTTTCTTTTGCTGTGCAGAAGCATTTAAGTTTGATATAGTCCCATTCATTTATTTTTCCTTTTACTTCCCTTGCCTTTGAGGTCAAATTCATAAAATCCTCTCTGAACCCAAAGTCTGTAAGTTTAGTACCTATGCTTTCTTCTATGCAATTTATTGTTTCAGGTCTGATGTTTAGGTCATTGATCCATTTTGAGTTAATTTTGGTATGTGGGGACAGCAGTCTAATTTCATTCTTTTGCATGTGGCTTTTCAATTTTCCCAGCACCATTCATTGAAGAGGCTTTCTTTTCTCCATTGTATGTTTTTGGCTCCTTTGTCAAAAATTATCTGCCTATATGTATATAGGTTTATTTCTGAGTTTCCAATTCTCTTCTATTGGTCTGTGTGTCTGTTTTTCTGCTAATGCCACACTATTTGATTATTGTTACTTTGTAGTATAAATTGAAGTCAGGGAATGTGATACCTCCAGCCTTGTTCTTTTTCCTTAGGTTGTCTGGTGTGTTCAATGAATTACAAGGCCAGTGTGGCTGGAGCAGAGTGAGTGAAGGGAAGAGAAATAAGACATGCATTCACCTCTTATAGTTACAGTTTTTTTTTAACCCTTGTGATGAGAACTTTTAATATTTACTCTGATAACAACTTTCAAACATACTCTACAGTATGGTGAACTATAATCATCATGTTGTACATTACATCTCCAGAAGTTATATATCTTATAACTAGAAGTTTGTACTTTTTTGCCATCTTCACCCAATTCTTCCACCCTCCATCCCCTGCCTCTAGTGACCACAAATCTTTTCTCTGTTTCTATTAGTTTTGTTTTATAGATTGTACATATAAGTGAGATCATACATTATACAGTATATAATATACATTATACGTAGAACTGTCTTCTGTGGCCTGACCAAATAAATAAATGATGGATGTTAACTAAACTCATTGTGGTAATCATTTTGCAATATATACAGATATCAATCATTATGCTATATACCTTAAATGTATACAATGTTATGTCAATTATATCTCAATAAAACTGGAAAAAAATAATGACAACGCCAAGTTCAGGCAAGGATGTGGAGAAACTGGATCTCTCAGACATTGTTGTTGGAATGTAAAATGATACAGCTACTCTGGAAAACAGTTTTGCAGTTCCTTTAAAAACTAAACACATTACCATATGGCCCAGCAATTGCACTCCTGGGCATTTATCCCAGAGGAATAAAAACTTATGTTCACACCAAAACCTGTACATGGTTGTTCACAGCAGTTTTATTTGTAGTAGCCTAAAATTGGAAACAGCCTCGATGTCTTTCACAGGTATTTCACAGGTTAAACAAGTGTGGTACATCCGTGCCATGGAATACTACTCAGCAATAAAACGAAGTGACGGTTGATTCATGCAACAGCTTGGATGAATTCTAAAGGCATTATACGGAGTGAAGAAAAGCCAATTTGAAAAGTTCACATACTGCATGATTCTATTCATATAACATTCTCTAGTGACAAAATTATAGAGATGAAGAACAAATTAGTGGTTTCCAGGGTTTAGAGTTGGTAGGGAGGAAAGGTGGATGGGTCTATAAAGGGGTAGTAAAGGGGAGTTCTTTATGGTGATAAGATGTTCTGTATCTTTTTTATGTGGGTAGCTCCCTGGCTGGGAAACGAACCCAGGCCGCAGGGCTGACAGCACCAAAGCCTTAAGCCGCTACACCACCAGGGAACTCCTTCTGTATCTTGATTGTAGTGGTGGTTACAGTAATCTACATATGATAAAATGACACAGAACTACACACACATTGTACCAATGTCAGTTTATTGGTTTTGATATTGTTCTATAGTTAGGGAAAATGTAACTAATGGGGGAAAATGAGTGTACCTGAGATCTCTCTGTACTATTACTGCAACTTCCTGTGAATCCATAATTATTTCAAAATTAAAAAATTGAAAAATGTAATTTAAAAACCAACAAAAATAAAGCTTATTGAAAGACATTGAAGATGGGGGGTGGCGGAGAGAGAGAGAGAGAGAGAGAGAGAGAGAGAGAGAGAGAGAGAGAGAGATGAGGTTAGAGAAATAACTAAGGACAGCATATACTAAACCCCTTGTGAGTTCTTAAAACTTGACTCTGAGTGTGCTGCAGAGGTAATGAAGGTTTGCAGAAGTGGTGTCATCTGACTTATGTTTTACAGGATTACTCTGACTACTGTAGTGGGAACAAAATGAATCAAGAGAGGGCTTCCTTTTAAGATTAGAGTAATAATAGCTTCTTTACAGGTATACTGATGGAATAGCCCAGTAGAGGAGGGGACATTGATGATGTAAAAGAGAGGTAGAATTATAACTTATCAGAAATTCAGCAAAGATACTAGTTAACCAGTCACTTTAAGCAATCCAAATGAAATCTAACATACTATACTCATATAATTTGCTTATTTATTATATTTATTGTTTGTGTTGTGTTCTGTACACACGCCCACCACCGTGAGAATCACTACTAAAGATTAAATATTTTTTATTTTCTTAAAGACTATTTTGTGTCTACCACCACTAGAATGCAAGCTCTATGAAGGCAGAGACTGTTATTTGCCAAGCACAGACTATTACCTGGAATATAGTAGGTGCTCAATAAAATTTTGCTGCATAAACATTTTTATGGGCAGAAAGAGAAAAAAGGTCTGTCTCATAAGTACAAGCACTCCATTTGGCATATAGGGCAGTACTTGAGGATGATGGGAAGAGATGATGCCTAAAGAAACACAGAAACACAGAGAGAAATGCCAAGACAGCCATGGGTTATGACATCCTCCTGTACGATCACAGAAATATGTTGTCCCTTTTTGCTTCATGTTTTATGCTTAGTTATGAAATCCTTTTGTATCCAGAGTAAAATAAAGGGAAAGATTTTCATTCTCTATCACATGATTACCTGAAGTATATATTTGATAAATATAGTTTGAAGGGCCACATGCATGAAAGGCTCTACACTAATTTTCAAAGGGCTCACCAGGCCAGTAATTTTGACTTTAGGCCATGCAATTTCCTAAAGCATCCCCGACCCTGAGGTACACATGCCCACCACCGTGAGAATCACTACTAAAGATTAAATATTTTTATTTTCTTAAAGACTATTTTTAGGGAAGCATTAAAAATTTATTCATGGAGTTCCCTGATGGTATAGTGGCTTAGGCTTTGGCGCTGGCACTGTCAATGCTGCGGCCTGGGTTCGACTCCCGGCCAGGGAGCTACCCACATACCAAAAAAAAAAAAAAAAAAATTTATTCATTTGGCCAGACTACAAAAGTCAGTTCTATCAATTTTTAAATACAATATGCTGAGTTTTCTCTCTGACAGTAACCAAGGCCTAGGGAGAAGTGCTACTGTGGTGGCACAGAGACCCTCTTGTTCAGAGCATTCAAGTAAATGTGAAATTCTCTTCACTAGTTTGGAAAACTTAAGAAAGGGCATATTCTCTATAATACAAGTTATAATTCCTGATACAAGAGCACCTTATTCTAAAACAATTCAGCTTGAATTGCTGTTTAAAGGGTGAAACTCACATACTGCTTTGAGCTTAAATGTTCATTGCTCTGCTAGTAAACTGAGCATTATTGTAAGTGATTTAAAAAAATACATTTTCCTCTCTGTAACAGAGAATAACACTTGTCTTTCCTGTCCTCAAAGAAATAGTTGTCATCATCATAATCTAACAAGTTACAACTGAATTCATTATCTCATTCACACAAGGGTGCTATTTTAATCGAGTGAATTACTACAGTAAATAATTTGTAAGTAGAATAAATAGAAGCCATATCTTTTAAAATATTTCTTGATTTCTATATTGTAGGAAAAGTTGATCTTTGATCTTTCTTGTGACAGAGATGAATTGATCTGAAAGGTTACTGGTTTTTTCCCTCATTATATAATGTTATTGACATTTTTGTATACATGCACTTCTATGAATTCTAACACAGCTATAGATTTGTGTAATCACCTCCAGAGTTAGGATACAGAGCAATGACATCACATACCCCCCGCCCCGACTCCCTTATGTTATCTCATTATAGCAGGGGTCGGCAAACTACACCTGAGTCAAATGTGGTCCATCGCCTGTTTTCTTAGGGCCCGGAAACTAAAAATTGTCTTTTACATTTTTCAAGTGTTAGAAAAAGGACAAAAGCAGCAAACAAATATTGAGAAGAATATACAATGGAGACCCACAATGTGGCCCACAATGCTTAAAATATTTACTATTGGCCTTCTGCAGAAAATGTTTGCTGACCCTCTGTTTTATTTATTATTGTGTGTGTGTGTGTGTGTGTGTGTGTGTGTGTGTGTGTGGTGATACAATAGTTCTGTATCTTTTTTTGCCATTTTTTTTATTGTTAGACTTATTGGGGTAACATTGGTTAGCAAGAATTATATATGTTCCAAGTGTACAATTCTACAGTGCATCATCAACTTGTTATATAATAAGTTCACCACCCTGACCCTCTGTTTTATAGTCATGTCCTTGCCCTACCCCAACCCTTGGAAACCACTAATCTGTTCTCTGTCACTATAGTTTTGGAAAATATCATATGAATGAAATCATACAGTATGCAGCCTTTTGAGACTTTGGAGCAAATGCCTTTGACATTCACTCATGTTTTTGCACTTGTCAATAGTTCTTTTCTTTTTTCTGCTGAGTATATTTTCATGGTATGGATGTACCACCATTTTTTTATTCATTGACCCTTTGAAGGACATTTGGGTTATCTTCAGTTTTTGGCATTTATAAATAGAGTGATATGAACATTTATGTACAGATTTTTGGGTGAATATAAGTTTTCATTTCTCTAGAGAAATACCTATGAGTGGGGTTGCTGGGTCATATGGTAAGCATATGTTTAACTTTATAAAAAACTATCAAACTGTTTTCCAGAGTAGCTGTACCAGCTTGCATTCCAAACAAAAGTGTATGAGAGTTCCAGTTGCTCTGCATCCTTGTGAAGACTCAGTATGGTCAGTATTATTTATTGTAGCCATTCTAATAGGTGTGTAGTAGTATTTCCTTGTGGTTTTAATTTGTGTTTTCCTGGTGGCCAGTGATGTTGAACATCTTTTCATGTGTTTATTTGCCATCTAAATATCCTCTTTGATAAAGTGTGTGTTCAAGTCTTTTGCTATTAAAAAAACCTTTTTATTATGAAATAACTAAATTATCTAGAAAGGGGAAAATGTTAGTTTATTCTTAGGCTCTATGTAGCAAAAGTCAGATCTGAAATTTGGATAGTTGTACTATACTTTCACTGTGTGTTAAATTAGTGGTTTGGTTTTAAAATGATCTTCAAAAAAGTTAAGGACATTTTAGAGCCTTAACTGTCAATTAAGAGGAGAAATTTTCAAGCTTGTCTGTTATTTGTGTTTGTAAGAAAAATACAGGTAAGTTGCTGATTAGGGCTAATTGAAGCTGATATTCCTAATTTCAGATTAAAATGAGGACTTTTCCCCTAGATTTTCTCATGTTATGTCTGATATTTCTATATCTAACCATTAATTCCATACTAAGGATTGTATACTGAATGTGTAATAAAAGGACCAAGATTAAAAAGAAAAAAACAGTGTAGAGAGGTCCCATATACCCTTCACCCAGTTTCCCACAATGGTTACATCCTATGTAACTATGATATCAAAACCAGGAATTGACATTTATATAATATGCATGTCTAGTTCTATGCCATATTGTCATTTGTGTAGATTTGTGTAACCACCACCTCAAGCAAGATGCAGAACTATTCCATTACCACTTATGTCTCCCATGTGCCATCCCTTTCTAGTCATAGTCATGCACCTCCATCCAACGATCCCTAATCCCTGGAAACCAGTAATTTGTTTTCCATCTCTATACTTTTGTCACATTGAAAATGCTATACACATAGAATCATATGGTATGTGACAGTTTGAGATTGGCTTTTTTTGACTCAGCATAACACCCTTCAGATCCATCCAACTTGCTTCAGGGGTCAATAGTTCATTGCTTTTTATTGCTGAGTAATTAATCCATGGTATAGACTCACCATAGTATCTTTAACCATTCAACTATTGAGGGCCATTTGGGTTGTTTCAAGTTTTGGCTATGCAAATAACATTGTTATGATCATTTCTGTGGACATAAATTTTAATTTCTCTGGGATATATCGTCCAGGAATGTGTTTGCTTGTTTGTATTCTAAGTTTTTGCCCATTTAAAAAAATGGGCTATTTGTTTTCTTATTGTTTAGTTTTGAGAGTTCTTTATATATCCTGGGTATAAGTCCTTTTTAAAAAAATGGATCATACTTTTGATGTCAGGCCTAAGAAATCTTTACCTAACCACAGACAATGATGATTTTTCTCCTATTTTTCTTTCTAAAATGTTAATAGTTTTATGTTTTACATTTAGATATGGGATCCATTTTGAATTAATTTTTGGATAAGGTATGAGACTTACATAAAAGTTCACTTTTTTGCATATGGATATCCAATTGTTTTAATACCATTTGTTGAATAGTCTATTCTTTCTCCAGTTTATTGGCAAATGTGATATGTCACACAATGGAATGTTATTTGGCAATAAAAACAAAAAAAAACGAAGTACTGATACAGGCTACGTATGGATGAATCTTGAAAACATCATACTGAGTGAAAGAAGCCAGTCACAGAAGACCACCACTGTATTCATTCTATTCATATGGTATGTCCAGAACAGGTAGATCCATAGAAACAGAAAGTGGATTGCAGACACCCTTTTGTTAGCTTAATCTTTAGCATTTCCTTGAAGTAATGAGCCATGATAAAATGCACAGTACATTGCTAATTATACCTGTTTACACAATCAAATGGATTTTAAAAAGTAAGGAAAAAAACTATTGAATTTTTACCCTTGTACTTACTATTTCCAGTGCTCTTCCTTCCTTTATATAGATCCTTTTCCTTTTGGTAGCATTTTCCTTCTGCCTAAAAGATTTCCTTTAATATTTATTACAGTGATAGTCCACTGGTGATGAACTTTTTTACCTTACTAAGTTTAAAAAGTATTGTTTTGTCTTTGTTTCTGGAATGTTTTTTCTAGGTATAGAATTTTAGAATGTAGACACAATGGCTAGAGTCGCACTGGCCATCTTGCAACTATGAGGCAGACTTTAGGGTGAGAGTTGTTTGCTAAGAAGGGCAAAGCAGCAAGACAGAAGAAACCTGAGACTTGGATGTCTCCATGGGCTTGTCAGACCACCACTGGATGGCTTACCTCTGCCTGCAAAATAGAAAAATAACCTCCCAATTTATTTAAGCCAACTTTTATTGAGTGCCTGTTACTAGCAGATGAACACAATTCATAAATGATGCACTCACATCCACGCAGTGGGTACCATGTTCTCCTCAATACCCTTCTTCAGATGAGACCAGTGTGAACCTGACTTGGAATATTTTGGATCATTAATTTAGGACTGTGTCTTAGTTAGTTTTTCCCTTTACTTCCAAACATAGTGCCTGACAAATAGTAGGCGCTCAATAAAAATTGACTGACCAATCAAGGGCCTGGCTTAGTCTGGATTCATAACTCTCAGACCCCAGTCTCCAATTTGGTCAGGCTAGCCACATTCTGTAGCCATTGTGGTTCCTGCTTAAAAACAGCAAGCAAACCTTGCTTTACTTTCAGGATAATAGAGTCTAAACAAGCTTGTCCAACCTGCAGCCCATGGGCCACATGTGGCCCAGGACAGCTTTGAATGTAGTTCAACACAAATTCTTAAACTTTCTTAAAACATTATGAGAATTATTCACAGACCTTTTTTTTTTCTTTTTAGCTCATCAGATATTGTTAGTGTTAGTGTTATTTTATATGTGGCCCAAGACAATTCTTCTTCTAGTGTGGCCCAGGGAAGTGAAAAGTTTGGATACCCCTCGTCTAAAAGAATTACAAGAGTATTTAAAGCAGTAAAAGGCCATTGAAAAACAAGAGATCAGGCCAATTCCTAAAATGAAAAAAGGTAGATAATGATGGAGGTACAAGAAGAGATTCCAGTCCTGTGTTCATCTATCTTTCCTAACCCAGCTGTCTCTGGTGTATTTTGTATCTGTTGTTCATCTGTCCTGCCCTTTAGAGCACAAATGCTCATCTGCTTAAACATTTGTAAAACTATCATTTAAAATATAGTGACCTACATAAATAAGTAATTATCATGATGAATAAATAATGAACAAAGGAAGGAGGAAGGAGTACATGCTCATGCTCATGGGTGACACACATAATGAATCAACAATATTAGGTCATGAGGACAGGGGAAAACTGTGAGGGAAGAGAGAGGAGTCAGATGCTGACTATGCCCAGCAAAGGTTTACATAAATGTTGGAGAAAGGAAACCTTGCAAACCAGATAAGACATTTTCTCTGACTTTCAAAAATGCATTTAAAAATGACTGTAATTGTTGGCATCTAGCTCTTCTTCCAGACTGTGGGAACTGTGTTGTCCCTATGATAAACCTACAGCCAAGGAAAATAAAATTCAGTCAGCCCTTCAAAAAAAAGGCTCTGGAGATCATGTCTGTAGGAAAGAGGACATGAAGCAATTTAAGCTGTGGAGTGTTTGACTTTCTCATCCATCTTTTTCTTGTGACACAGGTCAAGAGCTTATGATCCTAACATTATGGCAGTGTGTTTTGTCCCTAATTTGAAGAATATGTGGCATGTGATAGAATATTCAGAAGTAGCAGGGTGGAATTGTAGGAATAGAGCTATGAGAAGTCATAGGTTTAGACTTTGTGTCCTCACTCTACTCCAAGTTTGCTCATCACAGCTTTCCCACCAGTATTTTATCTTTGGCTCAGCATATTTTTTATTTTATTTTTTACACGTTCTTTTCTTTTTTCAACTGTTTTTATTTTGAAAAATTTTAATCTTACAAAAAAGTTGTAAGAATAGTACAGTGAGCATCCACATACCCTTTACCTAGATTCATGAGTTAGCATTTTGCCAAATTTGTTTTCTTTCTTCTTACGTGTGTTTTTGTATAAATGTATGTACACACATGTGTGTGCGTGCGTGCACGCGTGCACGCACACACACACATACATACATACACACCTTTCTGTGAAAGGTCCAAGAGATTTAAATATAAGTTTCATATACCTTGACATTTCACCCATGCAAACTTCAAGTATATTTTTCTTGAGAAAAAAAGATATTTTTTTCTACATAACTATAAAACATTTAACACACTCAGGAAATTTAACATTAATATGATACTATTACCTCATATGTGAGGGCTGTCTGGAAAGTATCCAGCCATGTAATATGAAAAATAGGGGCATTTATGATTGGATTTTTTCCAGACAGCCCTTGTACATTACATATTTATATTTCTTCAGTTGTACTAATAACAATAGTGTCCTTTATACTGTTTTAAAAAATCCAAGTTCCAATTAAAGATCACACATTGCATTTAGTTGTCATCTCTCTTTATTTTCTTTTAAAGATGATCCCTGAACTTCTTTATCTTTCATGACAATGGCTTTTTAAACACTCCAGGTCAGCTATTTTACATAATACTCCTGAATTTTTTGTCTTATTATTTCCTTATGATTAGAACCTTTATTATTTTTTTTTTGACAGGAATACTTCATGTGCAATTTGTGTCCTCAATGCATCACATCAGAGAACACATGATGTCAATTTGGTAACATTAAATTTGATCATTTTAGGTGGTGAACTTATTATACAACAAGTTGACAATGTGCTGTAGAATTGTACACCTGGAACCTATGTAATTCTTGCTAACAAATGTCACCCCATTAAGTCTAACAATTAAAAAAACAATATTTTTTACAACTTTATTGGGGCATATTTTACACATTATATAATTCACTCATTTCAAGTGTGCATTTCATTCAATTATTTTTAGTGAAATTAGCCACATGTGCAGCCATCACCATAAATCAGTTTCAAAACATCTCTATTACTCCAATAAAATCCCTCACGCCCAGTTACTGTTAACCCTGTTCCCTTCCCCGTCCCATGTAACCATTGATCTGCCGTCTCTATAGATTTGCCTTTTCTAGAAATGTCATGTATATCGCAGCATACAATGTATGTTCCTGCTTCTTTCATTTAACATAATGCTTTTTGAGGTTCAGCCATGTATAATATAAGTATCAGCACTTCACTTCTTTGTATTGCCAAATAACACTCCATTGTATGACTAGATCTCATCTTTTAAATCTGTTCGTTACTTGATAGACATTTGTTGTTTCCCCCCACACACAAATTTCTGATTATGAATAATGCTGCTAAGAATTTGTGTGCCAAAAAAATTTTTTTTGATCATTTGGTTCAAGTGGTATCCACCAGACCTCTCCATTTATAAAGGTACCTTTTTTTCTCTTGGTAATTAGTAATCATAACTAATCGTACTTTGAGACTGTGTGAAGATATTATTCCCTAACAATCTTTCACTCAATGATTTTATATCTATTCATGATTCTTGCCTGAATCAGTTATTACAATGGTGATTATAAAATGTTAGTTTTCTAATTCTACCAATCATACATTTGTGAGTTGCCATTCTTCTGTAAATAACTTTCCCTGCTCCTCTTACCCTCCTTAATTTTTTAAAGAGAAGTCTTGGTTCAAATCTTTTTTTATTCAATATGTTACAATCTCTTATAGTCATTATTCATCTTGATACTCAGCTTGTCCCATATTTCTCAAGTGGGAACCCTTTTGAGCTGGCTGCTGTCTTCCTTTGACCTCATCAGTTTTTGAGTACTTCCATATTTTCTGGCATAAGATATTCCAACCCCCTCTTTTAGTCTCCGTGCTCCAGCCTAGAATCATCCATTTCTCTAAGGAGCCCTGGTTTGTTTGTTTTTTTTAGTGGGATGTGATCTCTACAAAGTTCTGGGTACTAGGTGTGCTCATTGTTATTGAAGTGTTATTCACAGATATTTTAAACAGAAAAGATGGACTGTGTAAGGATAAATTAGACAAGAACATAAACTATATAAGAAGAATTTTAGAAAGCAGGTAATAATTCCAAAAATGGTTTATATTTGTATAAGATGATTGAAGTCCATGACACCTGGTAGTATCAAAATTGATAATCACAGAAATACTTTTTTAGCATGGTAATGGATATTTTCCACATATAATCTATGATGACATTTGCATCATTTAACATAGATTTTTAAACCCCACATTTATATTTATAGTAAATTTTTCTTCCTAGGTTCTCAACCTTGTTTGTACTTACAACTATTTACAGATTTTATTTGAGAAAGAGGGAGAAGAGATTAGTGAAGGAAGAGGAAGGAACCACAAAGTGCTTTAATTAGAGAAAATAACTGGATTCCTGGTAGTTTAATCTATCATCTGAATGAGACTTGGCATAAGGCATAGGTTTATGAAATGATTTCCTTAATTCTCAGGGTATCTGTGTGACACAAAGTATTGACAACTGTGTAATACTGCCCACCCTCTCCAGACTGAGCAAAGTAGGAGCTCTCATAAATTACTTTAAAATAAATAATGATTGTGTATCCAACCCACATAAAACTGAGCTGTACCATGACCCAGGCTTAACGTAGTGCTGTTTTCAAAGAAATGTCAGTGCAACATTCAAAAAACAATTTGAAAAGCAATTTAATTTTCAATAAAATAATTTTTAAATTCCAAAAAGGGGTTTATTCATATTACACAAGAACACTTTCTTCCAAATTTATTGAGGTATAATTGAGAAATTAAAATTGCATATTTTTAGCATGTATGGCCCAGTGTTTTACTATATGGATACATTGTGAAATAATTTTCATAATCAAGCTAATTAACATATCCATCACCTCACATGGTTACACCCTCTGTCTTACTGGATCCTAAAAAGGATGACCCAGAAATTCCCTTAAAGGGGTCGATTGTGGACATACTCTCATCTGACCTTCTCTATCCTATTTGTCCACTTCTTTGCATCAGTTAACAACATCCCTGTGGGCCAAGAATGGCTCGATCTTCCCAATTTTTCTTGGTTCACAGAGTTCACAGAACCCTTAACGTCTCAATAATTTTTGTGTGCTGCTCGTAAGCCAAAATAAATACTTAACAGTTCCATTTATTAAATAGTTGCATCAAAACAAATTAATAGCTATTTATCTTAACAGTTGATTAGCAATTTGAAAAAATACTACACATTAATTGAAAAAATAATACTTTTATTTTATTAAACCACAGTCACCTACTAATGGGATGGGAGTACCTGTTGGGCACTATACTTTGTCAAAACTTGGAATCTGACAAGACATCACCACACTCATTAATTCTTCCACTTTCATTCTCGTGTGGTACTTGCTTTTCTCACAGCACCTACCAAAACCCTGCTTTGCAAACCCAAACCCCAGCTTTGCAAAGATAATGGCATCACTGAAAGGAATATAGGGTGATCTCTGTGTTAGGGGCTTTTAGAGGAACGCTATACCAGAGGTCCCTCAGTCCCCCAGGTGGCCAGCCCTTTTGGCTTTATATCTGAACAGCCTTTTTCTCTACAGTAGAGCAGCCAGTATACCTGGGCATGGAGGACCCCAAGTAACAGACCTCATACTGTACCTGAACCAACTCCAAATATAACAAACGTTTTTTTCTTTTGGGGTAAATACCTTCAAAAGGAACCCAAAGTTACTTCTTTTTTTTTTCTTTTTTTCTTTTTTTCTTTTTTTTTTTTGGCTTTTTTTTTTGGTATGTGGGTAGTTCCCTGGCTGGGAATCGAACCCAGGCCACAGCGTTGACAGCGCCAGCGCTGAAGCCTTAAGCCACTACACCATCAGGGAACTCCCCCAAAGTTACTTCTTAATGTTTGTCTCTGGCACTTTTCCCAAAGATATCTTGGTCTGCATCTGAACCTAGTCATTGACATTGTTCAGAGTCTTTTCCCATGGCTCTGCTTTGACACTCAATAAATCAGTTGATGGAAATCAATCCTAGGGTGGGGGCCTCTTAACACTCAATCTCTGATTAGGTCCTCTTAGAACATGTAACTGCAAGAGCTATTATGCATGGGTTTTCATTTGGCAAAATAAATATAAACTTTACTGTTATGCTACATTAAAAAATTAAGGTAGTCAGTAGCCATTGGGTATAGGATAATTAGCTTAAGAAAAGCAATACAAGTAACAGTAAATGTTTCTAAAAATCACATAATGCTTTCTTTAAAATTAAGTTTATTTGGGTGACATTGATTATATAGGTTTCAATAGTACAATTCTATAATCTATCATCTATGTGTTGCATTGTGTGCTCATCACCCAGAGTCAGTTCTCCTTCCATCACCATATATTTGACCCCCTACCACCACCTCCCTCTCCCCTTATCCTCTGGTAACCACTAACCTCTGTCTGTGTCTATGAGTTTTTGTTTCTTTGTTTGTCTTGTTCCTTTGTTGCATTCAGTTTTATATCCAACATATGGTTCTTGACTTTTTCCACATAGAGCAATAGTAACCAGATGGATTTTGTAATGTGTGGAGGACACTGTGATGTGCTGTTTAGATCCCTCTGTACATGTGTGTTTAAAAACATTATACAGTCTTGTGCTGCATAATGACATTTTCGACAATGATGGACCAAATGTAAAACGTTGGTCCCTGAGATTATAATGGAACTGAACAGTTCCTATCATGTAGTGACATCATAGCTGTCATAATGTTGTAGGCAGGGCAATACATTACTCACGTGTTTGTGGTGATGCTGGTGTAAACAAACCTACTGGGCTGCCATTTGTAATATAAAAGTATAGCATATGAAATTATGTGCAGTACATAATACTTGATAATAAATGACTATGTTACTGGTTTATGTATTAATATTTACTACACTATACTTTTTATCATTATTTTAAAGTATACTCTTTCTACTTATAAAAATAGTGGGCTGTAAAACAGTATGCTATGTTAAACCACCAGCAGCCTCATACATCTTGTGTTTACCATATCTCTTGATTGCATCATTTTTTCTTGTGCTTGATTTAATCTCATGTTATTTAGATATGTTTAGATACACAAATACTTATCATTGTGTTACAATCACATACAGTATTCAGTCCAGTAACATGCTGTACAGGTTTGTAGCCTAGGAGTAATGGGCTATACCATACAGCCTAGGTATGTAGTAGGCTATACCATCTAGATTTATGTAGGTGCACTCTATGATATTCACACAATGTCAGAATTGCCTAATGATGCATTTCTCAGAACATATCCCCATTAGTAAGTGATACATGGCTGTAGTGGGTCCCTGAATGAAAAAGACACAGGTTTGAATTCTAACTCTGCAACTCACTTTGTGATCTTGAACAAGTTACTCAATGCCTCCATTTTCTTTTATGTAAATAGGAATGACAGTAGCTATCTTAAGGATTGTTGTATTTAGTGAGATAATTGCCCCAGAAGATTTAATTCAGGACTTAGCACATAATAAATGCTCACTAAATGGTAGCTATTATCATTAAGTATCAAAATGAGTAGTAAATATAATAAATGCTGTGTGGTGTCTGTGGAGCAGGGGGGCACTTAAGCTGGTTTCTTGAAAGCTGTGTAGGGTTTGAATAAACAGAGGGTTGAAGAAGAAAAAGAGGACTTTCCAGTTAGGAAGAGAGAAGATTTTTAAAATTTAAATGGTCATCCCCGAACAGTAGTTGATTTTAATTTTAATTTAAATTTTTTAAAAGGTCTACCTTTTTTGTTCAACTAGCTGTTAAAAGCATCATTATTTAAAATTTGATTTGCTCTCATATTTTTTAGAATACTTGAATATGAATAGCACATTTTATTATGCATATAAGTGAAAAACAGTTTGAATCAAATTCCATGCGCTCTATTTTAAGGCCCCCCACTGGCTTATCCATCCTTTATAGTTATTTGTCTAGTTGCTACTTTGCATTTTAATTTGACCCTGCCTTTTATTTATTCGCACCTATTACCAGAATGCTTTTTTAAGCTAAATTGTTTTTGGTGTTTCCTATTCAGTATTTGATGAATGTTTATCACCGTAATTCATTGTTTAGAAAAATCTACCACATCCCACATCAGTCATTGCACACCATTATCCATGGGGTGTAAAGCATTTCATAGTCATTAAATGAATATATTATTTGGGAACTAAATCAATGGAAAGAAAAGGAAAGGGCATATAAAGGTGGTAGGAGGTAAGAGAGGCAGTGGTGAAGCTTATGCAGAGCACCCCTTTCCCAGTGAGCAGAAAATACAAAAAAGCCCCTGGCTTTCCCTTCCTCTACCTCCCCACTCTGCTCCCCAGTCCACTAAATTTAGTAGAAACTTGCATTAATCTCTCTTTCAGATTGGAGTATGAAGGGTGGTTGAACAGACATCTGTGAAACATATTGCCTCTGGTTGTGTTGTCTAAGAAGAAGACCCTGAGTCAAAAAGTTGAGTATCAGTTGTTTATTTGGGAGGTGAATCTAGAAAACACCAGTGGAGGAGTGGGGATGAGAGACAGGAAGGGGAGGAAGTGAACAAAGGGTATGTTGTTGTCAGGAATTGCACAGGGTCATTCATTCACTTAAAATTTAAAAAATAGTAAGTGCTTACTGAAATTCCAGAGAAGATATATATGCATAGAGATTACATATATGTATATATATTAATATAATATATGATATAAATGTCAAGAACTGTGAAGCGTCTGAGGTTTTGCCTTACTTGCAAGCTAGCAAGTTAGCCTACTACAGATTCACAGATGCTGGCAGATGGGAGAGGCAAAGGAATGTGTTACTCATGGCACAGCAGATAGCCCCCACATCTCACATGGCGATTGAGAATGGCACAGGTGAATGCTGCACACGCAGTATTTATAATCAAATTTCCATCCCTCATTGACTGAGGCTGCTCCTGGGGGCATTAGCTCTGTGGCACTTCTGGTCCATTGATCATTCCACCACACCTAGTTGCCAGAGCCAATCCTGACCAAAATGTAGAGTTGACTTTGATTGCCAACCTCCCCATCTCCAAACTTTCCCAAGGTGACTCTGTCTCCATCTTCCCCAGGAGAAGGTGGGTCCACATCTTTATGTGTCTTGGTCTCTTTTTTTTATTCCCAGTGAAATCTGCCCTTGTAAAGGACTAGGAACAGTCGTGTTAACACTAGAACTGGGATGGGATGTCCTAAAATCAAGATAGAAACACCCTATCTGGGAGACTTCAGGTATCAGATGACAAATGGAGGAGGTTATGGGATGGAGGGAAAATGCCCACTTCACTAAAGCTGCAATTTTCTGGATGATCCTCAGGTGGCTCAGGAAGGTCAATGCCCAGCTCTAAGTGCAACCTCCTAGTCCTTAGGAATAAGAACCTACTGACATTCCTGCAGCCTTTTACCATTGCCTCTGACTCAACTCTGTACTGAATCACTTTGATTTCTTGGTAATATCCACAGGAGCCAAAAAATATTCCTACATTTACACGTTGTCTATTTTCTTCTTCCTCCTCTCCCTAAATGATAGATTACTGGACTAAAAACAAAAATCGCTTGTTTAAGGAAGCTGGGTCACAGCATGACCAAAATACAGAGGCTCCATTCTTCCTTCATCCCAGAATACTCTAATGAGAGGTTCTGTGCCCCCCTTCTCCCACAATTCCCAGCCAGCCATACCACATGACAGACAGCTCAATGTAGCTTATAGATTTGTGATCAGCTAGCACCACCCTTTAGTCCAGGGAGCAGCATGGGGTGGGAGGGACCTCAAGTCCCTAAGAAACAAACAGAGCTTCCTGGGGCTTGAATCCATATGACCAAAGTTAACACTGTGGTACACACTGTTGAGCTCAATGTCTTTGTACTCTTGCTAAGATCAATCTGAATTTCTTTCAACCTACCTTTCCTTTTCTTTTCTCCAGGCTATCGCTGGGCAAATGAAATTATACCTCTATTTTCATATTACATGGCTGGATACTTTCCAGGTAGCCCTTGTATACATGTAAGGCAGTTGGCACCTTGCTATTATTATTATTATTGTTATTGTATACTATGATCATTTAGGAAAGACCTGGTGGTTTCAGAAATATGTCCTTATGGCATTTATCTTTCTCTGATTTGCATTAGATCTGTGGACATTTCTAATAATTTCTTCTAGACTGTCAGAGATCAAGTCTTATGGATCCCAGGCAGTATTCTGCTCTGAATTTAATAAGTGCTCAATTAACATTCACTTAATTGAATTTACATTTTTCAAATAAGGTTTTAGAGAGGATGAAAGAGCATCCCAAGGTCAGTGTATCAGTCAGTTTCTGGTCAAGAACATATAAACTACTTTATTTAAAGCAGAGAGGGCTTTAATAAAGGGTTACAAAGTTGTTGGAAGGGTTAAAGGAGTAAAAGGGGTTGGTGTGACTCAGAGACAAGGAAACTGCTGCTATTCCAGAGAGAAAAGGTATTGGCCAGATATCAGGAAGCTATCACCCAGCAACTGAAGTTCAGAAGTCCAAACTTAACTGTTGATATTACCTGGACCACTGCCATGGCTACTCCAAAAACAGAATGGTTTCTTCCTTCTTACTGCCTTCGAATATGATGTGACTGCCTCCTGTTGTTAGAACCCAACCAGAACCCAGCTGGCAAGGGAGTCTGGGAAATGTGGTTTGTAGGCTTCCAGCCCTGGTAGTAACAGAGAAGATGGGTGTGAAGCTGATATCAGTAGACAACATCTGGGATAGATGATTTCACTGCACCCCCTGCAATGGAAAAAATCTGCAGGAGACAATTTAATCCCCATAGCGGAACTTTATAGCAGTCCCACCTCTGGGTCTAAGGAAGGAGGTGTCTGGTTGCTCTCAGACCTGACTGACTCCCTTGGAATAGTGGAGCCAGGTTCAGAGGTGGAATTCCCTAATCCAAACAGTAGTCAGTGAGGCCTCCCTCACATGAGAGACTGAAACTCTAGGTGAGTCATCATCTTTTTCCTCAGAAGTTCGTCACTCCAATTAAGAGGCAGAAAGAAAAGTGACAGGTGGAAACACAGCAAATGCAGCAACCCCAACTTATTGAGAGTGTAAGTTCAAATGGTTTAGGAATTTGGACCATAGTGGTCTTTTCCTTTGCCCACTTTCTACCATTTCTGCAATTGAGAAGGTTGGCCTTTATTGAGTGAATCTGGGCTGCAGAGAAAGCCAGATCTGATCCCACCCAGATTTATTGACCAGAATTATCCCATCTCCAGATAACCATTAGTGCCTTCCTTGATACTGCTCATATGGACATGACCTTGTGAAACCAAATCTCTCTTGCTAAGGCTGGGACACAGAAAGCAAAACTAAGTGTGGTTGCCCTGGCATTGCAAGCAGAGGTGTTTTCCCCTTTCTGTCCCTGCCTGATGTCCTGGCCTTAAGCATAGGCTGTAGAGCCCCAAGAGATCATGGCAGGGATTGGAGAAGTATGTGACCAAGACAGCCCTCTTTGTCTTTGGCATACACCATCTTTGAAATAAACGAATGAGAAGAGATCTGAAAACTCCCAAAAGTTTCCTACTTTGGCTTGTCATGAGAGAAAAAAATGACCCATAAATTTGTTGGGCAGTGTCTCTACCTGGAATTAATCTTTCCACGTGATGTAAGATAGGAGTAATTTCTTTTTTTTCTTTTTAAACACAGATATCCAATTGTCTCAGACCATTTACTGAAAAGTGCATCCTTCCTCATTGATCTAGAATACCACCTCTTCTATATATCATGTCCATTATTGTATAGACCTAATTTTAGACTTTCTATTCTGTTCCATTGGTCTATTTGTAGTATAATACTTTCTACATTAATTATTTTACCTTTATATTGACTTTTAATCTGGTAAGGCAGTCATCCTTACCTTGTTTATATGGGAATACTTTAGTTATACTTGTCCATTTGCATTTTCATATAAATTTTTGGACAAGCTTCTCAGGTTCAAAAAAAATATCTTTTGGAGTTTTGATTGTGTTTGCATCAAATCTATAGATAATTTGGGTGAAAAATGACATCTTTATAATATTACTCTTATAATCCATAAACATGGTATATTTCCCAATTCATTTAGATTTTTAATATTTCCTAATGAAGTTTTACATTTTTTCCATAGAAAATCAAAACATTCTATTTTTTTAATGTTCCCTGAGGTAAAGGTGTACTTCTGGTTCACCTTTACATTAAAAGTATAAATACCTTGAGTGGGGCCTCCATATTGTTTAATTCCAGAGGCACCATGCACATTTTCAGTGAACATGCTGTAGACTACAGTGTAAATGGGGGTGCCCCCTATAGTTGGGCAACGTGACAGTCCTGCCTGTAGGATCCCAGAATTATAGAAAGTTTCCTAGTAAACATTCTAATTTGGGTGTACTGTGAGCATAGTTTCCTGTTCCCCACAATTCTTGAGAAAAAGAGTTCAAAGAACTTAGTAATGTTACTATAAAAGAACTCTTCTATTACTACTTACTTGTATGGATAAATTTTCTCAATGTTTGCATGTATAAAAATGAAATAATTGATGTTGAACTTGTCTCATTTTAGCAATAAGTACTAGTCATCCATAGATACATGAACTATTAAAAAAAAGAGCCTATCCAATTTAGTAAGTGATGTGTTTTAAGTAAAGGTTTCATAATTAATTTTTAAATCTGTAATAAAATTATGCTATTTTGACCAGTTGGGTACTATTTATTTTAATGATAATTTAATCTAGAAGAACACTTAGAATACCTAGAGCCTTCTGGCTACAGAAAACTACACGTTTCATTTAAAATATATGTGTGTATATGAGGTCAGACAATTAATTTCCTGAACTCATCCGAGAAAAAGTGCTACATATCTCATTGCCGAATATCAATACAGTCACCTTTGAAGTACTCCCCTTGGGAAGTTGATGGGTTCATTTGGGTGAAAAATGACATATTTATAATATTACTTTTCTAATTCATGAGCATGGTATATTTCCCAATTCATTTAGATTTTTAATATTTCTTAATGAAGTTTTATTTTTACATTTTTTCTATAGAAAATCAAAACATTCTGGGAGTTCCCTGGTGGTGTAGTGGCTTAAGGCTTCGGTGCTGGCGCTGTCAGCGCTGCGGCCTGGGTTTGATTCCCAGTCGGGGAGCTACCCACATACCAAAAAGCAAAAAAAAAAAAAAAGAAAGAAAATCAAAACATTCTATTTTTTTCTGTATTTTTTTGTTATAACCTTGGCAAGAGCTGTGGTCATACCCCAAATCTGACAAGTTTACGAACTTGCCACCTTACCAAGTTGTTTATACAGTGCTGCCAATGTGAGTGCACAATGGCAAGTTCACAAACTTAGTTGTCAGATTTGGGGTACAATGACAGCTCTGATGGTTATTGCAGAAAAGGAGTTCCAAAATTGCTTTGAGGGGTGGACTAGGCACTGGTGTCCGTGCATAGCTTCCCAAGGGGAGTATTTCAAAGGTGACCATAATGATATTCAGCAATGAGGTATGTAGCACTTTTTCTAGGATGAGTTCGTGAATTTAATTGTCCCACCTCATATGTACAGGGTCTGGCAGAAGTATCGCCCTTTTTAAAGTAGTTATGTTAATGTAGTTATGATATTGTTATGTTACAAAATTACATGCTTATGATTTTGGTATAGATTACCAGCTCATAAAGAGGGTGTTACTTGTACCGGACCCTGTATATGTATATATTTAAAAAAATGTGTACATACATATACATATATATGCATAGATTTTTTCCAGCTTTAGTGAAGGGTGTGTGTGTGTGTGCATTTTTGTTTTGGAGAAGTGTGATTAATAAAATATTTTTCAAACTTAAAAATATATTACATTAGTATAACATTTGGTGGGGGAGTAAAATGGAATTATCATGTCTAGGAAAGAAACAATGCAGTATATCCAGCTCTTACAGAACTTGCTCAAGTTTTTTTTTAAATGGATGATGGCAGATATTAAAATACTAAAGAATTTAGAATTCATTGGATATATTTGAAAAAGTGATGTACATTTTATTTTTAAATGCCAATTTAATTAATATGTTGGAAATTATATCCTGTGATGGAAATTGCTGGCCCTCCACCAAAATCTATTCTCTCCATTATGGTATCTGAGATATATTGTTTTTGCTTTGTTTTGGGGAGGCAGCAAAGTTATACTCAGAGGCTGAGTCTGTCTTTGCTAGCAATTTATTTAGCACAGGTTCACTGTGGGACTTATAATAATTTCACAAGCCAATAGCATGCAGGATGATATCTCTTAATAAGCCAAATAAAATAATAACATACTCCAAACAAATGATAATCACACTGTTGTTCCAGGCAAGGGAAGATAAAGGAATAAAGTTCAAATTTAATATGGGGTGTACCTTTTATATAATGAGGCACTCTGGAGAGATGGTGACTAACCTCGAGCTGATTTCCAGCTGCCAGCACAAAAGTAAAAGTCCCCTCTTGCTAAAGCTGTTGCTAGGGAACAAAGACAGCAGTGTTAGTGGGCAGGCTGCTCTGAGTGTTATCACTCCAGAGGCTGATGCACAGTTTAATACCACTATTAACCTAAGAGTTGCCTTGACAATGGTAGGAACAAATGTCTCAAGGGTCTTCGGAGAGTTTTTAGGTTAACGAAGAGTCACCTCTCCTAAACCAAAACACTTAAATAACCCTCACAAGCTGTCGATATTTTTAGTGTACATGTCCCCTTGCTATAGTTGCTTCTCCATATGTTCTTATCAATAAGCCCCCAGTGGGGCCTCTCAGCAGCTGAGCTGCTGACTGCTTATCAACCACAACAGATGTAGAATGATGGCATCCTGGCGTGACTTACTTCATTCTTATATCAAAGCAACTTTTTTTTCTTTGTCATAAACAAGTGGATTAAAACAATTTCACTTAAGTCATAAACAAGTAGATTTGAAATTATATTAAACCAGTACACAACATATGGACATCCACCTAATTTCCCTTGAAACTAAATGTAACCATAGGACTGAGCTCTCATTAGTGGAATTTGAGCAAAATAATTAATACAAGTCTATTGCTTAAGAGACAGTTCCTGCCTCTGGATGATCCTTCTCTTGTCCCACTGGCTGGTATGCAAATGACTATAGTGACCTTGAAAGTCTCATATTAAAGATGGTAGATCTGTGTAGATACCTAAATCCCTCAGCTCAGAATGTGGCATGAGAGAAATAAACTTTGTGTTTTAAGTCTCTAAATTTTAGGAGGCCTCTTGGTTACAGCAGCTAGGCCTTCCTTAGCTAATACAGGAATTGGTACTATGAAAGCAGAGTACTGCTATAACAAAGACTGAAATTTTCAACATTTGCTTAATGCCTAGACAGCATATGATAGAGAAATATATAGTGCAAGCTGGGGACTCCCAGACAACTGATATATTTGTTACCTATGTTAACTTGGAAGTCAAACCATCTGCCTACCAAACCACTAGCTCTAGGGTAAAAGCCAGAATGCTAATATGTACTGGCTTCTTGCTGCTTTAGCAAGGTACTACAGGAAAAAGATGAGCTCAGGGAAGAAACAGCTAGTTTGCAAGCAAAGGTGGGAGGGACTAGAAAGAGTCTTATTAAAAGTCTGAAAAGCCTTACAGGGTTGGAAAATCCAACTGCTTCTGGACCGAAGAGATAAGTCTCTTATTCAAAGCTCATTCAAAGATTCATTAAAACCTCTATATCAAACATTAAGATGAACAATGGATCCAACATGGAGTCAAGGATCAGATTATGGTCATCACCCCTTCATCCATCAAATCTATTGTTTCAGATGCAACAAGTCAGCTGACATTAAGAGATGAGAGGGATGGAGAATAAAGCAGCCCTAAGAATTATGTCCAGAAATTTATTTTGGTTGTAGAAACTGGCATGTGAAAGTGACTAGAAGCAAACTAAATAGATACCTACTTTCGTATTTCATCAATTCTTTTTTTTTTCAGTTTTATTGAGATACAATTGACATACAACACTGTATAAGTTTAAGGTATACAGTATAACTTGAATTATATATATTGAGAGGTGATTACCACAATAAGTTTAGTTAACATCCATCATCTCATATAGATTTAAAGAAAGAACAGAAAAATATTTTTTCCTTGTGATGAGAACTTTTAGGATTTATTCCCTTAACAACTTTCACATATACCATACAATAGTTTTAACTATAATAATCATGTTGCACATTATAGCCCCAGTATTTATTTATCATATAACTGGAAGTTTTTACCTTTTGACCACCTTTTTCCAATTCCCCCACCCCACAGACCTTGCCTCTGATAACTACAAATCTGATCTCTTTTTCTATGAGTTTGGGGTTTTTTGGCTTATTTTTTTTGTTTTTTAGATTGCACATATAAGTGAAATCATGCAATATTTGTCTTTCGCTATCTGACTTATTTTAGTTAGCATAATGCCTTCAAGTTTTATACTTGTTGTCAGAAATGACAAAATTTCCTTCTTTTTGTGCCTGAATAGTATTCCATTGTATACCACATCTTTTTATCCACCCATCTATTAATGGGCACTTAGGTTGTTTCCATCACTTGGCTATTATAAATAATACAGTGAACAGGGAAGTGCAGATATTTCTTCAATTAATCAGTTTTAAGACATGCTTAATTTACATATTTACATTCTAGAAATCAGGAGGGTCTTACAATTCATATTGAATTACAATCCCTGTTTGTCAAGCATCTATCCTGATGTATTTGTAATTGCTGAAACATACAGGAATTTATCCATAGTAATTCATATTGTCATCACTTTGGTTGGGCTGTATGCACTGTGGATACTATATATGTTAAGTTCAGTTGCCATTTAAAATGTTTTTTTAAAATATTATACCATTATTTGTCATTGAAATGAAAAAATACTGTATTTGCAAAAGACACAAAACAGCAAAGCATAAATTTGATATTAGTGAAGGTGCAATTTCTTCTGGCAGGATCAAGAAGTGTCAGCAGCAAAACTTGCAACATAGGTGCCAGTGGCTCAGGAAATCTCAGAGACAAGAGTGGAGCCTGAACTAATACAGAATTACCAACCCTCTAGATGACACAGAGGATAGCAATGTTTGGGGAAATTTGCAACAGCAAGAACCAGGTTGTGAAATTATACAGCTTCTAAGAAGAGTATTTCCCCAATTTTCTCTTCATATGTGGTCATGATGAATAATAGCCAAGAAGAAACTCTCAGAGAGCAAAGCCAGGCTCCCTAGAGGATAGTGATCCTGGGAATTCTCCCCACCCTGGGATTCTTCTAGCTGGAATAGTAATTAGAGTGACCTTAGAAGCCACATGTGTTGAAGATGGTAGAATGTCCCATCAGTCTGAAGATTACATAAGAAAGAAATAAACTTTATTTTTTAAGCTACTAAATGTTGGGAATCTCTTTTACATCACATAGCCTTCAACCATAATTAATATACCTGATTTACAACTGTTTAAACTTAAAATGAAAAATATTAGATAACTTCCAAATGTGTGAAAGGTAAGTTGTTTTTGTTTGTTTTGTTTTGTTCCTTTTAAGGAATTCACAAGCAAAAAAGTTTAAAGACTCCTGGAATAGTTCATACTTGATTTCTGCTTCTTCACCTTCTAGTCACTCACCAACCTATTATATTATTTCCTCCCCATCCAGAAAGAGGGGATGCAGTTTCCAAAGAGGCTGATATATCATATTAATCACTAGCTCTACCCTCTACAATCTCTAGATATGTCAAATGTCTTCTCCACTCATAGTTCCTTCTAAGTGAACCTACCCTACCTTCAGCTCCTATTGAGAGATATGCCCCATATTTTGTTCCATGTGACCCAGTACACCTCTCTTCCCCAACACTGCTCATGGTCCTAGCTGACTGGGCCAGGCTGGGTACCTGACTAATGAGCAGCCAATCCGTAGACAGGCCAGGAACCTCTGATGTAGTGGTTCTATTATACAATATCATATTACCTCTTTGTAGAAAATACGAAACAGATGGCAAAGGAAGCTGAAGATGACCACATGTCTACAGAGAGACCATGAATTAGTACTGGGACCATTCAGAGCAGAACAAAGGAGAAGGTGAACTGGCAGAAGCTAAGAGCTATATATAGAGTAGAAGAAAGAAGTAAACCAGTGGAGGCATTTCTTAGTTTCATGTATGTTCTGCCAGTTATCCTAGTTATCTTTTTTTTTCTTTTTGGTATGTGGGTAGCTCCCTGACCGGGAATCGAACCCAGGCTGAAGCACCGACAGCGCCAGCGCCGAAGCCTTAAGCCACTACACCATCAGGGAACTCCCTATCCTAGTTATCTTTAAAACTTTAAACTACAAACACATGGAATTCTTGATAAAATGTAGCAAATATTTTTTAAAATACATAGTTCAGGTGAAATAATTGAATCTGGAAGGGGAGGGAGGAACACAGAAAAAGCCAAAACCAGAATGGTAAGCTTGCACTGATGTTTTGTGCTGATGGAGAGTTTTATTGTTCTCAGCAAACAAGAAGCTTGGTGGGGTCGAGAGATAAAAGAGCTCTGTCAGTGAAAGGATAGGGTATTATTTTACCCAACAAGGGAACATCACAAGGACACTTGTCAATCTAAGTTTGACAATTGTTGGGGCCCCCAAGTGGGACCTACATCACTTGGGGAACACAGATTAAGTGTCTCCAACGTGGCCTCCTGGATAGCTGGTACACCTTATGTTCCCAATTCTATTTTGAATAATTGAATGTAGTCCTCATTTTTGCAAAACCAGTCTGAGGGTAGTTATCCAATCTGTTTTATTTCTCCATACCACCAGCTAAATGACATTTCTCCACCCTGTGCAATGAGTCATGGCTATGGGAATGAGGTTGGGGAAGACATCTGGAGGTGCTGATGGGTATTTTGTGTGAAAGTTTAGCAGCTGGGGTTCTTCTTTGCTATTTCTGATAGACTTCTCAGTAAGATTAAGGGTGATCAAATTGTGATCAGAGCTGTCTGACAGAGGATAGCAGACTCAGCAGTCAGTTAAATTATAAAATGTAAAGCAAAATAGTTCTGAAGAGCCATATAAGAACATATTCCTTCATGAGGAAGGCTCCAGGGATGGTTCTAAAGGACAAAGGGTCATTAGTGTTTCTCCCTCCTCTGTTCATCTTGGCATCTGTGATGCTCCCTTCCCAGGTGCTGCTGTTGCACTCCCTCTACCTCTTCAAAATTGATGTGGCTCATTCTAGCAGCTATAACTTCACCTTTTTCCAATCATCTATTACTTTTACCCAGACCTTTTGTCCATAAGGGTCAGGTGCAAGAGGGACAAGGGTATTTTTATAAAACTTATGGAGACCAATTATGTCCCCCACTTTGGCCCATGTGGGTCATTGTAGGGAAATTCAGTGAGCAGTATACTGAACTAACTGGTCATTATCCTTATGATCTAGACCACGACAGTCCAACAAGAGAATCCAGGTGACTGAACCAGAATTAAGTTTCACTCCTCTAGGACTAAACTGCCACCTAGACAATGTATTCACCAGGCTGGCTTGAGGTTGCCATTAGGAGAAGAAAGAACCATCATGCCTAGAAATGGTCAGGATAGATTTCTGAGTTTTCAAAATAGGTCTCTAATAATCCCGTCTCTTTTGTCCTGATGTTTACCCAGAAAGTACCTGAGAATGGATAATCTCTTTTTGGGAATAACTACATTTAATGACCAAACTGCCTTACACAAGTGTGTAGACCAAGAGCAGGTGAGGTAAATAGAGTCAGAAATCTTTTTAAGTCAACTTTTGCAGAGGCTGATCAAACCCCACAATATCAGATGCCTGTGGATGGTAGGAGAATGGAAAAACTATTGAATACCTTCACAATCAGCCCATTATGTGTGGCTTTTGCCACAAAAGAGGCATTATTGTCAGCCTACAAATGGTCTGGGGAGCTGATCACATCACACAGATTAGCTTCAAGGGCTACAGTGATTTGTTTGGACTCAGCAGATCAGACTAGAACAGCAGGACAGTAACTTGAAAAAATGTCAACAGCACTAAGGCCCCACCAATAGGCAAGAGAGGGGGTCAAAGATTCAATATGGTCAATCTTCTAGGAGTAGGTAGAGTCAATACCCCATGTAATGCAAACTCCCTTATTATGAGACAAATGGGTCAACATTTGGCAGGAGTTACAAGTCTTCTGTGCAGTGGTATTCTCTGCACCAGAAACACAAAGTTCTCTGCAATGAGCAGCCCCCTGACTCCAATGCACTCCTGACAGAGGGCCAAGCTTGCTTTGCGATGTGTAGCCACCTTAGCTCCAGTGCACTCCTGACAGAGGGCCAGGCTTGTATTGCAGCGCACGCCAGGCACAGCTCAGCCCTCACCCAATGGAGGAGCGGGATTATGCTGCTGAGTGCACCCACCCAGACTCTGAGTGCTCCTGACAGAGGGACAGGCCTGTTCCACAGCTGAGCCAGCATCCAGGGTAGTGAGCAACCTTGGGACAAACAGCGTGATGAACTACATTGCCCCCATCGCTAGGCAGAAACTGTGAACATGGAGCCTGGCTGCTTCTCCTTGCTCTCTCCCAAACTGCCATTGCCCTGTGCCACAAAAAAGCCCTCCCCAACAAACACCTATGGGAACCAGCAGGGGGGCTCAGGGAAACTGCAAAACAAAGGCACAGCAGCCTCTGTCTGCACAGATCTAAGAGGCAGAGAGTATCATCACACACTACATTTTTCCCAAAGAGGAGGCGCATTGAAACCAAGGCAACTGAGTCAAAGAGGAGAAGCCCACCCTCCAGGAAAGCTCCAAGAGTGAGAAAATCAAACAACTAAGAGAAAATACTGTAAAACACTTCAGTGACACCAACTGGGAAGTGAAAGAACAACCTTACCATATCTGCCAGGGGTAAAAGTCCTTATGCCCAGGAAGAGAAACACTTCAACTATTATACAATGAACTCCTTTGGGAACAAAGCGTCTCAGAGAGAAAATGGAAAATCTCCAGGAAAGAAACTTATGGATTTGGAAATATATAATCTAAATGACACAGAATTAAAGACTGCACTCCTAAAAATACTCAAGAGAATTCAGGGAATGCTGGCTGAATACTCAGACCCAGATAAATGATCTCAGAAAAGAAATCTCTGGAAAAAAAAGGAACACTTTAACAAAGAAATTGAAATTATAAAAAAGAATCAAATAGAAATTTGTAAGATAAACAATGCAATAAAAGAAATAAAGCATGAACTAACTAGCATAGGAAGCAGGGCTGACCAGATGGAGGAAAGAACTAGTGACATCAAAGATAGAAACATGGAAATTGAACAGAAGAAAGAAGACAGAGGTTTGAGAACTACAAAAAAACAAAAAAGAAAGAAAAAAGAAGGATCTCTACAAGAACTATCTGACTCCATTAGAAAGAATGATATTAGGATAATAGGAATACCAGAAGAAACAGAACAAAATTCTAATGAGGGCTTAATCAAACAAATAAGAGATGAGAACTTTCCAAACCTATGGGAAGAACTGAAACCCCAAATTCAAGAAGAAACAGGATCCCTAGCTACCTGAATCCCACCAGACCTTCTCCAAGATACATTATACTGAAGATGTCAAAAATCAAAGACAAAGAAAAAATTCTCAAGGCAGCCAGGGGAAAAAGAAATTATAACCTTCAAAGGAAAGCTCATCAGGCTGTCATCAGACTTTTCAGAAGAAAGTCTTCAAGCCAGGAGAGAGTGGAATCATATATTAAAAATATTAAAAGAGAGGGACTACCAGCCAAGAATAATTTATCCAGCAAAGTTATCCTTTAGATATGAAGGAGAAATAAAGACCTTTTCAGACACACAGAACCTGAGGAAATTCTCCAACACAAGGCCAGCACTCCAGGAAATATTGAAGGAGGCTACTCGGCCTGAAACAAAAAGCCTAAATAAATGGGAAAAAGTTGGGACAACAAAAACATAAAAAGGGAGGAAGTAAAGGTTTAAATTTCTAAAAGAGAATAGAAATTAAAAGTATACTTAAGAAAAAGAGCCACTACATATATGAAATTTTCTTTTTCGTAAACTTCATCATGGTAACTACCTCCCCGAAAACAAAACAAAACAAAAACAAAACAAAACACCTAAAACCAAGACACACAGCCAAAAACAAATAAACAAACAAAAAAAAAAACAGAGGAAACAGAAGGAAAAATCATAGAACACCATCAAGTTAAAAAAACAGACAGTGAGGAAAAAGCAAGGAATTGAGACATTGAACAACAAAAACCCAGAAGACAAAATGGCCATAGGAAATCTTCATATATCAATCATCACCCTAAATGTAAATGGACTGAACTCACGAATAAAAAGGCACAGAGTAGCTGACTGGATTAAAAAACAAAACCCATGTATATGCTGTCTCTAAGAAACACACCTCAGCCATAAGGACAAATGCAGACTTAAAGTGAAAGCATGGAAAACAATACTCCAAGCAAATGGCATCCAGAGAAAAGCAGGACTAGCCATACATCTATCTGATGAAACAGTCTTCAGGATAAAAAAGGTAATAAAAGACAGAAACACAAAGTTCTTTGTTTTGTGCCCAGTATATGAGGGTAGATGTGTCGCCATGTCTGATCTAAGCAGTGATGTTGATTATCTGGGCAGTGCAGGCTTGATTTGCAGCTTATTTTCAGATGGTCTCATCAGAGAACTAGTCTTTCCATGATGTACATGAGTGACACAGATGGGTTGATCAGAAGTCATGATTTGTTTCCACAATACATGGCCTCTAAGAAGGGTATCTTTAATCTATAGTTTTCCAAGTGGCAGTCCAAACAACTAGACCATTGGTAACAGCCAAGAAGTCATTAAAAATATAGCAAGGTCCATCAAAGGGAGTATTGGTCAGAGCTATGAGAATGGCCTTGAGTTTTGCCCACTAAATGACACCATGTTCATTTTTGGTTCTGCATAATTGGTAGTGAGGTTAAATAGCTGCAGCATTCCAGTGGACACCATTGGGTCTCAGTTTGAACGATTAGGGAAGCAGGCCCAGGCATTAGGGGAAGTTCTGTGAATTAAGGGTCCCACTGAGCCAGTGGCTTTGCTTCAGGCAACAGAGTGGGGGATAAATCATCCCCCCAAAGGGATAGCTGTTACTTTTCCATATAATGTTGAGATGCTGCTTGGGCCAGGTAAGCTGCTTTCTTGACTATACCATTTCCTTTTTACAAGTGAAGCTTATTGGGCCCATTATGCCTGGAGTCATGGAGTCATGAAATTAGAGTTGACCCACCCCCAAGTGGGTATATCACTCTGGAAAGTCACAAGGCCTTCATGGATCAGCTGTGCAGTTTTGACAAGAGCCCAGTAGCAAGCAAATAGCTGCTTTTCAAGAGAGTTTTCTCTAGCAGCCACATCAGGGAGGTGATTAGTCCAAACCCCAAAGGGCATTTTTGGGTGGAGACTGCTTCCCTTTACCAGAATTTAATTAGCAATATCATTTGTCATGATCACTAAGTTTATGGGACCCTAAAAGTAGAGAGCATACCATAGCTTGTAGGACAGCTTCAAATGGTCTTTTGGGATAAGCCTCACTCAAAGGATGATGATTAGCAGGTTAGCTGAAAGAAAGAAAAAGTAGCATGCCTGAATGAGCCACATACTGTCTCCAGTACGCAGAGTCCAATAAGGTGCTGCTAGACTCTCTGTTAGGTTTGGAGAGCCAAAGAGACAGCAGCTTTTTCATGACTGCCAGAGGGATTGAGTGTTACAAATCTACCCACTTAGTCCCAAAGAACTTTGCTTGGTGAACAGGCCCCTGAAATTTTGTTGGGTTTATCAGCTACTCCTCCTGATTGTCCCCATGACGTGACACCACTGTCAAGGTCTTTGAGACAGGTTTTTAACTTGCCAACAAGGCATCCTTCATATGGTGAAAGTTTTGAGCATCAAAGTGTAGAGGAACTCATGCTAAATCCTGGCTTACAACTGGTGGCAAATGGCAGGGGAGCTTAGGTACACCTGGGAGAATATTATAAAAGTATATGGGAGGCCTTGGTATGTGAAGATGAACTAATCTTGATCCTCAGGTGTCAGTAAGATAGACAGAGGTGTTAGTAGTGTCTAAATCAGCATAACAAGTGTCATCAACCTGTGTAATGGATTTAGTTGCAATCATGTCTGGAACAGCCAGGGCTATGGGAGCAACAGTTGAAATCAGTTGGCAAAAATCTGCAATAAGCTTTCGGCTCCTGTTAGTCTGTTTTCCTAGCCATTCTGGGATGTTGTATTGAGATATTACATCACTCGCCAGCTCTGTGCTTTTAAGTCCTTAATCAAGGCTGTGATTTCCCTTTCTCTTCCTGTGATTCTTCAGCTTCTAATAGACCACCAGAGAAGAGGCAGGGAGGTGAATTAAGAAGCTATTTGTACTTCTGCTGTAGACTGAATATTTGTGTCCCCCCAAAATTTATGGGTTGTAACCTAAGCCCCAGTGTGATGGTATTAGGAGGTAGGACCTTTGGAAAGTGATTAGGTCATGTGGGTTGAGCTCTTATGAATGAAATTAGTGCCCTTATAAAAGAGGCCCCAGAGAACTCCCTCTTCCCTTTTGCCATGTAGGAAGTCAATCATCTATGAACCAGGAAGCAGTCCTCACCACAAAATGAGTCTTTCGGCACCTTGATCTTGGACTTCCCAGCCTCCAGAACTGTGATAAATAAATGTGTGTTGATTATAAGCCACCAGTTTATAGTATTCTGTTATAGCCACCTGAACTGACCACGACAGCTGCCCGTTAGTGTTTGTTTTTTTATTATTTATCTTTTATAAGATTTTATTTGAGTCATACATGCCAGGGAACAAGATCTCCCCACTAGTATTTCTATGCTGCTCTTCCCACTGTCAAAAATCCCCTCTGGTACTTATGGGATGGGTACATAACAAATCAATTCCTTCTAAACATTCAGATGAGGAAGCAACAACAGTACATTAAATTAGCCTAATGGACTCCAACGATAAGTTAGATTACCTTCCCCACTGTCAACCCTGCCTAAGCACCATTAGCTGGATCTGAAGACTTTTCCTTCCCCGGGACTGAGTAGGATAGTGACTTGGACATCTGTATCCAACAGAGCCAGAAAAGTTTAAATCTCTCACTTTCTCTCATTTCCCCTTGCATGAGTACATATAGTTTTCAATCTCCCTTGGAGTCAGTAAAACCTTGGCCCTACTTTTAATAATCTCTCTTCTTAAAGTGGCCAAGGTTGGAGAAAGAGGAGGGAGAGATTGGGGGCATAGTGGGAGAGAGTAGCTCTGTGCCATTTGAGCAATGTGGCTGCAGGTCATAATGCAACCACACTACCATTGCTTTTAGCTCACCCAACATTTTACATTGAGACACAAGGTCCTTATGGCTGATTTTAGCTTTGGGAACCCCTTCACTCACTAGTCATAACTACATGGCTTCCTGGATGGAGTTATTGGATTTGTGCCCCCTGGCTAACTTCAGCTTGGCTTGCACAGCAGCAACCTTCTTTGAGGATTTCACCTTAATCCAGGGCATCTGTTCCACCATTAGCAAGATGACATCTCTTATGTTCTTACCTGTTTTCTACATAGAAAGAGTTTTCCAGGGCAGCATGGTTGACTGTAAGAATCTACCTAGGTTTGATTGGGTCGATTTCTGATTCTCCAGCAGGTGACCTTTGTCAGAATTATGAACCCACTCTAATGTAATAAAAGCCCGAAGACTAGTTAACCTATCTGTGGTTTCCCATGGTAATTTGTTTCACGGAAATCTGCCTGGGATGCCCAAAGCTCCCTCACAGGGACCAGGACCCACTGCAAAAAAAGTGAGATCTTTTACTGTCCTCTCCTAGTGGATCTAAGGCAGACATGGTAGACCACTGGAGGGGCTGAGCCAGAAGACAGCCCAGCTATTGCCTTTTCCCTTGACAATCATCATTAGCTCCATTCCCTCATCTCCCAAGTGAACCATTCGAACTTCTAATGCTTTGCCTGGCTTCTGCCCATAGTGGTCATGAACTCCCCTGCTTTCATACATCTGTGCAACTGTTGTATGAAAGAGAGAAGAATCTTTTGTGTACCCTGGACAAATCTTGGTGTGGTTGTTACAGTGGGCCATACCTGAGGCTAACCAGACTGGTAAGGAAGTCCTTCACCTAGAAGAGATTTGGCAACAACCAGCGCACCGTTTGGGCAGCTGTCTTTGAACCTGTCTCCTGATATTCGGCCTGCATCCACCTCTCCAATTTCTCCTCATTAACAGGCAATAAAGTAGGGGACCATAAAAATGCCTACTTGAGCAGATGATTTGGTCAATATAGTTTATTCCCAATGCTCATGGACTTCCCTCAAGTCTCATTAATTTACACATTACATTCTCATCCTTCCTCTTCTAGAAAACTCTGTGTCAGTACCCCATCCTCATTACTCAAACTCTCAAGAGCTTTGAGAGGTCTGAGATTTTACTGTACTTGCAAGCTTAACAAATTAGCCTGCCACAGTTTCATGGATTCTGCTAGGAAAAAACTCCTGTCAGAGAAGGAATATTTATTACTGTAGCAATAGCAGTAGCCAGATATCAACATTTTTGCACCAGTTTCTTAAGCTCCAATTATGCAACGGAACTTCTCTGCACCAATTCCCTGACAACCTTGAATACATCCCAGAGACCAAGTAGGTAAGGCTCAACTGCAGGGGGACCCATGTCTTGGGGAGGAACTGCTGCAGGGCCAGTTCTCATCTGCCTCTCTATCTTGAGGGAAGCTGCCATGAGACAGTTTCTCATCACCTCCCCGGTTCCAATGAGGTATGGTACATTCCACCACCACCCCCCTTAAGGCAGAGCTGCAAGCTATAAAACTACTTAGCTGCAGTATAGAAATGGCTCCACCGCTCATGCTGCCTGTCATTTGGCCTCTTATTTTTGTGTCATCCTGTGGGGCAAGGGACTCGGGGAGCTGATACCATGCTGATCTTTCTTTTTCTGTCGATGTAAGGCACAAACTGTCTGAATCAATCTGGGCTTGTCCTCTCACCAGCCAAATTTGTATGCCTGCTTGACAGTTTATCACAGGGCAATGTAAAGAGGACCAGGTGACACCAGCACATTCAATGAGTTGCATTTCAGGAAACTCTGAGCTTAGAGGATCTGAGTCTTTATAACAGGCAGTAAGCATGCCTGCCTTTCACTTCGGAGAGAGACCTTTTTTTTTTTTTTTAGATTATAATGCATAGTAAGTATGCCTGCCCTTTCCCTCAGATATAAACTATTATACTGGACAGTAAGCATGCCTGCCCTTTTCTTTGGAAGGAGACACTGTCTCTTCAAGGATATATTCTATACAAATCCCCCTAAAAAGACAGTCCAGAAACAAGGATAGAAAGATCCTCTCTTGTAAGATATGCAAAAGCACGGGATTTATGGGGCATTGTCTCCCCACAAAGAATTTTACATACGGTAAAATACCATTTAGATTAGTTTTCTTCAATAAGTCTTTTACCAAAATTTGTTATTTAAAAAAATCAGCCTGGTTTAGGTTTATCGAGCAAATGGTTACCATAAATGTCGCCTCTGATAGACATTAGCAGTTGAATTCTAGGAATGTGAAATAAGACCGAGCCAATACGACTTAACTGAGGCAAATTTAGTTCTATGACTTGAAATGAATGTTGTAAAAGTAAATAAATAAATAAAAGTAGGACCTTAAAAATGTGTTTAAATATGCCTGCCCTCCAGAAGAAAAGGGATCATGATGTTAAAACCCAATACTCTGTGGCTATTTGCATGTGGATAAAGTGGGTCCCAAGATTATGAGGAGGGGCACAGGTTGCTTGAAGAAGCTTTCAAAATCGAGAATCCTGTTGCTAGAAGAGAACAAACCTAAGTAACTTTCAAAAACAGTATTTTGACTAAATACTGTAAAACTAAAGACAAAAATAACTACTAATTCTGTAATCTGGTTAGGAAATATGTTTCTCACAGGAACATGGGTTACAAATCCTAAAGTACTTAGTGTATATACTAGTATTGAACAAGTGAGAACATATATTTACTTACATAATAAATATAGTAAATAATAGGGTAGATAATAAGCCAAGTTTCTTACTATTAGAGAAAGACATTACAGATAGGAAAGGGAGGAGGCTAAAATGAAACCTGTGGAATCATAGATATCAGTATAAAGTCACGAACTTTAAAAAAAATTTTTTTAATTTATTTTTCAATTGTACCTGACATACAATATTATATTAGTTTCAAGTATATAACATAGTGATTAGACATTTATATACTTTACAAAGTAATCACCCCAATAAGTCTAATATCCATCTTATACTATACAAGATCTGACAATTAAATTGATGAACTCATCGTAGAAAAAGTGCTATGTGCCTCATTGCTGAACATCACTATGGTCACCTTCAAAGTACTCCCCTTGGGAAGCTGTGCACCGATGTCAGTGCCTAGTCTACCCTTCAAAGCAATTTTGGAACTCTTTTTCTGGAATGGCTATCAGAGCTGTTGTCATATTACCCTTGATGCCCTGAATGTCATAAAAATATCTTCCTTTCAATATTTCCTTTATCTTCAGGTAAAGAAAAAAGTCACTGGGGGACAGATCAAGTGAGTAGGGAGGATGTTCTAATACAGTTATTTGTTTGCTGGCTAAAAACTCCCTCACAGACAGTGCCCTGTGAACTGGTGCATTTTTGTGATGCAAGAGTCATGAATTATTGGCAAAAAGTTCAGGTCGTTTTCGTCTTTTCTATGCAGACTTTTCAGCACTTCCAAATAATAAACTTGGTTAACTGTCCAGTTGGGACAAATTTATAATGAACAGTCCTTCTGATATCAGACAAGGTTAACATCGTTTTGACTCCTGATTTGGACTAACAGAACTTTTTGGTCGTGGAGATTTGGCTGACTTCCATTGAACATTTAGACACTTAGTTTCAGGGTCATATTGGTACCCATGTTTCATCACCAGTGATAACGTGGCCCAGAACATCATCTTGCCTCTTCAAAAGGTCTTGGCAAACTTCAACTCTCCTTAGCTTTTGTTCATTGGTGAGCTCCTTTGAGACCACTTTTGCACACACCTTTCTCATGCGTAGATTTTCAGTTAAGATTTTCCTAACTGTTTCTCTATCGATGTTTACTTGGTCTGCTATGCTTCTCATAGTCGGTCGAGGATTTTGATGCAGAATTCAATGAATTTTTGCAATGTTTTCATCAGTTCTGCTTGGTACTGGCTGCCTTGACCTCTCTTTGTCAGTGATGCTTTCTCTCCCCTCGGAAAAATATTTAATCCATTTGTACACTGCCGTTTTCTTCATGGCATTAGGCCCATAAACTTGGACTAATATGTCTGTGATTTCACTTCTACTTTTGCCAAGTTTGACAAGAAATTTAATGTTTGTTTGTTGCTCTAATTCAAGCGCTAACATGCTCACAATGGCACACAAAAACATGCAACAACAATAATGAACGCCACTCAGCAAGACACTGCCACACATTGGCATGAACACAGCTGTGAATCACATATACCAAGATTATGAACCCTAACTGAGTTGTTTGTACAATGCTGCCAGTCTAAGTGTACAGTGGCAAGTTTGTGAACTTAATAGTCAGACCTCATACATAGTTATTACAATTTTATTGACTATCTTCCCTATGCTTTACATCCTCATGACTACTTTGAAAAAAAAATTTCCTAAAATGGTAGTAAATATATACAACATAAAAATTTACATGTTTCTATGACCCAGAAATTCTACTTCTGGGTATTTATTCGAAGAATTCTAAAACACTAATTTCAAAAGATTATATATATATATATATATATATATATATATATATATATATATCCCCCTGTGTTCATCGCAGCACTGTTTATAATTGTTAAGATGTGGAATCAACCCAAGTGCCCATCAATAGACAATTGGATACACTGGGTGGTGAACTTATTATATGACAAGTTGACAATGCACTGTAGAATTGTATGCCTGAAACCTATGTAATCCTTGCTAACAGATATCACCCCAATAAGTCTAACAATAAAAAATGAATTTAAAAAAATGGTGGTACATATATACAATGGCCATAAGAAAGAATGAAATTATGCCACTTGAAACAACATGGATAGACCCAGAGGATATTATGCTAAATTAAGTAAGTCAGACAGAGAAAGACAAATACCTATGATCTCACTTATATATGGAATCTAAAGAACAAAATAAGTGAACAGTTTCATAGATACAGAGAACAAAATGATGGTTGCCAGAGTAGGTTGTGGGGAGCTGAGTGAAAAAGGTGAAGGGATTAAGAAATACAAATTGGTAGTTACAAAATAGTCATGGGAATGTAAAGTGCAACATACAGAATATAATCAATAATGTTGCAACAACTATGGATAGTGCCAGGGGTGTAGTAGACTAATCGGTAGATCACTGCATAATCATATAAATGTCTAATCACTATGCTGTATATATGAAACTAATATAAAATAATATTGAATATCAACTGCAACTGAAAAATTAATTTACAAAAGAATTTAAATGGCCCTTAAACATAAAAAACAATTTACATGTACAATTCAGTGGCATTAATTACATTCACAATGTTGTGCAACCATCACTGCTTTTTCCAAAACTTTTTCATCATTCTAAACAGAAATTCTGTAACCATTAAGCAATAACTTTGCATTCTCCCTTTTCCCCATGCCCTGATAACCTCTAATTTATTTTATGTCTCCGTGAATTTGCCTGTTCTAGATATTTCATATAAGTGGAATCACCATATTTGTCCTTTTGTGTCTGGGTTATATCACTCAGCATAATTCATTCAAGGTTCATCCATGTTGCAGCATGTGTCAGAACTTCTTTTTATGACTATATAATATTCCATTGTGAGCATGTAGCACATTTTGTTTATTTATTTATCTGTTGTGGACACTTAAATTGTTATCTTTTTTTATTATGAATAATGCTGCAATGAACATTGGCATACAAATATCTGCTTGAGTTCCTGTTTTTTTGGGGTTGTTTTTTTTTTTGCTTTTTGGTATGTGGGAATCGAACCCAGGCCGCAGCGCTGACAGCACCAGCACCGAAGCCTTAAGCCACTACACCATCAGGGAACTCCCTGTTTTTAATTCTTTTGGGTATATGTAGCTAGGAATAGAATTGCTGGGTTATGTGGTAGTTCTGTTTAGCTTTTGAGGAAACTGTCAAATTGTTTTCCACAGTGGCTGTACCATTGTATAGTCCCACCAGCAATATATGAAGGTTCCAATTTTACCACATCCTTGCTAACACTTGTTGTTTTCCAGTTTGTTTGTTTTTTTATTATAGACATCCGATTCGATGCGAAGTGGTATCTTATTGTGGTTTTGATTTGCCTTTTCCTAATGACAATAACGTTGAGCATCTTTTCACATGGTCTATTTTCTATATCTTTTTGTGAAGTCCTTTTTCAGATCTTTTGCTGATTCATTAATTGGATTGTTTGCCTTATTATTGGGTTTAATGTTTATATAGTTGACCCTTGAACAACACGGGTTTGAACAGCATGTGTCCACTTACATCTGAATTTTTTCAATAAATACAGTACTTTCGATAAATACCGTAAATGTATTTTTTCTTCCTTATGATTTTCTTAATAACATTTTCTTTTCTGTAGCTTACTTTATTGTAAGAATGCAGTATATAATACATATAACAAACAAAATGGGTGTTAATTAACCATTTCTGTTATCAGTAAACAGTAGGCTATTAGTAGTTTTGGGGAAGTCAAAATTTATACTTGGATATTTGATTGTGCAAGAAGATGGCGCCTCTAACCCCCATGTTGTTCAAGGATCAACTATATGTATGAGGGCTGTCCAGAAAAAAAATCCAGCAATAAATGCCTCTATTTTTCATGTTACATGGCTGGATACTTTCTGGATAGCCCTCATATATTCAGCATACAAGTCCTTCATTAGATAGATACATTGTAAATATTTTCTCTTAGACTGTGGCTTGCCTTTTGATTTTCTTAATACTGTCTTTTGACGAGCAGAGGTTTTCATTTTGATTAAGTCCATTTTCTCAAGTGATTTTCTTTTGTGGCTGGTGGTTTGTTTTTGTTTGCTTGTTTTTTTGTTTGTTTCCCATCTAAGAAATGTGTATTGACCTTAAAACTGGGAAGATTTTCTCTAATTCTTTTTCTAGAAGTTTTATAGTTATAACTCTAATGTTAAGGTCTTTGAGCCATCTCAAGTTAATTTTGTGTATGATATCAGCTAAAGGTCAGGGTTCACCTTTCCCCACCTATCTTGTTACCCTCTACCCATCTTAGGTTCATTGGCTGAGACCCTGTAAATTAAACTAACAAAAGACAGATTAAAAGGAGAAAAACAATCAGATGTTTATTGGCATGTGCATGATGCATACAGATGGGCGCACTCAGAGATGAATAACTCAAAGGGATGGTGAGAACTTGAGCTTGTATAGCATCTTAACAAAAGAGCAATAAATTTTTAGAGAAGTAGCAAAACAAAGGCAAAGGACTTTGAGTTTCTAGGGTGTCAAATTGTGAGAAGGTAAATATATGGGGGGAACTAATGGAAGATAAGATCTAGTTAATAAAGTTTGCTATGTAAATTGCTTTGGTGCTGTCTCTGGGCTGATAAGGGTCTAGAGTTGTCTCCAGTGATTAATTTTTGTCCTTGGTATAGAGGGAAGGGGAAACACCATTACAAATTTAGGTCCTGCTTTTAGGCAAATGGGGGAGGGCAGAGGGCTATTCTTGTATCTGCTTCTTCTCAATTGCCTTTAACTTAAAATTATCCTATGCCATAGTCGCGTATTTTGGGGTGGCATATTCTGCTATTTTTCAGCACTTAGCATTTATATTATAATTGCCCTTCACATATTTTATTCCCTGTACTTCATCCTGAGGTCCTCAAGGATAGGAACTATTTGTTTTTATTGCTAGAATCTAGTTCAGTGCCTGAAACAGTATGTGCTGAATTGAACTTTACTTTAAAATTATTGTACTTCACCCTTGCTCCACAAATGCCAGAAAACGAGTACCCAGAGGAAATTATTCTCTGTCAGGATCTAGAGTCCATGGTCTCCAATACAATCTCTTATTCGTGCACTTTTCATTTTGTATTGTATTTGTGTGAGCAAGAATTCATAGCTAGTTTCTGACAAACAGATTTATATTACAGCAAATTGTATTCCCACTCTGAGATTATTTGCATTCAAAAGTGAAGGCTGAAGAGAATTTCTTTTGCCAAAGAGGAATTGTAAGCATCTGTTCCTGGCCAATGAGATGAATATTTTTGAAGGGGCCCCAAACCATTTGGGGGAGCAACTACCAATTCATCCCTTAGAAGGAAGTGATTTAATTTTAGTTGTAACTAATAAGAAGAACTATCTCAAAGACTTTAACAAAGTCCCTAAGGAGGCCTGCATTTGGAAAGACAAAGAGAGTGAATGCATTAGCAGTTAAAGAGTTAAAGAGAAATTATACTTCTGCCAGCAGTTTCTGGGATTCTGTCCAAACAACATGCTGTCAGCAGCATCAGCCAGCAGGAACGTATAATCTTCCACCCTTTGGTTAGTGGGTAATATTAGCTAAGAAAACACTCCAGATTTTCTGTGTTCATATGGTGTAACTCACTCACTTCAGACATGCTGTTTTCTACCTCCTACACTTAAAAAAATTTCTTTTCTCTCTCTCTCTCTCTCTCTCTCTCTCTATTTTTTCCAATACAGTATCCAATTTGGGCAACGAATCAGCACCTCCCAGGACAAAAAGGCAGGCTTACAGATTGTAAGGTCACTTTTCTTTCATTACCATTATTCTTTGAGTTAAAGAGACACAATGGCCTCAGGTTTTAATGTTTCTGAAATCAAATGTACTACCTAATTCTCCCCTCCCCACAGAAAGCTCTTATTAAGTTGATGGTCAATTAATACTCATGGCACCTTAGAATGGGAGAAAGACACACCACAGAAATGCCCTCACTGTCATTACCTTCGTCCTGATGAGAAGATACTGCTTGCATCAGGAGCCCTCCCATCTCTGCTGAGGAACAAAGCAAAAAGACATCTCATGCACTACACTACTTAGTTCAAATCAACAAAATTTATATAAGATTCACTATATGCAAAACTCCATGGTGTAGATAGAGCTGAATAATTTAATTCAACCCAAGCATATTGAGGCTTAAATGGAGCCAGCACTAAGATTACAAAGAATAAATTATGGCCCCTACTTTAAGTAGCTCAGTGTGTCAGGGAGACAGTCTACAAACAATTATAAAACAATAATGATAAACAATATAGTGGATGCTCAGAGGAAGAAACAATAAAATTTTTGTGTGGGGAATGGAATTTTGAGTTCCTTTCATAACACTATGGTAGTTTTCAAACCCTTTGGCTTTTCCCACAGTCAATAATATATATTTTCACTTGAAGTTTTTATTGAGCTAATTGTACATTCACATGCAATTGTAAGAAATAATACAGAGAGATCTCATGTACTTTTCCCTGGTTTCCACCAATGGTAATATTTTAGAAAACTATTATAATATCACAACTATAATGAGATAGTGATATTATTACAATCTACTTATATTATTCAGAATTCCCTAATTTTACTTGTACTCCTGTGTGTATGTTAAGTTCTATATAATATTATCACCTGTATAGGCTTATCTATCTACAACCACAGTCAATATGCTGAACAGCCCCATCACTGCAAGAATCCCTCTTGATGCCCTTTTATAACCACATTCACCTTCCTCCAACCCCTGTCCCTGACCCTCTGCAACCATTAATTTGTTCTACATTTCTAATAATTTGTCAGAAGTGTTATATAAATGGAATCACACAGTATGTAACCTTTTGGGATTGGCTTGTTTTCACTCAGCATTAATTCTCTAGAGATTCATCCAGGTTATTGCATGTATCCATAATTCATTTCTTTTTATTGCTAAGCAGTATTACCTGATATGGAATACTACATGGTATGGAATTCCACAGTATGGAATGCCACAATCTGTTTAATCGTTCATCTGTTGAAGAACAGATAGGCTAATTCTCATTTTAGGCTATTACAAATAAAGCTATAATTGCTGAGTTTTATGATAGTCGAATGTTTAATTTTTAAGAAACGAACTATTTTCCAGAATGTACTATTTTACAGTCCCATCAGCAGTATAGGAGTGATCCAATTTCTCTGCATCCTCTTTAGCATTTGTTGTTGTCACTATGTCTAATTTGTAGACATTCAGCTATGTGTGTGGTGATATCTCATTGTGGTCTTAATTTGTATTTCCCTAATGGCTAATAATGTTCAACATCTTTTTATGTGCCTATTTGCCATCTGTAAATCCTCTCCAGTGAAGTGTCTGTTCATGTCTTTTGCCCATTTTCTAATTGGATTATTTGTTTTCTTACTGTTGAGTTTTGAAACTTTTAAAAAAATATATTCTAGATGGTAGTCCTTTGTCAGATAGGTGGTTTGCATATATTTTCTCCCATGCTGTAGCTTGTCATTTTATCCTCTTCATGTAGACTTTCACAGAACAAAAGTTTTTAATTTTGATGAGGTCCAATTAACCAATATTTCCTTTTATGGATCATTGCTTTTGGTGTCAAATCTACCAACTCTTTGCCTAGAGCTAGATCCCAAAGATCTTATCCTATATTTTTCACAAAAGCCTTTTACTAATTTCAGAGAAATCACGCTGGAGCTTAATGGAAGACAGGCAGTAAGTTAGAATTTAATAAGAACACTATATTAGTGTGCTCAGGCTGCCATAACAAAATACCACAGACTAGGTGATTTAAACAATAGGTATTTATTTTCTCACAGTTCTGGAGGCTGGAAGTCCAAGATCAGGATGCCGTCAGAGTTGATTTCTGGTGAGACCTCTCTTCCTTGCTTGTAGACGTCCTCCTCCTTGCCATGTTTTCCTTTCACCTGTGCAGGTAGGGAGAGACAGTGAGCTCTCTGATATCTCTTCCTCTTGTAAGGACGCCAGTCCGATTGGAGTAGGGCCCCACCCTATAACCTCATTTAACCTTAATTACCTTCCTAAAGTTCCTTTCTTCAAATACAGTCAGTCACATGACTTCAACATATGAACTTGTGAAGGGGGATGACACAATTCATTCTATAATGAACACAGTCCAGAGTGTTGGACCACCTGTGCTGGCTGTCACAGCCAGCATTATGTGTGAGCATAAGTGTTAGCACAGCCTGATTTCAAAAGTCCCATTGAGTGAATGCCAATTAGTTCATGCTTCTGACTGCTTAGTGTGTTCCTGTTTCCTCCACCTCTTTGGTTTTCTGAGAATTACTCCTGCTCCTTCCACTCAGGTAATAAGGCTCTTACCCTCAGAACTGCTGACTTAGTACAATGTGCCCATGATGCCCTGGGCACAGTTGATTAGTCCAGGAAAGGGACTAGATACAAGCTGGGCCAGTCACAATCCTTCTCTGGGAAATTTTGACTCTTAAGACTGAAACTTACTTTGGCTGCTTTATCTAACTAAAGAAATCTAAGCCTGGGGACCCTTGGTGGAGGCCAGTTTCTGCCATGTGGACTAGGAAACAGGAATTGTGAGTTTTCCCTGAGAAAGAAAATGGAGCAGATGCAAAGAAAGAGAATGAGGCAGAAACAAGGGATGGAGAGCATTCTAGCCCCAACACCTTTCCCATTGTATCTTGTTCTTGAGTTCTGTGAAACACCCAAAAATAAATGGCCTTTTTTTTTGTTATGAGGAAGTTGAAGGGGGTAAGGAAGGATGATGAGGAGAAACCAGCCCCACAGAGCTCCTGCCCAATCTCCTCTCCCTATTTTCAGTCCCTTCAGAGCTGACCTTCTAGGTTGGCATACTCTTTAGAGCAGCTCTGTCCACAAGAGATAATATAAGCCACATATGCAATTTTTAATTTTCTAGCAGCCACGTTTTAAAAAGTAAAAAATGAAATAAATTTAAAAATATTATCATTTCAACATGTAATCATTTAACATGCAATTCTGCATCTCAAAAATTTCCCCAGGTGATTCTCATTCACGCTTGGGAAACATGCACTGTTCATTGTCTCAAGAGGCCTAGAAATTCCTGTACTAGGTGGGCGCTGAAAGAGGTTCTAAGGCCAGGCTAACTCCTGAGCTTCTCTATGGTGGCTCTGTGGCCTGGGAGCCAGGTCAGCCATGTGACAATTCCAGATTTCACTTTGCAACCAACTTTACCACCTTCCTAAGGCCGCTTGTAAATTCGGGTAAGTCTGTGATTCTAGTTAACACCCTAAAAGCTAAGAGTAGAGACTTTCTTCCTTTCCTTATCAACACCATCTCTCTCTCTCTCTCTCTCTCTCTCTCTCTCTCTCTCTCTCTGTGTGTGTGTGTGTGTGTGTGTGTGTGTGTGTGTGTTTCTCATCTGTCTGTCTATCTGTCTATTTATCTATCATCTCTATAATCTATCATCAGATGAGTTCTGGAGTCAGAAGTCTCTGTACTTGAATCTTCCCTCTTATTAGCTCTGTGACCTTTGCCAACTTCTCTGAGATTCTCTTTTCATATCTGTAAAATGGGGGGGGGGGGTAATAATTGTACCCTCCTACCATTCAGGATGAGAACTAAATAAGTGAAGTTTGAAAGATGTGAGAAGGATGAAAAGCACAGTAGTATATGTTAAGTGCTTTGTAATTGGTGACCATTATTATGCACAGACCTGATCTCTAAAGGCCTGACAGCTTTCTTTCAGCTAATAGAAAGAACAGAAAAGATAACATGCAAAGAATTAAGAAACAAAGATACTTCAAATTTTGATGCATAATAATACTTAAGGCTTAGCACAAAACTTCCAGTCCACATTTGGGTTTCTACTTGAAGGTCAAAATAAAATTAAAGCCCTTCCTTGTCTTGGCATCTATTTACACTCTAAATTTTGTATATGGGCCATTCACATGGAACTCTTCTTGTGTGATATCACTTCTCCTTCCCTCTCTTATAGGCTGACCAAAGTTTGCAGATATTTTAGCATCCTCATTGAACACACCCACTTTCCATTCTCTCTACAAATTACAACCTTTTGCTTCTGTTATTCTAAGTGATTTTCTCCTACAGCATACATAAATAATTTTGAACAATGGCCCTGGAAACTACATTTGCCATTAGAAAAAGAACCCCTAAGGTGATCTGTAAGTGTATTTAGCTGGAGTCCACCCACATCCCCACAGAGTTAAATGGCCCTGTTATGAGGGAAGGAGGATTTGAGGATGGGGGACAGCAGAAATTTTAAGTTGGAAGAGAATTTAGAAAATATTCAACACAATCTTTCTTAAATATTGTACTCGAAGAACCTGGATCCCAGAGAGATTGGCAGCATGTGGTTCTAGTGTGTTTCCTGAACACCTGCCCAGACACATCTGCTTAGTAGCCCTTACAATGTCGCACTATGGTTGCTAGTGTGACTGTCTTGTCTGCTATCATCTGAGTTCACCAAAATAGGGCTCAGGTCTTATTCATCCAAGTCCACACACTATACTTGATACATAGTAGGTGGTGAGTAAATGTCTGATAAATGAGTGGAATGCTTTTGGACTTGTAACAGCCCATCTTGGCTTAGGATCTGGCATTAATAAAAGATTAAAGTGAGGTCTTTAGTTCCCATCATTTTTGTTCCCAGAGCTTGTTTGTGTTCTCTGGTATGTATTTGCTTTTCATGGGGCTGAATTTCTGTAAACTGTGTCTGAGTAGGCTAATTGGGGCCCAAGGCATAATGTGAAAAATAATTATCTGATGGGGATTTCAAAGTGTTATGAGAATTTAAAATCTTCAACCTACCGCACTTGGAATGGCTATTTTCACTACCAAGTGGTGAGAACCCACCTGAGAATGAAGCCTAAACAGAGGAAATCAGAGTTAAGAGGAGAAAAGGGCATCTTTCTGATTATATCATCTGAGTACCTGTATCCAACTATACCTGAATGAAATCAGTACTCCTGCACCTGTCTCTTACATGAGCCAATATATTGGCTTTTTATTTAAGCCAGGCGGAGTTAGGCTTCAGTCACTTGCCACCAAAAGAGCATTGATTAATAGAATAAAGACCAAACAATTAGAGAATAATAGAGACCAACATATATAAAGTATGGTACTAATTACAAATGCAATAGAAGTCCAGAGATGCAAGAGCTGGGGAGAAGTTAACAAAGGTAATGGGACTTGGGCAGGTCATAATCACTGTTACAATTGTAAAAAACAAAAACAAAAACAAAAACACATCAAGAAGGACTGTCTGTGGTAGGCTATAATAGTATTGTATGGTGTGGTATGATAAGGTATATATACAGAGGGTGCCAAAAAATGTATACATATTTAAGAAAGGAAAAACCTGTATTAAAATTGTAACACTCAATATATACCGAAAACAAAAGATTAATACAAGCCACGTTTGACTTCTGCAATTACAAGAGGTACTCGAAGTGGTTACCATCAGTATTTACATAATACATAGATATTAAAATGTGTATACTTTTTTGGCACCCCAGTAGTATGCTATATATGATATAGTATAGTATGCAATCAGGGAATATTAGCTAAGAAGGGAAGAAGTACAGTGCTAGCCTTTATACTCTTTGAAGGTTATTAAAGAGGGCTGATGGAAGGGGAAAAAATCAATGTGATGCAAGATTATTAGATTTGGACAGTATCCAAGCCTGTCCTATCATCTGGACTGAACATAGTCTATTCTCTAGTCTAGTCTAGAGTTCTCACTCTAGGCTGCTCATTGGAATCACTTGGGAAGCTTTAAAAGAAGCTTGTCCAGCCCGTAGCCCATGGGCCGCATGTGGCCCAGGATGGCTTTGAATGTGCCCAACACAAATTTGTAAACTTTCTTAAAACATTACGAAAATTATGCACAGAACTTTATTGATTGATTGATTGATTTTTTAGCACATCCGCTATTGTTGGTGTATTTTATGTGTGACCCAAGACAATTCTTCTTCCAATGTGGCCCAGGGAAGCCAAAAGAATGAACACCCCTGCTTTAAAACATCCAGATACCATATATACCATGGAATATTACTAGCCATAAAAAAGAAGTGAATCCTGCCATTTGTGACAACATAGATAAAACTTGAGGGTATTATGCTAAGTGAAATAAGTCAGACAGAGAAGACAAATACTACATGATCTCACTTACAAGTGGAAGCTAAAAAAGTTGAACTCATAGAAACAGAGAATAGATTGATGGTTACCAGAGGCTGGGATGTGGGGGAAATGGGGAGAGGTTGGTAAAAAGGTACAAACTTTCAGTTATAAGATGAGTAAGTTCTGGGGATTGGATGTACAGCATGGTGATTATAATGAACAATACTGTGCTGTATACTTGAAATTTGCTAAGAGAGTAGATCTTAAATGTTCTCACCACAAAATTTTTTAAAAAGGTGAGGTGATGGATGTGTTAACTAACCTTAATATGGTTATCAACTCACAATATATATACATATATCAAATCATCAAACTGTACACCTTAAACCTACACAATATTATTATCACTTATATCTCAGAAAAGCTAAAAAAAAAAATCCAAATACCCAGGCCATACCCCAGACCAAGTAAATCAGAATCACTGGAGGTAGGACCCAGGTATCAGTATTTTTTTAAAGTCCACAGGTAGTTCTGTGCATCCAGGTTTGAGAACAAGTGCTCTGGGGCAGTGCTTCTCAAATTTAATGTGCATTTCAACCTTGTTTACATCAAGAATGTGCACCGGAATTTAGGGAGTTAAGTGCAATTCAGGGTGTTGATGATGGTGGTGGGAAGGATGTTCTTTCCGACTCACCCAGCCAGATTTCCCAGAAATAATTCACAAACAGTTAAGTGTGGTGAAAGGTTGATGGACTACATGATAATACCACTTCTGATGCAGGATATAGGGTGAACAACTGCCCTGGTTTGCCTGGGTCTCAGGGGTTTCCTGGGACACAGGGCTTTCAGTACTGAAATAGAAAGTCACGGACAAATTGGGATGGTTAGTCACACTACGCATTCCTGACCCTCTCTGGTCAGTGAAGTTCTGGCCACTGGTATGAAGCTTTTCCAAGCAAATAGGCATCATTGGTAAAATAGGAGTGAATGGAACTTCAGAGGATACTCCTGGGAAACAAGGGAATTGCTGGGCATATAATCCTACTTGAGGCCATGCATGCATAGATACAGGGGCAAAGGAAGGAAAAGAAATGCTCTGGCTTTACCTTTCTCACTGGCACCTATCCAGAAGGTGGGAGGTCTGGAGATAAAATAGTCTTTTAGTGTAACATGGAGAAACTGGAAGCTGTTCAATAATGTGGGGAATTCAAACTAGAGTATACAGGAGAACACTCATTGTCCAGGGAACTCATTCAAAATGCAAACTCAGCCCCTCCCCTAAGAAATTGTAATTCAAAAGGTCAAAGACCTTTTGAGTAGTATTCCAGGTGATTGCAAGTCACACTGAGAAACACTGAACCAAAGGGTCTGTCTGCCAGTAGTTTGGTCTGTTAAAGAAAGCTTTACTGAACAAGAGATGGGCTGACCCAAAGAGATTTAGCAGTAGTGGTTGGTGATGGTAAAGTTTCACAAAACAGCAGGTCCAGATGGTTTCAGGAGTGAATTCTAGCAAATCTCCAAGGAACATACAATTCTAATGTTTTTTGAGTTCTAGACCATAGACAAAGAAGGAAATACAATTCTATTAAGCCAAGATATCATTGAAATCAAGCCTACCAAAAATAACAACACAAAACTGCGGACCAATCTCACCAATGAATATCAATGTAAAAAATCTGAAATAAAATATTAGCAAAAAAACACAAGCATCATATTAAAAGAATAAGTGCCACCGAATGGGGTTTATACTAAGAATGCAAGGATGGTTCACTGTACAGGAATGTATTAGTACTATGATACATGATATTAATAGAGCAAAAGAAAAAGGAAAAAAATTATTACATGCTTATTTTTGTAGGTCATATAATAGCATTTAATAAAACTCAACATCCACTCTTATTGTTTTCTTAAATACCTAGTATGAGCTAGGTGTTCCTTGATCTCCCAAACCTGGACATGCATAGCAGTTTTCCATTGTAAAACAGAAGTGGGACATATGAAACCAGGCCCAAGCATGTCAGGAAAGGATGAGAAAACTGTACGAGCAGGTGGCATGGATTTCCATGGTACCAACTTTTTACTGCTACTCTGCCTCTTGTTCAGTTATACCTATGGTCTCCTGGCCTCTGTTCCCTATGACCTGTTATCAGAGGAAGAAAAAACCTTGGCCCACTTCCCTAATGGGTCTGCATGGTATGCCAGCACCTCCCAGAAGTGGATAACTGCTACACGATAGCTCCATTCAGGAGTGCCTTTGAAAATGGTGATCATCATGCTAAGTGAAATTAAGCCAGACAGAAAAAACCAAGAACTACATAATTCCACTCATATTTAGAACATAAAATTGAAAACGACAAAGAAACAAAACTCATGGACACAGTCAATAATTTAGTAGTTACCTGAGGGTAAGTGGGGAGGAGTCTGGGGGAAAAGGAACAGGGGCACAAATACATGGTGATGGAAAGAGAACTGACTCTGGGTGATGAACACATAATGCAACGCATGGAGGATGTAATATAGAATTGTATACCTGGAACCTATCTAATTTTTACTAATCAGTGTCACCCCAATAAATTTAACAATAAAAAAATTAAAACAAAACAAAACAAAAAAGTGGTGATGAAGGAAAATTCTCCCAGGAAGCAGAACATTTGTTTACTTTGTTGAAACAGAGATGGCCAGATAACTGGATCCAGACTGCCTCGCAGGCAATGACTAATGAGTTATTCAATTGGTCAGGAACTTGGAATAAGATTAGAAAAGGTATATGGATGAACCTCTGAGAGTTTTTGCCTTGTTAATATGTTCTCATGCTTCATGTCCCAGCCCAAGCATCACCTCTTCAAGGAAGCCCTTTGTAACCTCCGTAAGTATTCATATCTATGTAAATGCTCACCTGAGAGCATCTGCTGCAGAGGAGGCTCTCAATAATTAGGTCGACCAGGCGATCCATCCCTGGATGTCAGTCAGCGTCTTCCTTCAGCTGTCTTGTTGCTTCCTCAGTGATGTTGTGAACTTGATCTTATAGCATCCGTAACACAGGCTTCCCTCACCAAGTCCACTTCTGGATGCCTGACCAGCCAACAGCAGAGGCCAACTCTGAATGTTTGAAATGACACCATTCACTGAGGAGTTCAGGCTCGTAGAGCCAACATGACTGGGACTTGAAATCTCAAATCAGCCTGGCCTAACTGAGCCCAGCCTAAATCCGCTGAACTACAACCAACCCACAGACCTGTGAGCTAGAAATAAAACGTTTGCTTTATTAAGCCACTGAGGTTATGCTGCTGTTTGTTACGTGGCAGAAACTTCATATAGTCCTTTTATTAGTCCTCATTGAATTATCCTAATTTGATTGTGCCATCTGTTTCCTTTTGGAACCCTGACTGAATCACCGACTTTATGCAGATAACATGAAGATACATAGAATGCCAGCTCAGACCTCTCCTCTCAGCCTTAGACCTATAGATAGTCAGTGATCTGCTCACTATCTTCTGTTAGATATCACAAAGGTGCCCAAAACTCAACACTCCATTCTCTATCACAAACTTCGTCCTCTTTCAGTGATCTCCATCTCACTCAACATCGTCACCCATTGAAGAAACATATGGAATCTCCTTGACACCCACCTCTGTCACCCTGTATTCAAACTATCACCAAGTCATGTTTATTTAATGTTCTAAATATCTCTTAAATCTGTTCCCTTCTCTTTACCACCACCAGCACCACCCTAGCCCCGGCCATCCATATCTCTCATCTAAAATAATCTTTCAATTAGCCCCTCTCTAGTTGGTTCTCCATACAGCAGTCAAAAAGATCTTATTGAAAATTCAATTTCAATCATGCCCATACCCCAGTTGAAGCTCCTCAATTGCTTCCCAGAATATTTAATATAGGCCTCAGGGCTCCATATGGTGTGGCCCCTGCTCCCCTGCTTCATCCTCTCCTCTGTTCTCTTTATTGGCTATAATAGGCTATGTGGCCTTCTTTACTTGTTGTATACCATCTTAACCCCTGTTGGTCCTTCTCCCTGCAGAGCTCCCCTGCCCCTTTGCCTTGTTAACACTTACTCGTGCTTCATATCTCAGCCCAAGCATCACCTCTTCAAGGAAGCACTCTCTGACCTCCCTAAGTCTGTCTCATAGCATGGTAATTTTACATGTGTATGATTGCTTGATTAATATTGGTCACCCCACTCAACCACTATAATGTGATCTTCAAGAGAGCAGAGACTGTGTCTGGTTTGGGTCATCACTGTATTCTCAGAACAGATCTGGCACATCCTAAGCATTTGACACCTATTTATTCAATTAATAACTTGGTAAATCAGGTGTTGAGCTGGAATGTCTGTAGCATTCATGTCCGCTCTGACCTTTCGGGCTTCCTTTTCAGGTCCTGCCTGTAGGATGGAGGAATGATGGGAAAAGCAGCCAACTGGGGTGAAATAGCCTCCATTCAGTCAAAGCCATTGGTTAGAACTTGAAGAAGCCCTTTTCCTACTTCAAAGGTCCCGCTAAGAACAATGTGGCAGGTGCCAGCACTCAACTGGCCAGACAATTCTCAAGGAACGCTTGACACAGGCCAGAAAACGAGTGCCAGAAATCCTGGGACAGAGCCTTTTGCCAGGAGGTTTCCTGCCTTATTAAGAGAGAGAGAGAGAGAGATGGCTTTAAATGCCACTGATTAATCAACAAGGGTGATGCTCAGCCATTCTGGCACTCTGCTTCTTCTTCTTGTCGAGTCTTCACCACCCCCCATGCCCCTTCTAGAAGAACCTCAAGTAACTGCTGTCTTGAAATCTCCTCAGATGGTTGGCTTGGCTGATGCCGAAATATCTCTTGTCCTGTACTGAGGTGTTGGGGAAGGGGAAAGGGACAAGTTACTCTCCTAGCTCTTGCATTGTATGATTCTGTTATTTTAAAACCTGAGGATTCCTTTTCCCTTTTAAAGAGTAAATTAATTATATGTTGACAGTATGACTTAGACTCCATCCAGGGGAAAAAGGAAGGGAATTCCAAGTACATGAGTCATTCTGCCACCAGAGATGGAGGCAGTTCTTCAATCCTTATCCCACAGCAAAGACAGAATTTTTCTCAAGGTCAGATGATGTTCTGAATCTGTACTTACCAAACAGCTGCCATTTCCAAGAAAGCTTCTCCTGAGGCCCAGGAAGAAGGTCTTAGGTGAGAGACCTGGACAATTTGGCCCTTAGAAAAGGTGTTGCTCTGCCTGTGAATTAAGAATCTACTATCTCATGTGAGACAAGAAATAGGAGTGAGGGCATGTCTCAGTCCTGAGTTTGGCTGGTATAAAAGGTTTGTCTATTCATAAGATGGAATACTATATAGCAGTTAAAATGGATGACCCAGAACCACACTATCAACATGGACTAATTTGTAAAACATCATAAAAAGCAAGTTGCAGAAGGATACAGAGTGTGTTACCATTTATAAAATGTTAAAATACGCAAAAATTTATAAATCATTTAGTTGGAATATATATTCCTAATGATTTATAATAGGTTATAACTTAGAGGATTTATAATATGTATATATGTGACATATGAGAGCAGTCTGGAAAAAAAATCCAGCCATATAGGCCTCTATTTTTCATATTACATGGCTGGATACTTTCCAGACAGCCCTCGTATATCTGAAATGTTAAGCTGGGTTTTCATTAAATTGTTCTGTATACCTTATGTATATCTGAAATATTCCACGATGATTTTTTAAAAGCAGAAAGAAAGGTTAGGTTTCAGAAGGCTTGCGTATAGAGTTAAACTGCTGACTTGTGTATTAATTAGGACAGTCCCTCAATTATGACCACCCAAGTTACCAATGTCCATGAGCAAAATCACCCCTGCATCCAGGGACTTTCCTCTCAATCGCAGCTGAAGCTATAAATACTCCCACTTCCCCTGCTGCATGGCTGCTGGGCCCACCCCCGCTTCTTTTCCCTTCTTTCTGTCACTGCTGGGAAGCCCCTGCTCACAGCCTTCTGGACATCTGCCAACTCGTTTTCCTGCCTTCTCACTCCCATCCCCCAAACTCCCACTTCTGACTGCAGAGTGGAGTAGGGAAGAGAGAAAGCAAGCTGCATTTCTGTTCTCCCAAGTTGGAACTTAAGAGTGGATTTTCACAGGGAAATAAAACTCTACCCCAATAACTGGTTTCCTGATTATTATTAATACTAGAGTCTCACTTCATTATGGGTGACATGGGCTCCAGTGGCCTGATTGGGACCAAAGTCATTCATAACGAACTGAGGAAAATCTGTTCTGAATTCTAAGATAAATGTTCCAGCCAACTTTTGAACGACACCAATTTTTAAGTTGTCAGTTCCCTACAAAGCCCTAAGGGGCCGAGCTAAGTTTTCCTTGGCTACAGGTAATGAATATAAGGAACCAAGGTTGCTGATGGGTGAAATAAGACAGGGAACTTCAGGGAAACTCCAAAAGAATTTCCTGAAAAAGAAAATTACATCATGGCTCACCTGCCTAGCTGCCTGAGTTCTTCAGAGTGTCCATGCTTCTATTGAAAAAGCTGTCATTCTCTTTGGAGCCTCACATTTTAAATATGAACAGTGTAATAATGAACTTCAGTGAGAAGATCTGATAATTTGCCTCACAATGTGATTTCTAATTGCTAGAATAATACTGCACAATGGAATAATTTCCTCCCTAGTAAAAATGATTTCTCTGCCTGAGTGATAATATCCTGTTGAAATATAATGCCATTCCAGACAGTGACTACATAATGTCTGGAGTCTTTTTTTTTTTAATATAATCTTTAAATGCTAACTTAGGAACAAGGCAGTAGCAAGTGATAAAACATGTTCCCAGATGAAGAGAAGAATTCTTTGTGTCTATGTGAGAATCTTCTAATTACCCCATGTCCTTGGATAAAATAGTGTCAATAAATTTACAATGCATAGATAGTCTTTGCTCTGTTCCTCTAGAGACGATCAATTGTGTGACAAGAATGGAAATGGATTTTTCCATGAAGTTGGTGTGCAATATTACATCTGTATTTGGACAGGCACACATACCATGTTGTTAATTTTAATGCACCAATTTAATCCTCATTATGGGCATCACTAGATCCATAAGAGCAGCATTTTCTTTAGAAAATGAAATTGCAAGACTTTTGTTAACTGCTGACCTATATGCCCATAGGTGTGTAATGCTTTAGGTGCTCTCTAGGAATACAGAAAAAAGTGAGTTCTCAAGGAGTTTATAATACAGGCAATCCTTAGAAGTGGAAAGGAGCCACACATCAGAAAGATGAGGAAAGTGAGGCACCAAAGTTACACAGCCATGGAATAGAATTATTCAGATGAAAAACAGGTGTCCAGAGTTGGAGTCCAACTGCTAGCTTCTTCAGCACCAGCGCTTTACAACACCCATGCTGAGACAGGACCAATGCTGTGCTAGATTCCAATGTTTCTGTAAGGCCAAGCTGTATTCCTGGGCACAAGGCTTCCTCCATAGGGCTCATAGGAAGTGCCCTGGCTAGGTCCCTCTGACAGCAGTTCATTAACTTATCAGTTCAGTATGATGTGGACCAAACACTGTTTTTCCAACTGCCACTCCTCTTTTGGCCCCTAGCTCTGGAACTGAGCTGAGAGGGTGGAGATGGGGGTATTCTACCCAGACTCTATTGAATCCACACTCTTCAAGAAGTCTTCTTGGCCAAGACTTGAAACTGCTCCAGATTTGACAAATACTACTCCTAATAACCCTAAAACTTCACTTCTACATCTATCTGTAAGAGAAATGTGTACATCTGTTTACCACGAGACATGCTACGATGCCCATAGCTATTCATAACAGGCCCAAATTGGAAACTAGTCAAATGCCCATCAACTGTAGAATGGATAAATAAATTGTGGGGCGTTCCCTGGTGGTGTAGTGGCTAGGCTTCGGTGCTGTCAACACTGCGGCCTGGGTTTGATTCCCAGCCAGGGAACTACCCGCATAAACAAACAAACAAACAAATAAATTGTGAAATATTCCTATACAGCAGTGAAAATAAACTGTCTACACCTACATACAACAATATGATGACTCTCGTAAGTATAACTTTGAGCAAATGAAGCGAGGCACTAAATGCTACATACTGATGATTCCATTTATACAAAGAACAAAAAGAGGCAAAACTAATCTATGCTATCAGGGGTCACGATAGTGATTACCCTTGGGAGACAGTACTGACTGAAAGAAGGTACACGGGGTTATGGGATGTTAATTAATGTTCTGGATTCATGGGACTGGTCAGTTGATGAAAATTCTTCAAGCTGTATACCTGCTATTTGTGCACATTTTAATATGTATGCATATGTTATATTTCCAAAAAGGTTAACAAAAGAAGCTCCAGCCTGACTCTTTGCCTCCCATGGCTCCCACACACAGGAGTGCTGGCCAATTCCATTGTAGCCCCTCTCTTCCACTGGCACAGGCTATCTTAACTTAGGCTTCAGTCCTGCCTCCCTAACCACACCTCCTTAATGCCCCCCAGAGGTTAGAGGGAAGCTCTCCCTTCTCCCTCCATCCTGGGCTTGGAGATGGGGGTGCAGTGGATACTCATAGCGTGGCAGTAATCTTCTCCAAAGAATCCTCTTCACAAATCCTCCTTCCCTTTCCCCGTTCTTGATGCCTTTATAATAAAAATTGTTGAAGGCGTTCAAGAGTCTTCAAGCATGTCTTTTGTAAAGTTGGCCTCTGTGCACCTGTCCACACTCATTTTGGAATATGGTGTCTCTTGCATTGGTGCAAAACAGCATCAGGAAGGTCCCATTTTAATACCTTGTTATGTATATAAATAATAAATCCATTCACAATAATGACTTATCACATTCACATAGTACTTGGAGTTTATAAAGAAAATTTAGATCGATTACCTTAATTTTCCACAGTAACCCTGCAAGGTAGATATTTTCATTACTATTGTGCTATAAATCAGAGTATATATGCTTTTAAAGCTTGTGCTAGGTATTTCACATGGCTATTTTATTTGATTTTTCACAAGGACCATCAGAAATAGATATTGTCATCCAAGATCCAGAGAGATGAAATAACCTAACTCTAAGTGGTAGATTTGGTGAGGTGACCTGCCCTGCCTTCATGACTACATGAAGTCACTTGGACCCCAGGTCACATGTTCTGATTCCAGATTTATTCTCCTTCCTCCCATCAAGGGAAGGCCGAGGTGGGAATGTACCAAAGTAGAGAGAGAAGAGTCTGGGACACTTCTACCTGCTGGTCTTGGATGTGAGCTTTGGAAGAGACAGGCTTGGGTTTGAGTTACAAATCTACTACTTTATTTAGAGTTAGGTTATTTCATCTCTCTGGACCTTGGATGATAATATTTACTTGTGGCCGTCCTTGTGAAAATCAAAGAAAATAGCCATGTGAAATACCTAACACAAGGATTTTAAAGAGTTTGGTTTCCTTTTCCTTTGTACAAAGTCCTCTGGTCTAAAGAAGAGTAGATGGGAGGGACAGTAACATTAACAAAAAAGAGGAAGGTTCTGCATAGTTGATAGAGATCATGTTGGTACATTGGGCAGAGTGAGACTATAAAACATGGCCCCTCATCAAGTCAGGGCAGAATTTATTTCTCCCTAACACTGTTTAGTGTGTTTAGCACTTGGAATGAACAATTTAACCTAAACTGCAAAAGTAGGATACAGTCCGAGTTCTAGTACTCTGTAGTCATGTATAGAGCATCAGTTCCCAAGTAGTGGTACACGTACCCCCGGGGGTACATGCTGGGCCGTTCAGGGGTATGCGAAAAATAATCAGTAATGGCGAAAAAAACAAGTAAAGTAAAACAAATGCAAAACATTAGTTATGGAGCAATAAATGTTAAGTTTGAATCACCACTTCAAAATTAGATCACCTTAGTGATCTAATGGCAACACTTGAAAATTAGATCACCTTAGTGAATGATGATTGGTGAGGGCATGGTTATGAACCCCTTCCCCAAACCCGTCTTCTACCAGCATTACACAGTTTCAGAACAATCCATTTGTGACATTTTTAGAACCTCCCCAAACATATAAATACATCATAGTCAGACTGTTTGACCAGTTTAGTTATTAACTGAGTAAAAGTAAGTTGTGTTGTCTTTAATCATGATTCTTTTCAAGTAGTTTTTAAATTTAATATTTAATATAGTTTCAGTTATTATTGTCAGTGATTTTTTTAAGCATGTCAGATATGGATCATTAGTTGAAAACAAGAATGGTTAAAAAGCCAAAACTTGATGTGGATTATAACCTATCACTAAGTACTTCTCAACATGTGTCCACAGCTATAAGTACTCCCACACCGGGAAAGAGTAAAAAGGTGCATACCTCAGATGCTACATAGGAGAAAAGGACATAATCTCAAGAGTATAGTAAATATGGGTTTTCATTTGTAGGGGATGATGTCTGTCCTAAGCCTTTGTGTGTTGTATGTAGGGAAATATTATCCAATAGTTGCATGAAACCCTCTCTACTCATGTGACATTTAGAAACTAAACATCCTGTGTATAAAAACAAAGAAATACAATATTTTTGGTGCTTAGAAAAGTGTCCAACTGTTACTTCATACATGATGTCAGGAAAGAAAGACAATGAGAATGCAGGTGAGGCTTCATACCATATTGCTTATCACATAGCTATACGTAGTAAAAACCACACCATAGCTGAAGATTGAATTTCTCCTTGTATTAACTATATTGTTCTTTGTATGTTTGGGGAAGAATATGTTCATAAAATTAGTACTATCTTTTCTTCAAACCATACTGTGTCTCGACGAATTCCGGAAATGCCTGACGATCTTGAAGCTGTAGTACTAGATAGAATTAGAAAAAGTAAATTCTTTCCCATCCAGGTCAACTTGGTAGGAAATGAAATTGAAGAAAACTTGTTGCTTTGTTACTCATTGACAGAGCATAGCATAGGCGAAGATATTTTTAATGCAATCAATAGTTATTTCATTAAAAAGGACATTAGTTGGTCAACTTGTTGTGGTGTATGCAGTGACAGAGGCAAGCCTATGCCACGTTGTTTCATAGGCCTGCGTGGCCGAATTAAAGAAGTAGCTCCCCATGTATCATGGAGTCACTGCTGCATTCATAGACAAAGTCTTGCATCCAAGCTTCTTCCTAGTGAACCAAGAGATGTTCTTGATGAGGCTGTAAAAGTTGTAAATTTTATTAAGTCACAACCACAAAACTCCAGATTGTTTAAAGCGCTGTGTGAAGAAATGAGCAGCATTCACAGCACATTCCTTTTGCATATGGAGGTAAGGTGGCTATCCCGTGGCAAAGAACTTACAGGGATGTTTGAACTTAGACATGAAGCCCAGGTATTGTTATGAAGACCATAGTTTCCCTTTTGCTCCAAAGTTTCAGGAAAGTGATTGGCTTCAAAGTCTTGCATATTTATTAGATATTTTTCTAGAATTAAACTAACTCAACTTGGGACTTCAAAACAGCTCAATCACTATATTCAAAGTAACCAACAACTGAGTCAATGATTTGAAAACTGGACTTTTGGAAAGTGTATATCGAAAGAGGTCATTCTGAGAATGACTTGCACCTATCCCAAAATGTAAAAGAGAATATTATAAGTCACTTGGAAGGTTTTAAATTGTCCTTTTATAAGTACTTCCCTCAACGTGGAAAATAAAATAACTGGATTGCAGATCCCTTCAATGAAGAATTCTTAAAAGAAATGAACAAACAAACAAATAACCCATGGACACAATCAATAGTTTAATGTTATTAGGGGACGAGTGGGATAGGAAGGGGAGAAAGGGGAGGGGTGGGAGAGGAGGGAGGGGAAGCTAGATATAGGGTAATGGAAAGAGAAGTCACAATAGGTGGTGAAATTATTATACAACAAGTTGACAATGCACTGTGGAATTGTATGCCTGAAACCTACGTAAATCTTGCTAACAGATGTCACCCCAAAAAGTCTATCAATAAAAATGAATTTAAAAAAATGAAGAATTCTTCAAAGAAGCTAAATATCAATCAATGAAAAAGAGCAGTTAATTGAACTTTCAACTGATTCTTCTTTAAATTATGGTTTTAGAAGAAAGCGTCTTTTTACCTTCTGGGTAGATATTGGTGAGGAATACGAACAGCTCAGTGAGAAGGCACTCAAATACCTCTTGTCATTTACTAATACTGAGCTAGTGGAGTGAGCTTTTTCTTCTTACAACTTAATAAAAAATAAGTACTGCACATATACACAATGGAATATTACACAGCCATAAGAAAAGATGAAATAGGGCCATGACAACATGCAAAGTGAAATAAGCCAGACAGAAAAAAACCAAGAACCATATATCATTTCATTCCTATGTGGATCACAAAGCTGAAAGCAACAAAGAAACAAAAACTCATGGACACAATCAATAGTTTAGTGGTTAGTGGTTACCTGAGGGTATGGGGGTGGGTGGGTGAGAAGAGCCAGGGTCTCAAATGTATGGTGATGGAAAGAGAACAAACACTGGGTGATGAACACATAACACAACACATAGAAGATGTATTGTTGAACTGTACACCTGGAACCCATGTAATTTTTATTAACCAATGTCACCCCAATAAATTTAACAATAAAAAAGTATCCCAGGAGTTCCCTGGTGGTGTAGTGGCTTAAGGCTTCGGCGCTGGCGCTGTCAGCGCTGCGGCCTGGGTTCGATTCCCAGTCAGGGAGCTACTCACATACCAAAAAAAAAAAAAAAAAAGTATCCCAACAAGCTTAATGCAAGTCCAGATTTATGACTGTATCTTGCATCTTTTGAGCCTAATTCAAAGAAACTAAGTGCATCAAAGCAAGCTCAATGATCTCACTAACAATGTTTCAATTGGCTAGTGATCTGCATAACAATTATTACAAACTTTTCAGATAACACAAATAATTATTAATAATGAATTAAAAGTTTCTTAAATACTTGATCATTATTATTAATATTTAACTGTGTTATGGCTATTTTAAAATTAAATGTGTGGTTTGTACTTATACTGTAGTAATTTTTTGTTCCTAACTTATTACCTCATTTCCACTCTTTTACATTAAGATAGGCACTGAATAAAAGTGTCAGTATTTAAAAACTACTGTTTTGAAACAAGAGATACAATTTATAGAAATGAGTTTAAAAGGAGTACACAAGTGGAAAAAGGTTGGGACCACTGGTCTAGAATAAGGGAGGTAGGTAAGTGGAAAGAACTTAAAACCACAGATAAGACTTTCCATGTAAAAAGTTGGCAATTATTCCAGGGAGGAATCAGGAAAACCAGGGAAGGAATTCTCCCAACTTTTATGTCTTTTTAAGCATTTCCAGCACTGTCTTGTTTTTGCAGTAGTTCAGAATTAGCAAATATAGGAGACACTGTTAGTTACCTACCCAAATCCATTTCTCCTTCTAGAATCACCTTCTATGGGCATGTGCCTGATCAGGGTAAGTATTCTCCCTTACTCCCAGACAGTTAGAGTGATTTTACTCCTTTTGCCTGGTGGGTTTAGGCATCGCTATATAATCCATACTTGGCCAGTGAAACCTGAGGGGAAGTCTGCTGGGGGAAATTTTGGGAAAGTTTTGCTTACTTTTAGAAAGGAACACAAACCAAGACATAGCTCCCCTTTTTTGCTCCCCCCAATACTATTTTGTGAGGATAAAATGCCTGAAGCTGCTATAGCCATGTTGCAATCATGAGGCACAAATTTAAAAATAAAACCCAACATACTAAAGATAGGGAAACAGTAAGAAAAAAGAAAACACCCAAGTCCTTGATAATGTTCTACCACTGAATTAGACAACTATGGACTCACCTACCTCTAGAGCAGGTGTCCAACCTTTTGGCTTCCCTGGGCCATATTGGAAGAAGAATTGTCTTGGGCTGCACATAAAATACGCTAACACTAATGATAGCTGATGAGCTAAAAAAAAAAAAAAAAAAGAAGGTCACAAAAAAAAATTCTCATAATGTTTTAAGAAAGTTTACGAATTTAGGTTGGGCCACATTCAAAGCCATCCTGGGCCACATGCGGCCCATGGGCCATGGGTTGGATAAGCTTGTTCTTATTGTATGAGTTAATAAATGCCATTATATTCAAGCCAATTTTAGTCAAGTATTCTCTCCTTTCAACCAAAAGCTTCCTAACCAACACAGGAAACGTTTTAGTACCATATTGTTCTTTATAACATTATTAATACTCATTTATTAGATGATGTAGCCAAACTGATACAATCAGAGGAGAGAGAACACAGGGTTCTAATGTAGAAAAAGATAAATGAGGTACTGGAAATAGAGTGAATAGGTGACCAAAAAAGGATGGAAAGATGAAGGGATCTCCCTTTGCCAGATTGGAGACAGAGCTGAAAGAAAGCTATAAGTATGCCATAGCAAAGTAAGCTACGTGCAATACACTTCCCCTCACATACTGAGTTAGGTGTACATTTTATGGATTCGACTTTAGCCACAGACATTATATTCTTTAAATGTGCAACTTCAAACTAGGGTCGGCGGGAGGCGGGGGTGGGAATCCACAACCCTAAAGAACAATCAACAATGTTTCTTATATTTAGTGTTAATGACATCTGTTTGGTTCTCTTGTTTTTTGTTTGTTTGTTTGTTTGTTTTGTTTCCTCTCTTTCTCTCTTTAATGGGCCACATACGTAGGGATGAATAGTTTTTAAAGAGGTTTAGATTTATTGGATGATCACTCTGTGCCTGACTCTGTGCTAGGGGCCCTATAAATATTGTCTATTTTAATCTTTATGACAACTGGGGCAGAGGCTGTTAGTTGCCTACAAACTATCCATTTTGCCCTTCTTCCTCATCCCTCTCACAATGCTTAGGTTAGACTGTAGCTCCCCTCCCTCCCCGAGTAGGGAAGGGGATACTCATAGCATAGCAATAGCCCTCTCCAAAGAATTCTCATCACAAATTCTTCTTCGAGGAGGCCTGCAACAGAGCCTTAAACAGTGAGAAGTGAGCAAAGTTGCTGTTTGGGGCCATTCAAGAAAGTTTTTGCGTTTTTGTTTTTGTTTTTTAAAAAAAACATTTCAAAGGAGATCAAAATATGCATGTAAAGTTTGCCTCCTACTAATGTTCAGAGAAAGGGCATGTACTACATTAGACCTGGGTTTATAAGAAAAAAAAGGGACTATTTGGAACTCCATTACCCAATTTTCATGGGCATACTCGTACATGTAGGCAGCCTTATATATGTAAATTTTGCAAGTGTTTATGACATAATTTTAAAAATCTTACAATAAATAGGTAAGATCAAATTCTGTCTTAATATTGGTCAAAACAGTGTCTTTGCTCTTCTGTATTTACAACACAGAGCCAAGACATACAAGGCCAGCCATAATTTTTGAGACAGTTACACACATTTCATTCTATAATGTGGACACTGTATAGTAAATATCCTGAGAGCAAAGACATTTTGGAAATGGTGCCATGGAGCTGGTATGCCATTTTCATTGTCCATGATGTAAACTTTAAGCACAACATGGTCTCTTTTTTTTCCTTTTCCCCCCAGAATTTAGTTTTTACTTTTTATTCCATCATAATAGATTTTTGTTTGTTTGTTTTTAATTTATTTTTATTGTTAGACTTATTGGAGTGACATCTGTTAGCAAGGATTACATAGGTTTCAGGCATACAATTCTACAGTGCATTGTCAACTTGTTGTATAATAACTTCACCACCTAATGTGACTTCTCTTTCCCTCACCATGTATTTAGCTCCCCCTACTCTTCTCCCACTCCTTCCCCTTTCTCCCATCTCCTCCCCAGTTGTCCCCAAATAAATATTAAACTATTGATTGTGTCCATGGGTTTTTTGTTTATTTGTTTGTTTTTATTTGTTGCTTTCAGTTTTATATTCCACATATGAGTGAAGTCAGACAGTTTTTGGTTTTTTCTGTCTGGCTTATTTCACTAAGCATGATGATCTCCAGGTCTCTCCATTTTGTTGCAAATGGCAATATTTCATCTTTTCTTACAGCTGAGTAATATTCCATTGTATATATGCACCACAGCTTCTTTATCCAGTCATCTGTCGCAGGGCACTTGGGTTGTTTCCATGTTTTGGCCACTGTGAATAGCGCTGCGATGAACATTGGGGTACATAAGTCTTTGCGGACGAAGGTTTTCAAGTTTTTGGGGTAGATCCCCAGAAGAGGGACATAAATAGATTTTAATCATGATTTAAACACATGGGGCCTGGTTTCACTTTTGTTTTTAACTTCATTATTTTAATTGAGGTATAATTGAAATAGAGCAAAAGAAGTTCTCCATCCATCTCCTACTGGATCCTGCTTCACTCTCCTCTGCCAGAGGAGACAACCACCCTGACTTCTTGTGATAGCATTTCCTCTTAGTTTATTGTCATTTCCTTTAAAAGTTAGTTTCTTGTTCTTCTTTTTTAGAAGTAATGAGTCCCCTAAATTTCATTATGACAATAAACAAGATTTCCTTTTAAAGCAAAACTCCACAGGGACAAAGAGATTAGAAGAGAAAACAACAAAATTTTAGGAGCAAAAAAGCAGATAGGAGCAGACAGCCAAGCAGTTACTGACTCAGCAGACCAGAAAAGGCTGACTCCTACGTTTCTCAGGGAAAGTGGGGGGTTGGGAGACCAAAAAGCAAGCTGATTTTTGGTGTAAAACTCTAGAAAGACTCAGGATTTGGAGGCAACCCATACCTCTGAACGTGGGGTGTAAGTGGGGCTGGAAGAAAACCAAGAAGTTTCATTGAAAGTGGGTGTATCAGCCAGGCTCTAGTGAGGAGACAGAAACCACAGCAATTATTTCAACAGAAGGGATATAATATAAAGAATTGTTAACTGGGCATAAATTTGTTAACTAGGTAACTTAAAGGGTAAAAAGAGAACTCTAAGGTATGACTCCCAGGGCTGAAGGAAAAAGGAAAAAGGATGGAATTATTAGAACCTAGAAGCTTGGAGGAGGGGCCCATCGGCCTGGGACCCAGACCTCTGAGAATGGGTGCTGCTCAGCTGGTGCTGGTGTCTCTGGTGTGGGGTCATGATCAGGATGGTTATATGAGTGTTAGAAAAATTGCAAACGCACTTCAACTGTTGCTGCAGGAAGGACCTGCTGCTGGACTGAAGCATTGCTGGATGCTGCTCACAGCAATAGGAAGAAAACAGGAAGTAGCTTGTCCTTTCTTGTTTCCCCAGCCTTCCAGTTTCCCTCTGTTGCCCTCTATGGGCAAAGCCTAACAGGGAACAGCTGGCAAAATTACTGTAGTTTTCAGAATCCTAACCCCAGTGTTGCAAAGCTGAGTACAGAAGAGTTGGGCTTAGAGCTGGGGGACAATAACATAATTAACTGGCAGTATTGGTATTAGAAACAAGTTTAAACCCAGATCTCCAACCTCAGGACAACAACTGCTGTTCCTTCCGGACCACCAGAATACCGAGGTGTATTCGCTGGAGAGTAGAGGATCCCTGGACTAGGGCACATTAAGCACTGTTGAGAGTAGCATTTTACATTGAAAATAGGGAATAAGCAAAGGCTTATTGAACATCAGAACCTCACTCCTGTTCTCCCAAATGACCTCCACTGAAAGTCAGGTATATATTCTCCAAGTAGGGGATTGGAAGCTTTTTCTCTGAGAATCTGACAGCCCAAGACAAAAAACCTAAATATCCTGATATCAATATAATGGCTAACTACATTATAGTGAAATCTATAATTAGTAATTTCCACCAAGCTTTCTTCCAATTAGGTTTTTAGGTTGTAATATTAAATGTGAGCAGATAGCCTGGGAACCAAACATCTCAGGAAACTCTAAGATGCAAGACAGAGGCCAAAATATTGAGGAAAAAAAAAAGAACTTGGAGGAAACATAGAATATGCTGAGAGATATCACCTTATTTTCTGAGAATAAGAGAAGACATTGCAACCAAATAAAAAGAAAACATTTAGAGAATAAAAAATAATTACTAGAAATTAAAAATAAGATAGCTGACATGAAAAACTCAAGAAGAGGATTGGAAGCTAAAGTTGAAGAAATCTCCCAGAATGTAGAGCAAAACAACAAAACATAGAAAATGGGAGATAAAAGATAATCATTAGGTCAGTCAGGAATTCCAACTTGTGAATAATATGAGTTCCAGAGTAGGAACACATGGACAATAGAAGGGTGAAGTCATCAAAGAAAGAACTCAAGAAAATTTCTCTGATTTGAAGGATATATTTCCAAACTGAAAGGACTCACTGTATATGAGCTGAAACAAAACCAACTATAACAAGGCACCTAATCATGAAATTTTAGAACACAAGGGACAGTGGAAAGATTCTATGAGCTGCAGAAAAAAATTAGTTACACCAGGATCAGGCCAATCTCAGTAAACTTTGTTAGATACCTCAACCTGTTGCCCACGTACCCTGGCAATAATTATATGCAACTATAATAAATAGCTATCACTTATTAAGCACCAAAGACTTTACATTTGTCATCTAATTTTATAACCATCCAACAAATCAGATAATCATGTCTCCATTTTAAAGATGAGGAGCTTGGAGCTCTAGGAGGCATGTGACTTGCATAAGTTTACCCAGCTATTAAGAGTTAATAACAATAATAGCTAACATGTATTTAATGCTTACTACATGCCAGATGCCATGCTGTAACAGATACTATTGGTTGCTTAGCCAACAGTCATCCCACCCCTTACCTGCTAACAGAATTCTAGTTTTGTTCAGATACCTATTCCTCAGGAAAAGGGACCATATGTCCAGCATGATTGTCCAACTCAATCAGAGTGATCCTATTCCCTTTTGTCAGTGATTAAATTAATGGCAGTCTGTGATCCAGCTCTGGCCAAAGACGTGCTAAAGGAAGTCAGTGAAAAATTTCTGGGAAAGGTTTTCTCACTTTTAAAAAGACACAAAAGAAAGAGATAACTCTCTTTTGCTATTACATATTGTAGTGACTGAATGAGATGCCTGGAATTATAGCAGCCATCTTATGACCATGACGGGAGACAGCCTAAGAAAGCCAACATGCTGATGATGGAAGAGCATAAATCTGGAAAGAAATTGGGCCTTTGATGAACTAACCAATCCTGAAACTTTCCTACTTTTAAACTTTTTGTTATGTGAAATAATATTTTTCCTTATTTCAGAAAAAAAAATTAGTTACATACAGTCATATAGTGAGAATGGGTCTGAACTTCTGAACAGTAACACTTGGAACCTAGAAGACAATTGAGCTTTCATAATGCCGAGGAAAATGAATTCCAACCTAGAATTCTCTACCTGCAAAACAATCAATTAATGTGAAGTTAGATTAAAGACTTTTTCAGATATGCAAAGTCTCAAAAAAATGTACCTCCCATGCACTCAATACTGGAACTGTTCCATCAGAACAAGGGATAGAACCAAGAAAGAGGAAGACATGAGAACCAGGAAACAGGGGATGTAACTCAAGAAAAGAGATGACAGAAGCTTGCAAGGTAATAGTAAAAGGAAACATTAAGATAGCAGCTGAGCCTGTGGAGTAGAGAGCGATCAATATAGATTGGAGCAGGTCAGATATTTCCAGGAAAGAGTTCTTCAAGAAGATGAAATTAATGGAATACTTGATGTTTTTGAACATTTGAAAGGAGATTTAGACAATAAAGGGAGATTTGGGGGATGAGTTCATTATAAATATGTAGGAAATGACACAGATGAGAAAACTAGGAAAATTTAATTGAAAAATTTAATTCCAGTAAAAAGGAAAAGCTGAATGAGCAAGGAAAAGTAATCATGGGGCACTACACATCTTAGCCGTCACTTACATTTACATAATCATAATAACATAAAGAACAAATATTGGTTGACCAAATTGTGATGTATCTATATTGGGAGGCTTGGGGAATGGAAAGTGGCTGTATGTGGTAAACAAAGAGGAGGGTATTTAGTGAAAGGGCAAAAATCTTCATTTTTAAAATTGAGACATCAGTAGATAATGCCTACACTGCACGAGTTGTCACTACAAGCAAAGAGTTGTCACTACAAGCATGTTATTTAGTAATATGAGGGGAGATACCAAAAGAGACATGTAAGAGAGAAGCAAATGGTTGCTTTTTTTGTTGTTGTTTGTTTGTTTGTTTGTTTGTTTTGGTTTTTTGTTTTCTTTGCTTTTTTTTTTTTTTTTTTTTTTTTTTTTTTTTTTTTTTTTTTTTTTTTTTTTTTTTTTTTTTTTTTTTTTTTTTTGGTATGTGGGTAGCTCCCTGGTGGGAATCGAACCCAGGCCGCAGTGCCGACAGCGCCAGCGCCCAAGCCCCAAGCCACTACACCATCAGGGAACTCCAAATGGTTGCTTTTGGGGAGTGGAAAATGGAGGTAATGTAGTGCAGAGGACTGTTTTGTTTTGTTTTTTCATTATTAGCCTTATAGAAGTGTTGAGTATTTAGGAGTTTGAATAACTTTAGTAATAATAAACACTAGATTTAAAGTGTAAAAAATCAAAACAAAAAAATTTTAAGGAAAAAAAAAACAATTATTAACTCCAAGGCAAGTAAGTGTTATTCAAGAAAGGAAAGGACACAAAATATGCACAGCTGTGAATACAAGTTATATAATGTGCCAGTTACGTTCTCTTTGCCTTCCAGATCTATCTACCCTCTCCACCAGCTCTGTGCCCAGCAGGCAGAACTCTATGGACTTCACCAACAGTCCCCTTGTGTCCTCTAGCTTCCAGGTGAGTTCTACCTGTGGAGAACCCCAGCAGATCAGAAAGGTGGGAGGACTGGTGGGGATATGTAGTTTCTGGCTGTCTTCTTTGCTTGGTCATTTTGGGCTGGCTGTGTGCCTTCAACCAGTTACAGTTGATATCAGGTGGCTCTATCTATACAACTCTCGGTCTCCAGGTTCTTTGGGACCTGCGAGTGGTAATGGAGCCCCACAGTTTAACCAGCCCTATCTCTAGCCCTATACCCTGCCCACACTTTTACAAATGGTCTTTTATTAAAATCTTCTCAAATTACCCAATTTGAATGTACCATCTGTTTCTTGCTAGGACTCTAACTGATACACATGACCATGATAATATAAACAATGAACGTTGGCTTAATAAAAAGCTCATGATCTATTGGGAGGTAAGGAAAGGAAATATATGTGTATTTGAAGAAGTTGCATGGAAAGGAGCTAAATTCTCATGTTATGTAAGAAGAAAATAGATTATATCCATTTTAAAAGTCAATGAAAGAAATAGGAGTATATTCATATTATTTAGAAATGTGGAAGTAAGAAGAAATAGCAAAAAAGAATTGAAGAAATAAAGATGTTTCTGATTTATCATTTAAACATCTGAGGAAGAGCTTCTAAAATTGTGTTGTGTTTTGTTTTGTTTTGGACTGTGGTTCAAGACCCATTAGTAGGTTTTAAAATTGATTTAGTGAGTATGAGTCAATTCTTTGATAAATTAGAACAGAGTAGGAAATTAGAATAATTAGAACAAATATGGTTTTGTTAAGCTAAGTTTTCTCTCTCTCTCTCTCTCTCTCTCTCTCTCTCTGTGTGTGTGTGTGTGTGTGTGTGTGTGTGTGTGTGATGTAAAATGTATTTGACTCAGGCTCAATAAAGCTTAAAAGTCACTATTCTAAAAGATAGAATAGTGGCTCAAGACAGGGTCGAGAAGTAAATATCCTAACCAAATGGGGTTAAAGGTTCATGCTCTTCTCTGTGGATGCAGTTACGTTTTGAATGGCTGACAGAAGTAATAATTCACTGCACTTGTGTGAGGCCCTGTCAGGTTAACAGTCCCACATGCAGCTCTTGTTATATTCACCCTGTGCATTATAATATTCTTGACTCACTAGCTAATAAAGAAATACGTCCAGAGCCTCTCTATTGGAATGATATATTACTTTATCATGGAAGCCACTACATACGAGGGAATGTAATTGTTCAGGATTGGGGCTGGGGGAACACCGCAATAAGGGTAGTAAGCAAGAATAAAAATTACATCCAATACAGTAGGAAATGGGATGGAAATTCAGACCTATTCTCAATTAACTGATATTTAAGCTGCCAGCCAGGTGATTCAGGGCTAAAATCAACTGAATTTCTAGAATGTAAAAACAAAAACCCCATCTCATAGGAATAACCATTTAACTCTTCTTTTGTTAGAGAGATTGGAAAATGAGGTCCAGACTGGTGAAATAAATTGAAAAAGTGTACGGTTTTTAATCTAGGAAAGAAGTGAGTTGAAATGAAATTTTTCTAAAGGTAGCATATGTATGATACATATTTAAAACTCTATGTAATTATGGAATTCAAACTTACATTTATTCTAAAACTTATGTAATTCTGTAATTTTTGAATATATACATTGACAGGAAAATAAAGAACTAAGCAAACCACGCTTTTCCCACCAACTTGTGTAAAGTGAGTAACAGATGGCACTGGAAACCAATAATGTCCATCACAAATGAGAACTGCAAAATTTTTGATCATGAGAATAAACCCCGATCAATGCTTTCAAGTATGTTTTTCTATAGTAACCACTAATTGTAAACGGATCATCGTTTAAAAGTGGCCTTTACTGAACAGTTTTTTAATCCAATGGTATATTTGGGTCTGTGTGACAGTGTGAGGGTGAAAGGTAGTCTAAGGGGTCATCCCAAGAGCCCTGGTTTCAGGAAAGCATCATCACTTTACTGAGAAACAGAAGCAAGAAACTTGTGCTCACCAACATCATCACTTCCTCATTCTTCAGAGTGTGATAATGAACTGAAAGGGGTGGACTGTCTCACCCATCATGCTCTTAGGTCCAGCAGCACACATTACATGACTCTGAGCCAGGCACCCCAGAGAACCAAAAAAAGTTGGAGATGGGGTTGTGTCCTTGAGGAGTTTTTAGTCTGTTAGGTACTTAGAAAACCAACAGGGGTGTCCAATCTTTTGGCTTCCCTGGGCCACATTGAAAGAAAAAGAATTGTCTTGGGCCACACATAAAATACACTAACACAAATGATAGCTGTTGAACTAAAAAAAAAAAAGTCGCAAAAAAATATTTCATAATGTTTTAAGGAAGTTTACAAATTTGTGTTAGGCTGCATTCAAAGTCGTCCTGGGCTGCATGCAGCCCACAGGCGGTGGGTTGGACAAGCTTGATGGTAGAACATGTTATCAATGGCATTTAATAAGGAGATAAATTCTGTGGATTGAGAAATGAATTCAGCTGAAG